>CM053791.1:234616757-234699257 GCA_028749045.1 Cupressus sempervirens
GGACAAGGGTTACAATGAATGGGTTGAAGGGATGGACATAGGAGAAGATAGTGTAGAGGTAGAGGAGAAAACTAGGGAAGGGGATGGTAAGGAATGAAAGAAGAACAAGAGAGCCATCACTATCAAAGTGTTAGCAAGCAAAGAGAAGGAGGCCGCGGTGTCAAGGAATTGCAAAAGGAAAACAAGGGAGGAGAGTGAGAAGGTGGAAGGGACCCCATTGATACAGAGGGACCTAAACAAGGATTCGATGATCTTGGAACTACCAGTTATAGATTCTCAGTCACAAGGAAGGATAGTAAGGTGGTATGGAGGAACTTTGACTTTGCTTCAACTAATATGGGCATCAAAAGGGAGCTAACCAGAACCTATCTCAAAGAAAATGAAGAGGAGAAAATCCAACTAAAGGAGTTGATTGATCTAGCTCTTATGATCCTTAGTGACATTGCTAAGGAGAACTTGGACATGGATGCCCTTAACAATGTAAAAAATAGCATGGTAGATAGCTTCATTACCACTAAGTGGCCTTTCCACGAAATCCTTGACCTTGAACATAGAATAACAACTTTGGAAAGGGAGACCTATAGCTTAAATAAAAGGGTCAATGAGGATGACAAAAACATGGACAGAAGAGTGGAGGAAGTCAACAACATAACTGATGTGATGGACAAGACAATGCAAGGTATACTCAAGCAGAGTTCTAGCATACTCAAGGAAAATGAGAACATCAAGAAGCTCATTCACTATGTGGATGATCAGAGCATTAGTAAGGAGCATGACCCTACCTCGAACAACTTCAAGGAAAAGACTTTGGATGAAGGCACAAGGAAGTGAACAAGATCCAACACTAGGACAAAGCAAACCGTAGCCCTAGACAAGGATCTTTCTGAGATGAAGGAGGCAATAGGCAAGCTATTAGAGCTAGAGATCAATTTTTTTGAAATGTTGAGAGACATTGTTTGAGTGTGCTAGCCTTTTGTGGGCTTCCCTAATTTTTTCACATCTCTACCTAGCTTTACTTCTATTTATTTCTTTGTTTAGGGAGATGTTTTTTCTTTTTCTTTTTGGCTCTCTCTGTAGCCTTTTGCATTCTGTTGTAGACTAATCTTTATATGGTTGGGTTTTAGCACCCTTTTAAAGCCCATTTT
Organism: Cupressus sempervirens; assembly: GCA_028749045.1. Lineage (NCBI taxonomy): Eukaryota > Viridiplantae > Streptophyta > Pinopsida > Cupressales > Cupressaceae > Cupressus > Cupressus sempervirens. The sequence goes on from CM053791.1 coordinate 234,617,903, forward strand.
CTTTAATGAAAAACATTCCAACATTGAATAAGAAAAAAAGGCTTGTTACAGTAAGCCAAATTGATTCAAAAAGCTTTGACAATGTGTGAAAATGCACAACATTTTGACATGTGTAACATCACAGCTATTGGAATTAGAAATGGGAAACATATACTTCTAGGGGTTTGAATCATAAGTTCAAACTTCAACAATTAAAACTTTCACCATTCATTAGATGCAATAAATAAACTGAAATAGCATGTAAATAAAATACATCTAAAACATGTAATCACACATACACACCTAACACCTAATATGATTACCCTGAAACCCTCCAAATAAGAAAGTAAAACTAGGGTGGTGATGACACCCACAAATATTTACTCCTGTAGCAATAAAGTATAGCCAATTAAGGTTACAATAGGTTGACCATGAAACATTATCTACCTTGTGAAAGTCCCACCCTATAAAAGGTTTACAGACACTGTTAAGTCCCACCTTGTTCAAGGATTTTAACACCCTATTAGAAGTGTGCCTAGTTAAAGGACTTTAAATCACTCAATTGGAATGTCACCTTGTTAAAGGATTTACTAGTGACTATTAAGTCAAAATTAGCCCAAAGGATTTTACCCTAACTGATACAACTGTTAGAAAGTAATAGAAGAGCTTTGATCTGATACAACTTAAAACTTTATCTTTCAAATTTTACATCACAATTTAGTCCTTCTTGATCCTCTCTGATCTGATATAACAATGTTGTGTCCTTAATTCTCTGTTCTATATTTAACTGATTTTGCAATTCTTTCACACTACTAAGTCACCTTCAATGCTCTCTGAACAATTCGATTCTTCACCCCTTGACATCTTTTGTCTATTACTACTCTCTCTTTATACAAATTTTTTGGGGCATTGTCTTCCTTATAGAGACTTTAATGGCTTAGGGTTAGGTATAAATCTACGACTAAGATTCATCCATTTTGCTGCTTAACTCTTGGGTATGTGTAGGATCATGGTCAACTAAACTATGCCCTTAACTGTCAATAAAAAAAATAGAAAATCAAGGTTATGTCAACTAGATGTGCAATTTTGTACTTGCTATTAACTTTATATCAAAAAGTTGAGAGAAAAGAATCTATAGAAAATTGAATATAGTTTCTAAACCACTAGGACTTATCTCAAAAAAAAAAAAATTATTGTTCATAATTTTGAATTTTAATGCAATATTACAAAAAATTTAGAACAAAAATAAGAAGTAGATGTATGTCTGACCACCTTAATCAAAATCAAATGATAATATTTTTTAATAATATTCTAGATATAAGTAGTAGGCTCATGCCTTGATGTGACACATATTTTTTGGTATTTTTGTTCTAAATAAATAATAATTAATTAATTTTTGACTTTAGTATTTTTGAAATAAAAAAATCTCGTTTATGACCACCTTAACTAATTCAAAATACTATACAATTCAAATTATTATTTTTTTCCCTTATAGTAGAAGAAATATAGAATGTGATGCATCTTTTCGATTTAAAAATTGTTTTAGCATTTGAAAGTTATAGTTGTTTTTTAAGTAGTGTGTCAATCAACACTTTATACATAACTCCATTAGAAAATAAGTAATAATTAGTTACTAAACTCATAATTTTACAAACCTTACATTTATGGAAAGATAAGAACCTTCTTGGAAACCCTTTTCATTTCATCAAAATTTGGTGAAAAAAAAGTTGTCAGCTACATGTTTGAAGTAAAAATTTCATAAAAATAGGCCAAAAGCATATTTTTAGGATATTTTTTAAGTTGACCATATAGTTTTGCTATCAAAAAATATAGTGGACCTTATAAAGATATTAATTGTTTTTATTTATTATCAAGGTAGGTGGGAAAAAAGTTGGAATAGATTTTGAAGTGGTTTGAGATATTTCAGAATTATAGATTTTTCAGATCACCACTTTTTTGCACACCATTATATTGCACATACCCTCTTACTTTTTTTTGATTGGTTGCATGTTATTGTATATGAAATATAAACAGATTTTTCCTTATCTCGAAAATATTGAGATCTATCTTTGAGTTAGCATAAAAATGGTTAACATAGTTGTTTGTGTTATTACAAACAACTATGTCCATTTTGTGTTAACAATTTAGGTTACTGATGCTCAACACCTGAACTCCTCGATATCAACTATCTAGCTCAACACTTGAATCTCTCAGCATGGTCTATCTTCTTGACACTTGAGTGACATGGCACATGAGTGACTCGACACTAATTGCAACTCAACATAGTCTATATTTATATGTTGTACTCGACATGAACTGAGTAAATGATTAAGTATGTTGACACTCAGTTGTCAAAACCAATCTAAGATAATAATAAAAAAATTTGCCCCTTTGACATGAGTGTCAAGAAAACTTAAATATACTTAATCATCTTAATCTTCTTAAGAATAAGATATTGACAACTTGATATGTCTACAGTACTTCAAAATTTTAAAATTTTTCAATAACCTATATACTTCAAAATTTTTCACTCCCGCTAAGTTAATGTGCCCATTTTGTATCCAAAGTCTGTTCTCCATTCTAAGTAGATATGTTTCTTGTTGATACTCTTTGACTTCAATGCACTTATACTCTTTCATCTAATATACTCTATTTTCTGCTCTTTTCCTATTCTGAGCTAATCTCCCCATTTGTTTATTCTATTTTCTCCCTCTTTCATTATTCTCTCATTACTATCTTTCTCTCCACTTTGGTTTATCTCCCCCTTTACTCTTTCATTTATTGCCCCCTTTTTTGACACTTATGTCAAATAGCCTATATACATAGAGTATATTTGTCCAAGAAAGATTTATGAACTTCCATGATTATTTTTAGAGCAGCATCCCAGTTGTCACATGCAACACCCAATGACTTTATTTGGATAGCTAGCTTTGTTGCAAGGTGAAGTAGTCCATTTGATCTAGAAAGATTAGGATCTTTATTTAACAAAATTTATGCATATCCTAGCTCCTTATGGAGTATTTCCATATGGGGGGTAAGGGAGGCTTGAATATTTGTCAACTTGGTTCTTATATTAGGCTCCTATGTTGTTAACATAGCTAGTTGACTTTGTGACTGAAGTAATGTGTGAAAATACTTCTCATTTTGAGTTGAGTTCTGAGGTAGTTGCATACCTAATATTTTTAAATTCCTCTCCAAACTTAGAACTATATGGCTTGTGTCTTCAGTGAAGAGTGTGGGATTACACAGTTTGGTGTACAATAAGAATATGTTCTCAAGTACCTTCTTAACTTTTTCAATCTTTGTTGCCAATGCAACTTGTGTCAGTATTATGTCAATAGATATCTTCTCATTTACTTTCCCTTGAAATTATCTTTCAAACCATTCCAAAAGTTTGGCATTTGTGTCTTAGTCTTCATTGTTCACATGTTCTACAATTTTTGACAACTATCCCAATAGTCACTTTGTCTTTTTAGGTGTTGGCAAGTTGAATGCATCTAAGAAGATGTCTTTAATTTCTTGTAGTTTCTACCTCTGTCTATACTCCTTTAGTATTTCCTATTTTTTCTTCTTTTCTAAGGCTTGCCGCATAATGCCTATTTGTTCTAATGTTATAGTTGCATTATCATACTTAGGTATCACTATCTCTTCATCTAAATTTACATCTCCACAATGAGTTACCTTTTCAACCTTAGATGAGCTTGGGCCTAGTGCTGAAATTTGCAGGTGTACATCTCCCATGCTTGGCTTCTGAAGAACTTTTGTAGGAGTGCCTGATGTTGGTAGAGTTACCAATGCTTGAATGACCTCTTGCAGCTTCTCCTTTGGTTTTTCCTTACTTTCTTTAGATATTCTTTGGTCAATCACAATGATTTGACTTGCACCTTGTGTTTGTGCATTAAGTTAATCATTTGTTATTTCTTTCTCTTCTATTGCAGTCTATCTCTATTGAACCGAATCAACTTTAACAATTGTGTCAACCTTTGTAGATAAGTCTATTGATGTTTTAATAAAAGGTTGAGCACAAGTAGCTGAAGTGATGGAAGAAGATGGTTCTTGTATATTCACCTTATCCCTAGTGATTTTAGCTACTTCCTTCTCAAATTCATCTACACTAACCAATACTAGATTTTCACATAATCTTGCTTGAAGTGTTGATTGGTCTAGTATCTTCTTCAGATCACTTGGAGTTAAAGGATTGATGTTTTGAGTTGAACTATTAGGAACATCCTTAACAATTATAGTTTCTATAGGTATACTTGTGTCGTGTGGAGGGCTCATACTTGCCATTTTGTGTCTTTCACACTCTCTTCTTCCTACTGCTCTTTAGCTATAGCCATGTCATATGTTTTCTTTTGTATCTCCTCCCCAATAGTGTTATCCTTTCCATTTTATTCCTCCTTGTCTTCATCTTCATCTTCATTATTTCTACCCTCAAAGGGATCTTCCTCTCCTTCTTTGATAGTTGTCGATCCATAAATTAATTTCCACATTTTAGTGGATTTCTTGACAACATCTTCCATGTTATTCTGAAGAATGTTGAATGCCCTGTATTTTGAAACAAACCTTGCACCATATTTCTTGTTGGACTTGGTAATTTTCTTTCAATTCTAGCATCACCTAAGCTCATGTGGATTCTCTAATTTGTTTCTCTAGGTTTAAACAATAATACCACTTCTTTTCAACAATAGTATATAATTCTCGTGGCATAATATTATCTAATTGAAGTGGAGAGTTCTTGAATTGAGACATCATTTCATACATTGACTCTTCTACTTTGTTCTTCTCCTCGCTTTCAAGTTTTTCAAAGTCAATACTTTTCAAACCAGTTAAATTTGCATTATTTCTAACATTTTCACAAATATTTTATAGATCTGATTTTGGTTGATGATTTACCACTCTAAATTGGCTTGTATCCTCTATTTTTGTTCTCTCATCATCATTTTCTAGTTGTGCAATGTATTTTCTTCTTCGTTTCTTTTGCAGTGGGCTTTTTTGTTCTATATCCTTAGCATTTTCTTTAGCTTTCTCCTTGGCCTTTTGTGTCATGGTCCTTGTGCTTGCCCTAGTTGTTGGTTTTGTTGGCTTTTTTGGGCTTAGCTTAGCAATCTTCCATGCCTTCATTTTTGCCACAAGTTGTGCCATACCATTTCTCTTCTTTAGTTCTACTTGTACTAGTGCTTCTTTAGTTTCCTCTACCTCAACACCTTCTTCTTCTTTTTCCTCACCCATGCCTTGGGTCAATGTAGGAGGTTCTTTGGCTTGTTCTTGCTCTTCCTCTTCATCTTCTTCATCATCTTCTTCTTCTTCTTCACCTATTCCACCAAATTCACTCTTCAATTTCCTCACCAATTTTTCTTTCTTCGTCAGTATGGAGGTTGTCCTTAACTCCATCTCAACTTTGGATTTCATAACATCATAGTTTCCAAATATCTTTTCACTTTTTTCATCTTCTTTAGCTAGAAGTGTTGTTATTGTTGTAGATTCTTCATCAACATTTATTTCATATCCTAGAGGTCTTAACCATCTTACCCTAGGTGTTGCAGCCTGTATGTATGTATAGTCAATATCTACAAGGAATAATATATCATTGTAGTATTTTTCAACCAAAGAGACTATCATCCTCATTCTTTGTTTCATAGACTTTTGAAAGTCTTCAAAATACTTGGTAATGATAGTCTCAAATTTCTCTTCCATTTTCTCAATGTATTCATTGATCTGAACTACAATTGATCTATTTGTCACCCAACCAACTATACCAAAGTATGGGAATGTGTTCTAAACATAGAAAAATATACAAACAAGCATTGCTCCAAACTTACACTGTGCACTCTTGGTTTTTCTAATGGCTCCAAGGTTTTCCATTAACTACTATAATTGAAGCTTGGCGAGATCATAAGTGTGATCTTTCTTAACAATTTTATAGCCAACATCCACTGTAATGCAAGGTGCACTGTTTAACTTGCTGGATTGGTGATGGTGTCTATAGTCATTCCTCTTTTGTTCCATTTCACTTGGATGTTCTTCTAAATAACCTCCTTGGAGTCACTTTGTAGAGTCATGGGCCACAAGCATCCATCACAAATTCTACTTTATACTATCCTTATCCATTCCATTGTGAACCTTTCCTTTCAACAATCTTAAATTCTTCTTTCAAAACTCTATTCTTGCATAACCTATAATAGGCTATCCTAATTTCCATAACACCTATCCCTCCTATCTTGCAGTTATAACAATTTCTAACATCTTGGACCATTATTACTTTCGAGGATATCATTGAAAATGTGACTAATGGGTCTTGTTTGTATGCTATGTCTAGGATAGGTTTGAAATTTGGTTGTTTAAACTCATTACTAACTAATTAAACATCAAAACTTCTTTCTCTTTCAAATTCTTTGAACTAGACACCATTTGACAAGCTAGAGTTTACCAAATTACAAACTACTAAATTTGAACTAGAGTGGAATTGCTGCTATGATCTTTTTGAAAATACTTTGTTTAGATTCTTGAGTTTTCTTTAGATCTGATTTCTCTCTCTTGAATTCATAATGATAAAAAATGGGTAAAAATCGATCATATACCCTTCAAAATTCTACATTTAATGCTTAATACTTGTACAACTTTAAACTGGACATCAATGTGATTTCTATTTCACTTGGTAGCTATTGATATTAACCTCACTCAAGAATTAATCTGGACTTGGAAACAGCTAACTTTAATTGATAGCTAGGCACTAACTAGCATTTCACTCAGCATCAACACGAAACTTTTTTATGCTCTGCAACAACATGAAAAATTGAAGATTTAACCTTAAAATTTTCACATCTTTATTCATGCTAATGTAGTCCTTTTAGTAATAACTCATTTTGGAACTAATGTATGATGCAATACTTTGGATATTAGTCCCACACACCTCTTGTTGCTTAGTTTGATGAGGTGTGAACACTTGACCTATTAGGTGAAGTGATCCCTCCATTTGATGTGTTGCATCCATCTCTCTTGTTCACCTCTCCTTTGATGTGTTCAACATTTGTCTTGCATTTTCCTTTATCAAGTTCACAACTTGGTACCTTTGACCTTGTTGGAAAATATGTACTGATGTGACCAATCTTTAAATAGCTAAAGGATGTAGTTTGACTTAACCATTTGTTATAGTTAAAATTGAAGTGTGTCCTAATGCAGTTCTCAGGAATATGTCCATATTCTTGACAATAGTGATAGATTTGTCTTGTGTTGTAATCCCAATTATAGAAGTGTCCATGGCTTCTTTCTCTTGAAGACTTATTTGGTGACCACATGGATTTGGATCTGCATTCAAAGGCTCTATGTCCATATTTTTGACAATTGTAGAAATAACCTTCAAATCTTTGTGCATGCATAGTTCTAGTTCTGCATTCATGTGCCTAATGACCTTGCTTACTACACTTATGACAGTGAGTCATGTTCTCAGGTTTGACATGCTGATTTGCATTCTTACTGCTACATACATTAGTAGTATGCTCTTTCTTACAACAATAATGACAAGTGGGTTTGGAGTTCGTACCTTTGTTATTCCTTTCTTTAGTGCTTGTGTTGCCTAGTCCTAATGTATCATTGTTGGATCTAGGAGATTTTAGTAATTGCTCAAAGTACTTGATGGCTTCATTTGTCTTATTGAAACTTTCAACAATCTTTCTTTCTCTTCTTAGGTCATTTTGCAGTTGTTCATTCTAAAACTTCAATGCAGTTATCTCAATGTCCTTGACATTCAATTCATGATGAGTATTCATCATCTAGATTAGGATATCCAATTGCATGTTGGAGATTTCAGTAAGCTTAGTTGACTTCTCTTCAAGTCTTTTGATTACAATTCTCTTGTCTTCTTCAATCATGACCTTGTTTTCTATAGCTCTCTTCTTTTGTTTAGTTACATCACATACCATCATGGCTTGAGATTCTTATTCTAGCTTAAGATTTCTGATGTTCTCAGCTTGTACTCTATTCTTTTCCATCAGATCTACAATTGTTGCATCAAATTCATGGGAGTCTCTATTTGCAAATAGCATGGTGGTGTCGATCTCTTTGTATTGTGTGTCATTCTCTACAATGGCTATCTCTTTCCTTCTCTTTAAGGATTTCCTTAACTCCTCTCTAGCCTCATCCAATGAATGTAGAATGAGTTGTATCTTAATTCCTTGGTTCTCAATAATATTTCCCAGTTTGTAGACTTCCATTTTAAGATCTTTTCTCTAAGTTGTAAAGCTTCTCCTTCTGAGAACTCAACTCTGATACCAATTGTTGACATTACAAATGGGAAACCTATTTTTCTAAGAGGGGGTGCAAATCAGAAGTTCAAAATTCAACAATTAAAAATTTTTCCATTCATTAGATGCAATCAATAAATTGAAATAGCTTGTAAATAAAATGCATCTTTAACATGTAATCATGCATACACACCTAACACCTGATATGATTACCTAGAAACCCTTCAAATAAGAAGGTAAAATTGGGGTGGCAATGACACCCAAAAATCTTTACTCTTAAAGTAATAAAGTCGACCATGAAACATGATCTGCCTTATGAAACGCTTGCCCTATTAAAGGCTTACAAATACTCTTAAGTTCCACCTTGTTAGAGGATTGTAACACACTATTAAAAGTGCACCTTGTTAGAGGACCTTAGATCACTCACTTGGAATGTCACCGTGTTAAAGGATTTACTAGTGACTATTAAGTCAACCTTAGTCCAAAGGATTTTACCCTAACTGATACAATTGTTAGAAAGTAATAGTAGAGATTTGATCCGATACAACTTACAATCCTATCTTGTAGATTCTAGATCATAATTAAGTCCTTCTTGATCCTCTCTGATCTGATATAACAATTTTATGTCCTCGATCCTCTATTTTGCACTTAATTGATTTTTCAATTATTTCACACTACTAAGTCACCTTGAATGCTCTCTAAAAAATTCAATCATTCACCCCTTGATATCTTCCTTCTATTACTGCTCTCTCTTTATAAAAAATGTTTGGGGCATCATCTTCCTTATAAAGACTTTGGTGGCTTAGAGTTATGTATGAATCTAAAGCTAAGATTCATCCATTTTTTGCTTAAATCTTCCTATTTTTTGATTGGTTGCATGTCATTGAATAGGGAATACAAATAGAGTGGTCCTTATCTCCAAAATAGTGAGAGCTATCTATGAGTTGGCATTAAAATGGTTTACATAGTTGTTTGTGCCATTATAAACACTATGTCTATTATGTGTTACTCGACACATGAGGTTATCGATGCTCGAGACCTAAACTTCTTAGTATCAAATATCTTTCTTGGCACTTGAATCACTTGGCATGGTCTATCTACTCGGCACTTGAGTGACTCAGCACTCATTGCAACTTAGCATAGTCTATATTTATATGTTGTACTTGGCATGAACATAGTAAATGATTAAGTGTGTTGACACTCGCTTGTCAAAACCAATCTAAGATCAACAAAAACATGTAATACATTACTGTGCAAATGACCTACAATGCCACATGTGCATGAAAATATGCTACAGTTTTAGCCTACATAACATCACAACATCAAATGAGATAAAAAAGCTTCCTATTATAAGCCAACCTCATTTGACAAGATCTTATGATGTAACACAATGGGAAAATACACTATAATGAAATATTATAGCCTTAAATTCCCTTTGCAGCATTGACTTACAATTAAAACAAATAGAATGTATAGCAAGATAGAAAAATGAAAATATCTAGTGAAAAATGATCCCACAATATTGCGCTTCACAACATCATGACATCGCAACATCACAAGGTTGCAAGGTTGCAACTTTGCACTGTCGAATGAGAAAAAAAAAATCCTTTGATAGGCCAACTCATTTAATGAAATTCCTTCAATGCACAAACCTACAAAACATCCTAAGATTGCAACAAGGAGTCCCTTCACTTCAAACAGTGATGTGATCCTACACAAGCACAAAAATGCAAGTAAATTTTCAACTTGCGAATGTCAAACGAGAAGAAAAATGTGTTTTGATATTTCTATCATTTGATATAGCTCCTTTGATGCATGAAATTACACAATATTTTTGTGCACCCAAGAATGTCAGAAACTGCACAACTATATTTGGTCGAGTATTGCACAATTTATCCCATGAAAGATGTCTCTAATTGGTTATTTGTAATGGGATAAATGATGGAAAAAAATCAACAGTTCCATTAATGGAAAAAGTAATTTGTGAGCATAAAAATGAAAAAAAAAATAATAATAACATTGTTTGGAAATATTTTCTATTATTTAGTGAACAATAGTAAAAATGAGAAGTACACAATTGAAAAAGAAAAAATTGAAGTATCTTTTCTTCCCCATATGAGTATAGTGTCATTGTCATTATAAAATGAAAAAAAAATTATAAATTGATTCCAAAAATAATGATTAAAATATTCTTCACAACTTAAAAAAATATCTTTGCATATACAACACATCGAAAAATTACGTATATAAAATTTCCATTAAAAAAGACATTGAAACTTAAATATAACAAAATAGATGCAATTTATTTCTAGTGATAAGTGAATGATTACTAAGACCTTGCATTTTATATCTCCCAAATCCCTGAATATATAAATAAAAAGCACTAGAGTTGAAAACTGTTATGAGAATGTGTTCTAATAAAGTTTGAGAAAGAAAGCAATTGCAGAGTTCCACTTTTATTCCACATTGTCACTAACATCAAAGACATATGAATGTACCAGATAATCAAACCTCCACTCCTCCATTGATAATCAAGCCTCCACTCAACATATATCATACTTATATTTAAAAGTTTATGTTAAAAAAAAAGTGTTATCATTTTAGAAGCATCTATTTCTTTTAAAATATGTCATTTTTTTCTTTAGATAAGTATTGAGGTTTGAGGTATTTGTTATGTTAATGTGTTTTCACATGTTTTATCTAGGGAAACCCTTGATATACTTTAATTTATATAAATATTCTTCATGTAATATTATGCTTTTAAACAAATACACATTTAACATGTTCAATTATATACAATTTTGAAATAATCTTATTTAATTTTTAAACTATAAAATAGAAGAAATTGAAATTATTAATAATGAATAAGAAATAGACAAGTTCATATTATCTGTTAAAGAGAAATATTGATTTAACATTATAATGAAATTCTTATTGATATCACATACCATAGAAATATATTTTAAAATAACTATTGTAAAATGTCCAAAATCTAATAAAGAATTCAAAGAACGTTTCAAAACATAGTTCCAATTTATTAATAAAATAAGATAGATAAGCTTAGTATTAAAATAATATATGGTATAAACATAATTTCCCTCCAATTAAAAGAGTCACTTTTAATGTTTCAAATATTGCTTTCAATTTAGATTCTTTATCATAAAAATTATCAGATGACTCTATTCATTAAAATGGAACCATATAATCATTTTGAATTTATTTAAAATAACATAAATTGGTTAAATGCATAATAAACTATAATGCATTCATTTTATAAGAAATTTATTAGCCGAGAGATTTTCCATACAAGCTAATTTTTATATCAATTGCATAAGTTAATTTAAATCATCACTTAGCAATTTCTCTACAAGATCTTATGCTTATTTTATGGACTTTCTTATAATTTTGTACATTCCTTATAAGCTAAAGAGAAGAAACTTTTTGTTTTGTTGGCCTTCACTTCTTTATAACCCACAATAAAATAAAAAGTCTTTCTAAATTCAATGAAAGATAGATGAGATTTATTTATATTTAAGAAGTGATCATAACATTTTGTTAATAATAGAGAGATAAAAGGAGAGACAAAAACTCTTATTTTTACTCATCAATAACCATTTTTCCTATTAAAAAAAAAAAATTGAACAACAAGCATGGCCAAATATATACATTTTTCTTATCATTTTTTTTTGCAGAAATTTAAAAACAAATACTAAAAAATTAGAAACAGGCAAATCATAAAACAAATACTAACTATGCATCTCTAGAAAAAGGATATATAAATGCATACGTCCTCTTCTAATTTGTCTCTTTAATGGATATCGATTTTTTTTTTAAAATAACCTTGCAAACTTTAAAAAAATATATTTAAAAAAAAACTTCTACATGCACAGTGAATACAGACTTATCACAATTGGCCATTTTGTGTCCAGAAAGGAAAAATAATAGGAAAGTATAGGATCCACAACACACAAAATGTGAACTGAAAACCACATGCAATAAGTTAACATTGGAGGTTTTCAAATCCATGGCATTGGATCCCAATGACATGTAGCCAACCATCTTCTCAAGCCCATCCTATTGGAGAATCTGGGTGAAATGGTTGGAGTTCTAAGTTGTCTTGACATAGATCTATGACCCCTTCTTGCAAAGAGCCTACCCTTAGCTAAGATCTGAGGATCAAATATAGTTTCTTTTTCATTGGAATGCATTCTCTCAAAATGAAAATACACAATCAAAAAATTACATAGAGAGATCTAAACAAATCTAATAAAAAAAATGAAATTGTAGAGACAATCTTTCATGTGAATATTTTCTTTCCCACTCTACTGACTATCCCATTTCATATGCTGACTACTCCATTCTAATTTTTGTTCATCAAAACTAAAATTATACAATGATGTTTCTTTAAACTTTTTTTCGAGATTTAAAATTAAGTTAAAATTTGGTAGGATAATGGATTTTTAAAATAATGTTACAAATCAAAACTTATGTTACCATCTCACATATTATCATATTTGATATGTAATGGTATGATATGTTATTGTATCTTACAACCTCCATACATGGACAATTTATTAAGAGATTAATTAATTTCTTAGCATATTTGATATGGGATGGTATGATATGTTAGCAGTTCTTATGAAATGCATACATGGACGATTTAGTAGGAGATTAACTAATTGTTGATAATAATCTGTATGTCAAAAGAGAAGAAATGGATGAAATTAGACATGAAGGTAGTTAGTTCATAAGTTGAGCAAGAGGGTTAATAAGTTGATTTGGTTTAAATTAGAGTAGTAGTAGGACTTAACGGCTTAAAATTATTTATTTATTTTCTGTTCAAGCTAGCAATGATCTTGGTTAGAAAGTATGCTATTATAGGTTTCAATTAGATGTTCTTTGGAAATTGAAAGTAGTTCTACAAGGAATATTGCAAGGAATCAAAGAATGTTTTAGAAAAAGGAATTTTAAATAAAAGAAATTTTAATGTAATAAAAGAAGCATGGTATTATTGGTAGACGTTTGTATGATTAAAATTTGTACTCTTTGTAAATTGGGGTGTGCCCTTATAAAAAAATATATGTAATAGTTTGAGTCGACAAGATTTTGGAAGTAATATTGCAAGTTTTTTTTAACTACATTCTTTCCTACTAGTGCTCATTTTGAATGGAGTAAATTGTAATTTTTTATCAAAAATAATTATTAAAAAAGAACTAGAACTAAGGAATTTTATTGATATATAAATAAATTATATAAAAGAAGAAACAATTAAAAGTAAGAAATACAAATATGTAAAGAAGAAAATAAATAACCTTTAAAATCTTCTTATGAAACTTAAGGAGTTTGAGAATTATCATCATCACTAAACAAGGAAAAATCAAAGTGTATATGACTATCAACATCTTCGACATAAGAATAATAGAAGCACATTCTTTTCTATGAAGCATGTCACCATATGAAATATTCTCTATATATGTTTATTTGAATATATTCTTTAATTATAGATGAAAGGGGAGTAGCCATCAATACCACTCTGTGTGTTGATGGGTGATTCCCAATTTATATAGGGAATGGATATTTCAGAGATAAGTTTGTTGTTTAATAATTGAATATGAACCTTTATTACATTCATCCAATTGAATATGAACAATATTATAGTTTTCACTAAATTGAAGATTCTTGTTTACACTTATTTTTGGAAGATCCTTATGTACATAGGTATCAAACAAGGGTAGTAACCATGACCCATCATTGTCATTCAAATTTCTAGTAATTTGAACTTTATGGGAGGTGTTGGTGTGAAAGGAGTTGCTTGAGATATAGCCTATGTTTAACATGTCTTATTTTTGACCTATTCACAATAGTCAAATCTTACTTAGGGATTATTTTAACTTTTTTCCAATCCAATTACTGTAGACTTGTATTCTCAATTGGAGCACGCCTCTTCTATGAACATTGGCCACTTTGTAATATACTCATTGAGTGTCTCATTTATGTTTCCTATTGTGTATGAGTAGTCACTCATTGTCTCTTTGCTCCACACTCATCATAAAAACATGTATATACATGCCTCTTATGTATATGTTTATCATCTCCTAACTAATACTATTTGGTTTTATTTTATTTTCATTGTTTCTATCTGCTTAGTCGATTGTGTGTAGATCTTGACAATAGTAAAATGACCAAGAAATATATCTTGTAGTATAATAAATTGTAAGTATGCACAATTTTCAACCTTAGCTAAGCTGCATGTAATATTCAAGATTTACATACATTACTCAAAATCCATTAGTAATAAAAAATAATGATAAACATATGTTTAAATATGAATTAAATAAAGAAATTTAAAATGGACTACAAATGATTTCTTGTTTCTAGAACGATCTTTACTAGATATTATTTGTTCTGTTCCTAAGATGTAGTCAAACCTTCTAATTTGAAGAGATTGTACATTGTTCCGTCTTTATTACGGCCCACGACTTTGAAGGAAAAATTTACAAAATGTTTCCCACAAGTATTTATTGAATACGAAGGTGGTCTCATGAGTGAGTGAATCATATCAATCTTCACGGACGAAGTTCCTATTCAGTTAATACAAAAATAAGGAGAGTTTGATGCAAATTAAGGTGAGAAGAGTATTGGCTGTCATCATGATGCTAACACTAGTTATCGCGCATGTCTCGGCCAAATGCGAGGTTCCATGCCTTGAAAAGACCTCTGGAATGGATTTATCATGCATGTCTCGACCAAATGTGAGGTTCCATGTACTGCAATTCGGCCAATTGCCACAATACACATATTCCAATGCCCCCTCAGTCCCCAAAGAAGTTGCTTCATCAGATTGCCTGTTGAACAAGGCACATGTGAATCTCCATCCTGTTGTGAAAGGCGTTACATCGAAACCTTATCGGAATGAAGACAACCACTGAAATCTTATATATACTCTTTCGTCAACTATTTTCTTTCCCTATCAAATAATACTGGAGCTGTTCTTATTCACTATTTCCTTTCCATTTAATAGAAGATGTAATAGAATCTTGTGTGAATAAAACTATGCGCATTTATTACTACTGATGTGTTCTCCAAATCATTGTTTTATTTTCTACCTTGGAAGAAGAGTTTATTAATCATAATGCAAGAAAGGTGGAAATACATTTGATTGAAAAAAAATTGAGATGCGAGAGTTGCTATCTAAGTGATGATTCTCAAGCACAAAAAAATACTGATAGAATAATTTATCAATCATTAATTATAAGAGATTGTGGAGAAAGAATCTTTTTGAAATACCGAGTAACAATCATCTCCTAAATTAGATTACCAAATGCTAATGTTTGTATTTAATTCAACATTTGAGTTCATAGAATGAACTTGATCATTTAGATTTATGATATCAAATTTTCTTCATGTATAATGTAGTTCAACATATATGACTCATTTTATACTCAAAGTTATTTTATATTAAGTGAAAGTTCTTATAAAATCAAAATTGAAAACTTGACCAATTTGAAATATCATGTAATGTTTCTCAGTAGACCTAGAAGGAAATATACAAATTTAGTGTTATATATATAATATAAATATAAGTCACTATTAAATTCTTCGAAGATTTCACAATGTTGTCATTAACAATACACAAGAAGATTATAAAAAAACTTGTTTACACAAATGATTGTAATTTAAAAGTTTATACAATTAGAAAATATTACATTTTTGAATCCCAACCATCTTCTTACATTATCTTAAAATATTTTTGTAAGATAATATAAAGAAACTTCATAACATTTTGTAGCTTATTACATTTATGCATAATAAGATATAAGGACTACCATGAGAAAATAACATGTAGTTATGATATCACATGAAAGAACCATAAGCCACAAACACTAATTTGTCCCTTGATGCAAATTATGATCACCACCCAGCCATGGTAGTTACTCAAACTATGCCACGAGCTACTAGATCTGACTTTGGACCCACATAAGAAAATGCTCATAAACATGGGTTTTAGGAAGATGAAATTTCTAAGGAAAAAGACATAAACTCCAAAAAAATTAGAATATCTCACAACCCCGAAGGATCTAATTCAATAAAATGAAACATAGTTGGAGAGTCATAATAAAATTATTAAGAATATCCCACTCTAGAGTCAAACCAAAACACAGTGAGGTGACCACCATTTATATTATAAAGGGTATCATTAGATGATTCCATTTTAGTGGCACTTGTATCCTCTCCACACTAGACGCTTAGGTAGACATGATGTGGAAATTACGACTTCACTACATATTTAGGTGTTACAAATTCCAAATAAATACCCCATGGAAAAACAACCAATCTTAACCCATTCTTTAACATGTTTCCAATTGCAAATTCCATTTCTAAGCCAATTCATAAGGAAATATTTCAAGCAATCAGCACAAAGCTAAACAACTGATGTGATTTTTAAATGTATTACACTAACCATCTAACACAGTTGGTAAATTTCTTACCAAAACTAGTAAATGTTAAAGAAATCAATTTTAATGACTACCAAGATAAAGAATTTACTTTTTCACTTGTATACATTTTATTTATTTCCTGAAACATTGAAATGAAATCATGAAAATAGAAACAAGAGAAACTGAAAGAAAACAATGCAACACATAGCAAGTAAGACAATTTAATAACTCTAGAAAATGCTTCTTATCAAATGATTTTCTCATGGAAATGATTTTCTCGCACCTACAAGGATACCTAATTAGCTATAGCCCTTAAAATGGACTCTGCAAAAGAAATCATAAAGAAAATTCTTTTTAATATTGAACTTGTCATGTCAATAATAAAAACTAGTTAAAGAAACTATTCAGAACAAACATAACAATTCCAACCAGAGGAAGAAATAGAAAGAAATACTACAGTAAAGGTATACATTTTATTATCTATTCTTATTTATTCTGTGTTAATATTGTACCTAATTCTCTAAAAAATATACACCTTATCCCATGGAGAGAATGTCAACTCTACATGTTTTGCCATTTTGGAGGTATTACATCTATCAATAAATGAATCAATGGACACCTAATCTTCCAAGAAAAATACAAGATTGTCGGTAAAAATAGCATGAGCCAATCAGAATATAATAACATTAATCTATATTTCAGGGGGAATGGTGAGCAGCAGTGGAAGCAATGTGAAGGGATCAGGCAGGAACAAACATTTGAATTCTGTGAGATTTGTGCTAGGTTTGGGATCAATGTTAGCTAGTGATTTTGCTAGTCCAAGTGATGCTAAGGATGGAGTTATGTTAGAGGACCTAAGAGGAGGTGCGATTTTGGAGGACTCGAGTGGACGGCCCAAATAGATTAAAAAATGGTCGAGCCTATTTGGAGTATGACCTATAGGAAAATCAAGCTTTCCACCAGTTAAAGATACATTAGCAAAGGATAAATGTATGTTTTCCACTGAAATCCCTGACCAAATGATTGATAAAAGAATTTTGAGCATGAATACTACTTTGGTTGGGTAGTTTATTGGGGCTAGAGCCAACATTGATGATGTAAGGAGTTTTGTGTGCAAGAAATGGAGCTTGAAAGGCCAAGTTGATGTCTCTGCGATGGCTAAAGGGTGTTTGTCTTTTTTCTTTTCCTATAATGAGGATAAAGAAGACATCCTTTGCAGTAGTCCTTGGGTGATGGGGAGGCATACCTTGGTTCTCTAGAAATGGTCTCCTAATCTTTATACTATGGATGACTCTGCTATTCAAGCCCTAGTGTGGGTTTGTTTACTTGGCCTCCCCCTCAAGTTTTGGGTCGAAGATGTTTTTTAGGGTATGGCCAATACCTTTGGTGAGCTCCTTTCTTTAGACCAAGTGATAGTGTCTCGGAAAAGGATGAACAATGCTAGATTCTGTGTTGGAGTTACATAAGGAGTGGATATGCATGATTCTATCTCGTTAAAATCTTAGCTGGGAATATGGGATCAGTGCATTGAATTTGATTCGTTCCACTTTGTCTTCTTTCACTATAAGAAAGTGGGGAATTGGGCCAAAAAAAGTCCTTCTCTAAGAGAAAAGCCCAAAAAGAGTAAAAAAGTGTGGTAGCAAAAAGTTGTGAATAGGGTTGTTGGTTCTTTGCTAGATGGTGGGGTTACTCCATATGGGAACACAACCTCAAAGGATTATAACAAGGATGCATGGATTTCTATGACTAATGCAGTGTTTGGCTAGAATAATGGAGTGGTTGCAACCGAGGAGGTTGTGTAGTTGGGTTCTTTCCTTCATAAGCAACAAAACAATACTTTTGATATGGAGGCCAGTCTTTTTGGGAAGGGTTCATTTGGGGTAATGGAGAAAGGTGTAGAGATTCATGCTCAAATTAGGAAATAGATTCCCAATAGAGATGAATTGAAGAAAACCCCTAATGATGGTCTTTCTAGGTAAGCTCCTTTGGAAGCTATGGAGAATGACTTGCAGATTATTGCTCAGGACTTGTTGGATGATCTAATAGAGATAGTTTGATGATGACCCTGATTGATAAGGATGTTATCCCTAAGGTTGGTATGGTTCATGCTAAAGAGGGTACCCAGTTGGTTTTGGCTCTTCCTTTTGATCTTATTTTCAAGGAATCATTAAAAAAAGTAAACTTTGTCAGAGGAGAAGTTGAGGACTTGCTTTTTGTATCTCAAGATGAGGAAGATCAGTGGGATGATGATGCATCTATTACTGAGTGGACTACGGTTGAAAGAAAAAACAAAGGAAAAAATAAGGGTAGAAAAAAAGAAGGGGAGAAGGCACCTCCTACGAACATGAAGAAGGGTCCCAAGCCAAAAGGGGAGATCTTATAGAATAGATCAGAAGGCCCACTCGCTAAGTCTCTTGGGGATTCTCATAAGAATGGGGATGTTGGGTCTTCCCTTTCTCTAGTTGCTAGACCTTCTAACCACTAAAAGAGAAAAATTGAGACCATCAAAAGCATTTCTGATGGTAGTCGAAGAACTATCCTGGAAGCAAAAAAAAATCCATAAATTATGAAGATAATCTCGTGGAATATTCAAGGGTTAAATAACCCTCACAAACAAGACATATTGAAAAATATGATCAGAGATAATAGGCTGAATATTTTGGTTATTCAAGAAACTAAGATGCTTAAAGACAAGGTGGAAAGTCTCCTAATGTTTAAGACTAGAAAGATTATTGGAAATGATTTAGTGGGAGCTTCAGGTGGTTTGCCTATTTTTTTGTTTAATAGATGGATTCAACAGGAGATTATTTCTCAAAACTCTAATTTTATGACTATCAGATTCAAAAATTCAAAAGATAATTTTAGCTAGATCCTTACTAATATTAATTCTACCAACTCCAAATGGGGAAGGAAGGCACTATGGACTAAAATCTCTAATCAGAGGAAGTTTTTTGAGGATGAGAATTGGATTGTTATTGGGGACTTCAATACTCCACTAAAAGAAAATGAAAAATGGGGGCAGGAGCCAGACTCTTATGGACAATAGAATTGATTTAATGGAGTTTATTGATCAGCACATTCTTCATGAGATTGATTTACATGGTATTGAGTATACTTGGACCAATAGAAGGGTTGGTAAGGATCTTATTCAGGTCAGGTTGGATCATGCTCTTATTAGTAATGATGAGCTCCTTACATATAAATGTAACCTTAGTGCTCAAGTGAGGGTGGGATTAGATCATTAGCCTCTCTTTTTTGTTGCTGATAAGATTAATTTTCATAAGAACTTCCCATTCAGGTTTGAAAAAATGTCGACTCACCATTTGGGTTTGGAGACTCTAATTAAGGAGTGGTGGGATATTCAAGTTGAAGGAACAACAATGTTTAAAGTTGCTGCTAAATTGAAGAATGTTAAGTAAAAGATTAAAATATGGAATAAAAATACTTTTGGTAATATCTTTGAGAACAAAACAAAGATCATGGAGTAACTTAAGGATATTCAAGATAGGATTCAAATGGAGGGTTATGAGACCTTTTCTAGGGAAGAGGAAAGTGGTAAATTGGTAGAATTGCATGATATCATAGCTATAGAGGAAACTTCTTGGAGGCAGCGCTCTAGAAAGGTATTTTTAAAGGAAGGTGATCATAATACTAAGTTCTTTCATGTGACAACTCTCAAGCATAGGATGACCAACAGAATAATCAAACTTAACATCGATAAGGGACCTGCGAATAATGAAGAAATCATCAAAAGGGAGGTAGTAGGCTTCTTTAAATCTTTGTTACAAAAATTGAATCTGGATCTTGAGAAGCAAGATTTTTTTCTTGAGTGCATCCCTTCCTATGTTTCTGAGGATCAGCATATGTTTCTCACTTCTATTCCTTTGAATGATGAGATTTATTAGGCTATTTTTTCCTTTGAAGGAGACAAAGCCCTTGGTCTTGATGGATTCCCACTCTTGTTCTTTCATAAGTACTAGCATATTATTGTGGTGGATATTTGTAATGGGGTGAAGGAATTTTTTGGGTCTACGAATATCATTAAAGAGTTGAATGGCACATTCCTTGCTCTTATTCCCAAAAAGTTGAGGCTTGATAATATGGACTTGTTCAGGCCCATTAGTCTATGTAACTCATTTTATAAGGTCATTTCTAAGGTTCTTACTCTAAGGATTATGACAGTTTTTCCTCACATTATATCCAGACAGGAAAATGGGTTTGTTCTTGGCAGATAGATTGTGAATTCCATTATTATAGTGGATCTCATCTTTATGCTAGTGTCATCAGCTTCTTTTTCTGTGCTTTTGAATGGTTCCCCCTCCTCTTTTCTCAAGGCTTCTAGGGGCCTTAGACAAGGTGACCCTATTTTTCCTATTCTTTTTTTTATTCTTGCTGAATGTTTGGGAAGATTTGTTGATTGTATGGTTCTTAAAGGGGACTTTTTGGGCATCAAACCTTCTTCTTTGGCTTTAGTTTGTTCCCATCAACAATTCATTGATGATTCTATTGTTATGGGAGAAGAGTTGGTGAAGAATGCTAGGATTTTAAAGAAGGCATTGGTGGATTATGGTATTGCTACTGGTCAAATTATTAATTGGAATAAAAGTCTGATTTATTTTATGAATGTTGGTCTTGAAAGGCAATCGAAGATTAAAAAGATTATTGGCTATGAGATTGGTTCTTTACCATGTTCTTATCTAGGACTACCTATGGGGTTACATCCTCCTAATAGTTTATGGAACTCTTTGATTGATAAAATTGATTCAAAACTTGAGAGCTAGAAAGGATCCTTGCTTAGCTAGGTAGGTAAGGTTGTTGTTCTAAAATCTATTTTTCAAAATGTCCCACTATATGCTATGAGTCTTTTTAAAATTCTAAGAAAATATTCTCTTGCTATTGAAAAGATATAGAAAAATTTCTTATGGATGGGCATGGAGAATTAAAAAAGATTCCCTCTCATTGCTTGGGAAAATGTTTGTATGCCTTACAAGAAGGGAGGTCTTGGGTTACAAAGGACATCCTCCATGAATGATTTTTTAATGGAAAAATTGTTATGGAGATGGCACAAAGAGGATGGGGAATGGAAAAATATTTGGAATGATAAGTATAACTTTGACTTTTACCATTTCCTAAATAGTAATGTGGAACAAGGGGGATATATGATTTGGAAAAATTCTCAAAAGCTTAAAAATATTATTAGAATAGGGATGAAATGTAAGTTTGGCAATGGTAGGAGAGTTCTTTTTGGGAAGATGTTTGGATTTTGGATCACCCCCTATGTGATGACCCAAGATGGAACAGGTATATGGAGCTTTGTATGACCCGGATTGGACCTCTGGTGGTGGACTATTAAAAAGATAATGAATGGGTGAATCTTTATAGATTGGACTCCAATTTGGTAGAACTAAGAAAGTGCTTGAATGTGTTTTTCCCAAATAGAAATGAGGATGAGCTGATATGGAGAAATGAATCTAGTGGTGTTTATTCAATTGCTTTAGTCTATGTTGATTCTTTTGATAACCATGAAGAATCATGTTGGGCTAAGGCATGGATGAAAGGTATGAACCCAAAATCAACATTTTCTTTTGGATCCTTTTGCAGAATAAAGTGCTCACTCTAGATAATCTTAAAATGAGAGGGATTAAATTATTATTAATAGATGTGTTCTTTGCAAGAATGATGGGGAATCAATTGATCATATCACCTTGCATTGTACTTTTTCAATGAAGATTTGGGATGATATATTCAGCTTATTGAATGTTAAATGGATTTTCCCTTCCACTATTGAACTATTCTCTATTAGTTGGAAGGCTCCTTCAAAGAATACTCTGATTGGTAAATTATGGGATTCTATTCTGCCATATGTTGGATGACGTATCTGGAAGGAGTGTAATGATAGAATCTTAAGAGATGTGGAATCTAGCCTAACTCAAGTTTTCCACAAGATAAAGACTCTTTTGATTGAGAATATTAAAGCTATGGCTTTAGAATAGCAATTTTTTAATGAATGGGAAACTAGTGTTCTTCTCAATTGGAATTTGAAGAGCGTGACTATGGGTGATCAGAGACCTAATCCTAGAGAACATGCTAGATGGGATTGCCCTCTTAACAATTTGTATAAGATAAACTTTGACAGGGCTTCGAAAGGAAACTTGAGCAAAGCAGGGTTTGGTATTATGATTAGAAATTCCAATAGAGATAATATGGGAAGTTTGGCTATACCAATTGGTTATCAAACTAATCATGTTGCTGAAGCTTTGGCAACTCTCCATGGTCTTCTTTATGCAAAAAATTGAACATGAATAAAATCCAGTTAGAAGGGGACCCACTCAATATTATTAATTATCTTCATAAAAAAGCTATACCATCATGGAAAATTAATAATGTAATTTATGAGGCTATTCAAATTATTAATTCATTTGAAACTTGTGTTTTTTCCCATAATTTCAGAGAGGCTAATGGGACGGCTAATTTGGCAATGAATGTGGCATGTAGAAATGATAAAACTATCATGTGGGAAATTCATGACCCCTTACCACTGGAGGACAGACTACTTTTTCATAATGATAAATGGAGGTCATTACAAAAGGTTTTTAAGTATGACTATGTCAATAGTGTTTGATGTGGAGTTATGTGGCCACGGGTTTTATGCTTTCATTCCCAATGATTTTTGTAAAGCTTTGCATAGATTTTGGGTCTATTTTGCCATTGTGTTTACTATTTTATGTGAGTTTTCCTTCATTTGGGGGTTGCAGGCGAAGAAATTTGAGATTTTAGGTGCTTCAAAAATGGGAAGAAAGAGGAAACAAGTTGAACTACTGAGCTACATGGAGTGGATGAAGAAGGAGGAGGTGTGGGATATCTTGAGAAGGGGTAACTTTACTGGGTTTATGGAAAGGTTGAATGACATCAATGCCACCATCATGCAATAGTTTTTTAAAACTTGGAAAGAGGGCTCAGTCATGGTGGGCAATCAACATATGGAGATATCAGAGGAGGGGATTGTTGAGGCTACGTGCTTGGAGCTTGAGGGTCTCAATTTCTATAGGGAGCGAAAAATATCAGATAGAGCTATTGAAGAGTTTGTCAATTTAGAGCTTGAGAAGACCTGTCTGGTTAAAATTGGTAAGTCTTACATCAACCTAGCCTTAGTCTCTCATCCATGGAAATTTTTTTGGTTTGTGATTATGGAGTATTTAACTTTGGATGGGAGATTCATGAAATGTTATGGTTATCAATTCATGCTGGCCAACCACTTTAGGCACAGTGTCAAAATTAATTTCCCTTACTATCTCTATTCAAGCTATACAAAAGGACCCAAATGGTGAACATGTTTTCCATCAGGGTCTCATGGTGCTTATTATAAATTTTTTAAAGTCTAAAAGAATTGTGAGGAATAGAGGCGACATTAAGGATGCAGATTATGAAATGGAAGGGAGCATTCAGGAGAAGGGTTATGACTCTAAAACCCAAGATGAATTAGAAGGGGGTGACATAAATGTGAACAAGGGCACTAGGAATAGGTCTTAAAAGAAAAAAAGAGTGGTTAGAACTCTGATTTTGAGAAGGAGAGTGATTTTGTGGAGGATTTGGTGAGGGATTATAAGAAGAAATTTGAGATTAAAGGTAAGAGGGTTAAGCATAGTTTTTGGGTGAGGGCTTCTTCCCCTTCAAATGATGACACCGTAGCCTAACAATTGGAGAAGAAAAGATATCCTTCAAGATGCATTGAGAAGGATTCAAGACATAAAGGAGAGTTAGGCAATGAGGATTCTCAAGAGTAGGGGATACATGCAGATTATGATGACAATTATAAAGTTACTCCAAGGTCTGTGAAAGGGTTGTATGGAAACCGATGAGCTATTTTGAAAAAAATTGGAGTTATGAAAAGTCAAATGCAAACAATTGGTAGGGACATGCAAGACTTAAGGAAGGAAGTTGTGCATGCCACTAAATTTGTGCATGGTGAGTGCACTCTCAATCAACATATTGATAGACTTATGGAGGTGGTTAGGAGTGATGAAGATATCAAAAACATAATGCAAAAGATTTTTCAATTGGAAGCTAAGAACAAGGCTGTTGACAGAGATTTCAATGTGAACTAGGGCAAGGTTACCATGATGGAAGCCAAGATGAGTAACCTTGATAGACTCATAAAACAAATGGTTGACGATGTGTATACTTTTTTGAAGAAATTGGAAATGGACAAAGGCCATGATTCCCCTTAGGTGGCTGACAACCAAGGTCCCAACAAACACACTAGGGCTCACTTGAAGAAGATTGAAGACATTGGTAAGAAGGATGAGGTGAAGGCAGTGGCAAAAAACATGTAGATCCTGGTAGATTAGGCACTGGACCTAATCAAGGATACTTAGTTGGTTCTTTACTATCTTTTCTACTATCTTTTTGTTGTCTTTGTGTTGTCTCTTTGTTGTTTCCTTCAGTAGTTCTTTCTATGACCTCTTTTGCATTCTTTTTGGACGTTTGTTTCGTGTTTGCTTCTATGTTCTCTATCTATTTCTAGAATTACTTGATGTTAAAAGGTTTTGGGTCCTTAAAGCCTATTTTTACTTAATCAAAACATGAGCCAATCAAATAAAACTTGTTTTCATATATGATGTTAAAAATAAATCATTTTTCTTTACTAACTATAGTATAGTACACTATTATATAAGAGAGCACAATTTTCAATGAACAAACTAATAAATTAGAAGCCATTGAAAATTTTAGTCTCATGCCTTTATGGTAGTGACTAAAAATGACTATTTATTAAAACTTACATAGATGCAAACTTTTTTGTAAAGGCTTCTAGTTTTGTCCCTAGAAAGATTCTAGATTATTTGCATCAAAAGTATTTCTTCCCTCAAATTATGGTGATTTGGTTTTAGTAAAGGGAGGGCTTACTAACATGAAAAAGAAAACTAGTCATTGTAGCTTTAGGATATTAGAATGATGATGATACCATTAAAAATTAGAATATTGTGATTATACATAACACATACAATCATGAGTTGTGCGATGAGTTTGGAAAGTTTGAATTGAGAAATTACATTCATGCCATGAAGGGATTAAATAGAATGTTGTCGGTGATTATTTTAAACTATTGGCACTAGGACCATGGATTGATTTAGAGTGTGAATGTTTTAGTCACAACATAGCTTGTTTCCAAAGCTACCAATCTAAAATATATCAGAGAGAAAGTTAAGAGGAAGAACAAAAAGAGATTATGAGAAGTTTTAAAAGAAGTTTTCCAAAAAGGGTGAGGAGCCCTTGCTAGTTGAATCAATTAATGGGTATCAAAGGTCTTCTCTTTCTTCATTTTACACCTTGAATTTTTAATATGTTGTGAAATACTTTGTTCTATAATTTAGGCTTATTGCAAACCATGGATAACATATTGCCATATTGAATCACATTTTGTATGGTGAAAATTTAAAAATGACTTCCTTTCCATTTCTCTCTTAGTAATAACATTATTAGAGGTAATCTGCTCCCCCTCACCAAGGGTTGACTTATATTATTTACTATCATGCTTTTAACAATTCCCTTTCCATAGGTAGGTAGCTTACTTTCCCAAAGCTACCAAAACCCACTCCATTTCAATAAAAATTGTGCTACTTAGAAGTGAACCCTTCCCTCAATTAATTATAATGTCCCCCATTACCAAAATGTTGAGAAAAATTCTTCAATCTATGGCTAACGATAAATCCTTGTCCTTTGTATTCTTCCTAGAATCTTGCTTGACACCACTCAACGTAGAAGAACAACAACCTCCAAGAAAATTTTTCCTTCAAATTGCTTAAAAACTAACTAGGCTTGGAAGATATCCTATAGTGAAGTTTATAATGATGAGTTGAGAGAGGATATTAAATCTCAATAGAAATGAAAATATGATACTTCTAGTGAATATAATATTGATCTAAGTTCAAGGAAACATGGATCCTCTAGGGTAAGGAACAAATTGGAAATTAAAAAGAAGAACATTGAATAGAATGCATAGGAAAAAAGGAACAATAATATAAGCTAGGGGAGAATGAAGAAAGTGATAAATAGGATAACGAGGATAATGATGAGACAGGTGAACAAGATGACATAAGGGAGAAAAATAATGCTAATTTAGTGCTAACTTAGATGGATCAGGAGAGATGGTGAAATTTTCCTAAAATAACCTTAATTTTTAGGAAGAAAAATAATGAGTAATTTTAGTGCTCAAAAGAAGGATAATGTCAATGTTGAACCCTTGTGTTCTATATATGTGCCCTTCATAATGGAGTGAGTGCTTTGAAATGTTTTATTCCAATACTTTTGCCACTAAAAGTTTCATTATAAGTTTCACTTCCTTGTGAAGGATTATGAAGAGAATTATGTTGAAGGGAATATTTGGAAGAATAAACATGATGATAATGGTGAGGATAAGGTTAAAAGGAACAATACTAAGGGTTGGGTGAAAGACATCAAACACCTCACCAAGAAACATGTAACACTATTTCTAGAGATAAATGTAACACTATTTATTTTCTATAGATAAACTCATTTATTAATATGGTTTTATGATTTTTTTATTTTACTTCTAGAAAATTTCCCTTTCTACTATGTGGAATAATAATTTAGTTAGCATTATTTTAAGAGTTCTTTTTAAAAGGGGCGACTTTCGCACTATGGTTAGATTAGTTTGTGGTCAATGTACTAGAAAGGCTTGACATTGTTATCCCTCATTTATGTTTCTTTTGATATAAAAAAAGAAACCAAAATGGGGGTTGACGTAGACATAAGAAACAAGGTTGTAAAATAGTTAAGTCATTACCATGTGATCCCTAGTTTATGTCATGTGATTGTTGTATCAAGGTTCAAGGTACTTTCCTACCATCTAAATATAAAGAATATTATTTTTTATTGATATTAAATTTTGTCTTCCTTAATTTTTCATATTTTGATTATGTATAATTTTGAGTTGCATAGTTTGAGGTTTACTCTTTTGATGTACAGGTCTATAGTAGTCATGCGATTTATTTTTAATTTGTTTTGATTTATTTGGTTTGGTTTTATCTTTTTTGATATTTTTTATATTATTAGAAGTCAGAAATAAGACACACACTAATGTGATTTCAATGAGATTAACTTGGTAGAGAATTTTATATTAAAAAATATCTTAGAAACTTTAATATCATTTAACTAAAATGTAGTTTCGGGTGTGTGCACCAAGATGGTGTACAAAAAAGTGGACACTACAAAAAAATACAAAAATGTCAATAACACGATCAATTGTTTAAAATTTCAAAAAGCGGATAGGCTTGGTTATCAATCATGGAAAAATATATATAAAATAAATAGATCAGTTTTTCAATTTTCAAATAACTTAACCAA
The DNA here is from genome assembly GCA_028749045.1 of Cupressus sempervirens. Lineage (NCBI taxonomy): Eukaryota > Viridiplantae > Streptophyta > Pinopsida > Cupressales > Cupressaceae > Cupressus > Cupressus sempervirens. Next base: position 234,645,927 of record CM053791.1, read on the forward strand.
GTTATAAAATAACTTAAAAGTACATTAAAATTTTGATTGAATTTTGAAGAAGTAAAAATGCGCTCTATTTTGGAGCCCATAGCTTTCACATGAAGAGTCCAATTGATTATGTTGAAAATAAGTTGGAAAGGTATTGTAGAATCTGTAACACAATGGAATAAAAATAATCCTAGGAAATCAAGATTTTATTTCCCATCAATTTGAATCAAACATAGTCTATATCAAGCAGTTATTGTTTCCCAAACATTATGTGAATAGGTAAATAAGAGTGCTATCTTATTTCCCCCTCTCTCCCTCTCAATTAAGAACACACACACACACACACACACACACAATAACTCCTAATCTCTCTCTCTCTCTCTCTCTCTCTCTCTCTCTCTCTCTCTCTCTCTCTCTCTCTCTCTCTCTCTCTCTCTCTCTCTCTCTCTCTCTCTCTCTCTCTCTCTACTACTATTACTACTACTACTATTGCTGCTACTATTACTAACCTTTATCATTATCTCACTAAATCCTAACTCCTCTCTAATAAATTGCAATACCTAACCTTTACTATCAAGCTAACTTCTAACCCCCTCTCTAACTAAGCCATCCTTGCATGCATAACCCTAAAAGCTCTCTCTCTCTCTCTCTCTCTCTCTCTCTCTCTCTCTCTCTCTCTCTCTCTCTCTCTCTCTCTCTCTCTCTCTCTCTCTCTCTCTCTCTCTCTCACACACACACACACACACACGTGCGTGCACACACACATAGACAAGAAAGAAGGCTGAAAAAGGCTAGAAGTCATTACCATGTAATCCTTAGTTTATGTTGTAATGTGACTTTTGTATCTAGGTCCAGTGGACTCCTAGAGATTCTATAAATAGAGTGTTGTTAGAAATAAATATTATAATAGGGCAAGATTTTCCTATTGCTCCTTTTAGATATCTAGCTTTTCGCTCACCATGGCCTTGTTTCCTTCTTAGAGTGTTCAAATTCAAACTAGCATTGCTATCCTTGTCTTTTGGTGACTCATCTGAGATCACCACTCTAGGAAATATTTATAGTTGTTAGATATCTTGTTAATAGGGGTGACTTATGGCTGTATTAGTTTGTGTTCAATATCCTGGTTACTTTTTGATTATTTAGTTAGGTAATGGGGAATGTTGCTTTAGGCTAGAATGTTCAAACATCGTCTCCCTAGTTTATGTTGTTACATGATTGTTGTATTTGGTTTCAAGGTACTCCCCTTGCCATTTAAATATTTTTTTTAAAAAAAATCTAAATTGATTTTGATTTTTTTCTTCTATAGTTTTTATATTTTGGTTTGTTTTGGTTTAGAGTTTCCTAATTTGATGTTTACTCTTTTGATGTATGGGTTTATAGTAGTGATGAGGTTCATTTATATTTTTTTGAAACTAGTTTTGGTTTGGTTTCATCTTTCCTAATATTATTTATAATATTAGAAATCATAAATAAAAGATATGTTGATGTTGAAACCTATTTCACCATTTTATAAAGAAACGTGATATCAAAATGTGACAGTTCAACATTATTGACAAAAAAATGGTACTTTTGTTTAGAATGTGAAGATGACATAAACTGATGAAATGTGTAGAATTGGTTTAATTTTATACCTATATTTTCTATAATTTTTTCATTAATAATTTATTCATTTTATTTTATTTTGAAGTCCTTTTTTAATTTTAAAAGATATAAGGTGTAATTCCCATCAAACAAGTATATGCAAATCATTTTTTTTTCTCCCGATTTGAAAATATCTTGTAAATGACACGTATAGCTAGGGAACAAATAGAGGAATAATTATTTTTTTTGTATATTCTATTTGTTATAAGAACTTAGGCTTGACTTTATTAGAATCCAATAGTTTTTTCCTCATGTCAAAACTTCTCTATCAAATCTACATGGTCTTGAAAAAAAATTACATATTCATGACAAGGACTCTCTCCTCTATAGATAAATATATCTTTATTTTTATTTTGGATATGATTTACGATTTTATTTTTCATTTTCTAAGGGAACATCTTCTAAAATGTAGATATATCAATTTATAATATTTTGAAATTATAACATATTATAACTAATCAAAAAACTTAAAACCTTGTATAATTATTATATTGAATTTGAGATCTATAAAAGGGTATTTTAGTTTTAAAAAAAAAATGAATTTTGATAAAGAAATGAGATTTGGCCAACACAAGTTTGGTATCTTAAACATTGACATAGATCTATGTTTTTATTTATGATATCAAAAAGAGTACCTTTGCATAGCATTTTATATTGCAAAACTCTCTTAGAAACTTTACTATCATCTAATCAAAATGTAGATTAGTATTATATTTTTCTTTAAGCTAACTACAATTAGATTATGTCTTGAAGTATATAGATAGTAGCCAAGAGAGATGGGTGATTGACCTTGGAATACAAAAAGGTTGAAAGATCAGCCAGAGGTTACCTCCCTATCATCTAACCAATACCAATTTTATACTTCAAAAAATGAACATGATTTAGAACAACCCTAACAACCTCAGTCCTATTATGATCAAGTAGATAAATAGGAAAAATATCCCAATAGTAAAACAACATACTACTACTAATAGTCCAACAATTAAACTTATATAATTAATAGAAAGCCCTATGGAGCATCATGTTCAGATTAAACGATATCATTATAACAAAAAGAAAAATAGCCAACAAGGCTAACTGCCCTCCTTTTTATCTAGTTCCTCAACATGCTTCACCTCAAACCCATCCCCATCCATAGTCACCTCATCCTCCTTAATAGGTTTGTCCAGGAGAGTCTTCATCAAGTCCTCCACTAGGAAGTCTTGATCTCCTTGCTTAGGTCCTTTACATCCTTATTGACCTATAGAAAGTAAAGGATGGTTAGCACATAATGCATCACTCTAGTGGAGAACTCAGCCAAGGTTTCAAATTTTTAGAAGATGCTAGTATGATTATTTGTCAAAACCTTCATTGACTATTCGAACCTATCGAGTCGAGCCTTGCAATGATTCTAAGCATGGCTATACTTTCCTTTTTTTCCTCGCTTTATGTTTAGATTATGTTAAATATATTTTTAAAAAACATTAAATTATACATATTTACATAGTTTACAAATATTTATTAAAATTTTATTTATATAATTATAATGCATTGTAATAATCTTATTAAGAAATACAATTTAATATATAAAAAAAGGATTTGAATTTAATATATTTCAATTGCCACCTTCTAGAATGATGTGTACTAGCTAGGCATTGGTTTGTGGTGTTTATTTGCTATTCTCAAATGACGTAGTTAATAAGCCCAACCTTGTAATTAGAATAGCCAGTAAATTGTTTCATCTTCACTACGTCATATGAATTTTTTTAACACGGGGGTGACTCTATAAATGAATCAAAACATTGGATTTGATTTCATATAAATCTAGTTCACCTAAAATATTATTATTTAGTTGTAACATTGAATCTTTGCTTTGACTTGGAGTTGATAATTATGGGGAATTCGATGCATATTAAATTGAGAACATTGCTTCTTGTATTCTTCATGGCATTTACAGTGCATGCATACGAAAGTCATACCAAATGTCTACTTTATCAAAAGAGAAATCGCTAGATTTATAGGTTGACCAAGCTCCACCATTCATTTTATCACATATCAATCTCAATGGTGAGGGTGTCACTCTTGAATCTTAGCATAATAAAGACAACAACTAAAATCAATGATCATTCCTCTTTCATTCAAATTTTTCATCGAATAGGACTTAATCTATTCATTGATTGCATTACAAGCACACATGCACACATTAGTGTGTGCACGCGCGCGCGCGTCCACACACACACACACACACATAGATAACTCCTAATAACTCTATGTGATACTTACTCCTAACCTCTCTCTCTCTCTCTCTCTCACACACACACACACACACACACACACACACACACACACACACACACACACACACACACACACACACACACACACACACACACTCACACACACACACACACACACACACACACACACACATGTGTATGTGTGTGTGTGTGTGTGTGCACAGACACAAATGCACATAGACAAGAAAGAAGGCTAAAAAAAGCTAGAAGTTATTACCATCGTATCCTTAGTTTATGTTGTTATGTGACTTTTGTATCTAGGTTTAGTGTACTCCTATAGATTTTGGGAATAGAGTGTTCTTAGAAATAAATCTTATTAACAAAACTATGTACCTTTTGTTGTACTTGTATTCTTCAAATAGATGTTTAAAGAATAGTTCATTGATCATCTTGCCAAACATAAAACTATCATATATGCAAGCGAAGCTATCTTTTTGACGTGTCTTGTGCATATTAAATAACTAGAGATAATTTATAAATGGTAAATAATTAACTATTGAAGATGGAAACAAACCATCACCTCTTCTATGCTGAATTTCCCATTTAATCCTATAAGTTAACAGACTATTTATAATTTAGTTAACGTTTAGAATATGTGGTGTGATCTACAATTGTTTCAAGTAATATGCTATGCAAAATACATTAGAATATTCTTATCAAAACAAAATTACAAAATTCCTAAATTACCTACTCACCATTATAAATAAGATTAGACCAGTAACAATAAAGCTCATGTGTTAAGGGATGCCAATTTCATTTCTGATTTCATAGTGAATACAATTGTTTCATAAGTTTCTCTTCATGAAATGATTAAATAGCAATGAAATCAATAGTACAAAGCTATTAGATAAAGAGTTGTAATTTTTTCTTTATTAGGAACTAGTTCTTGAAGAAATTGATATTTTGATCAAAGGATTTTAAGCATTTAAGTACTAAATTGGATGTGCTAACTATTCATTCTAGAAATTCCAGGATGAAATATGCAGCATGAGAGGAATACCATGACTTCAGATGTGCCTAAGAAGTTATGCTTCTCCCAAGAACCCCACATTGATTTAGAAATGTCCTTTCAAGTTTTGTGATGGGATTATAATGTGACATTTAGCAAATTTGGTAGTAGAGTCTTTTGTGAACTATCGATAGCATTTAACACTTCTTTTTCGATAAAATGGTTTTACTAGAGATGAAAAAATTAAAACTTCTAAAATCTTCTATCAAAATAGTATAAAAAAAGGATGCATAGCATCTAATTCCTATTAATGTAGATTTCGTGAATGTATTAGTAATATATTTAGGCTGCATATTTTAATTGTGAATATTTTTATGTAAACACATGTATTATATTTGTGTATGCATATACAAAATTGATTGTAATGAAGTTTTGTCATTCTATATTATTTATAGAAATTTAAATATAATGCAATATGTTTCATTTATTAAATTAAAGAATCTCATTATTCATAATCACTATTGCCTAGAGCAAAAAGAGGGGTAAAAATTTATTAAGACAGAAAGGAATACAACAAGGAGAGCTCAACAAGGAGCTCGATCCTGAGCAACAAGATCATCAAATTCTTGCACCATCTCAAAGGACAGTTGCCCCCTATCCCTAATATTCCAACCCAGATCATGACTAGAAGCCCATTTGGCTAAATAATCAGCAGGTCTATTCCATTCTCGCGGAATATACTTGAACCCAATGAACTGAAAAGAGGAAGAGAAGAAAAGAATCTGCTTAACAATAGTGGCCAGCTGCCAACTAACATCCTCAAGCTCTTGCGAAGAAAGCATGTTCACCACCACCTGGGAATTAGACTCACAAATAATCTTACTCCATCCCCACAAGCAACACTGTTCCACAGCATATAAAATAGCCTGAGCTTCCATGAGATTGTTAGTATAATCACCCTTATGAATTGAGAAGAAAAATTTAACATTCCTAGAACTACAACGAGCCACTCTGCCAATACTAGCCGGACCAAGATTCCCACGAGAAGAACCATCAGTGTTAATTTTTAAAACTCCACAGGGAGGAGGAGTCCAGTGCCCATCCCAGTTAACCCGACCCTTCCTCTAATGGTGAAGCTGCCTGGACATAGAAGGAAACCTATGAGCCGCAACCCCATCCTGCAGATGAAAATTGAGGTGATTACAGATAGCAAGATCAACTGGATCCATACCCCTATCAAGCTCACACTTCACAAGAATAGTTTCTTGGAGAGAATGTGATATTTTCCACCAAAGATGCAAAACACCAAGCCGAACATCTTGGAATATGCAACGATTCCTCTCCAACCAGATATGCCAAAGCATGAAAGATGGGCCAGCAATCCAAGCAGCATGGAGAGAAGAAGACTTGGAGGGAGCACTACCCAAGCTAGCCCAGAACTCAGGCAAAGAGGAAGCATGCCGACAAGAGCAACCCCAAGCGCTCCACCAAAGGTGCCATATCTGAGTAGAATAGGAGCAATAGAAGAACAGATGGGAGACAGACTCCTCTCCATTACCACACAAAACACAATAAGAGGGGCCCTAAAATCCACGTTTACAAAGATTATCCCAGGTAAGACAACAATTGTGAGCCACTAGCCACATGAAAAAATTGCACTTGGACCAAGAAACTTTATTCCAGACTTGCTTCCACCAAGGGACCTCAGCATCCCCAAATAATTGTCTAGTTATCTCCTGATACCCAACAGAGACATGATATTTACCAGATAAGGTACTGCCCCAAGCCAATACATCTAGACCAAGCAAAGAGGAACACTCTCTAGAGGCCAAAATTTGAGAAATCTCCTGACGATCCATGTCTGTACCTCTAGGAGGCCAATCAGAGGAATGCTTCCATCTATAACCAACAACAGGTCCCAATTGATAAGGAGTCTTGTAATGAGCCACTTTATCCCATCCAGCGGCAAGAAAAGAGTCACAAAGAGGCTGAAGATGAGGATAATAAGGTAATACTAATATTTTTGAATGTAATGTCATTGATATATAATGTATATTGATTTTGTTGTGGTAAATGTTTTGAGATACAACTATCTTAACCTTGCAAGTTTTTACCAAAAATTTATAAAATTTGTGTGTGGTAGATTTCCACATGTTTATGCATTGGAGAAAGGTGTATGAGTTGTTATAAATGTGTCTTGTCCATAATATAATATGGGAGGGACATTTTTAGAGAATAGATGACTCATTATATGACTTCTATGAGGGTCTAAACTAGGAGACAAAATTATGGACGAGATTTATATTTTAACTTGGTTGTTTTTCCCATCTTGGAATTATAAATGTCAAGGATGGGAAACATGTGGCATTGTAGTTTTTCCCAATGTTTTGTTAAAACCACAATTGGTTACCAATGTGTAAAATCACTATACGAGTAGGGCTTGGTAAGGAGTTTTTGTCATTGAGTTTTGTTTGCAAGGCTAGGTGCTAGAAGGTGATTCTTCGAGTTTAAAGTTGTGGTGATGGTCCTATAAGAACTTGTATTGCAAATGCATTATAATTCTCTTTATTTTGATAACATATTATGCAACTTTTGGAGAATAAGGTTTTTCTCCCATAAGTGGTTCCCCATACTAATCATTATATTATGTGTTCATTATTATTTTCATTGCTCATTAATGCATTGCTTAAGATCTTTTCTAATACTTAAGTATAAATTTGCATAGTCACCATCTCAAGATTAGAGTAGGTGGTGTTTCTATGTACCTTTTCTTCTTACAAGTGGTATTAAAGTATGGCCAATTTTGGTTCTATTTTTTAGGTACAAGGTTTTTTGAGATAATTAATATTCAAGTGGTAGGTTGTATAAAGTATTTCACTTTTTATTTGTGGGATTTAATTGTACCATATAATTCTTTCTAATCTTTTATAACACTCAACATTCTACATCTATGATATTTTGCATAAATTTTTGAATCACTATTTGTCGAAAAACATTCAAACATTTGGCCAAACCATCTAATGTTCCATCAAACTGGCCAAGATAGATAGGCTCTTCTTTCATCTCATCTAATTAATATACAATGTTGTCAATGAGTCCATAGATAATAAAATTATTCCCATAATTTTGAGTTTTGAGATAGAGAAGTTGTGGAGCTCTTCTCTACGAAAATTGTTATGGGCATCATGAAGAACTCATTATTTGTAATACAACAAGATTTGATACTTGGTGTGTCAAAATTGCAAGTTTACTTTAAATTCGATAGTCGTGCATCAATTTATACAAGAGATGGGAAATTCCTTATAATGGAAATAATGACGTATGTTGGACACACATTGTTGACTTGTAGTTGTGTAAAGAAGATATTGGGAAGATCTAATATGGTTCTCTTATCATTTTTTTGTATCTTTATCTTAGCAGGATGATTATGCCATAACTCGTTAGTAGATCATTTAGGCATCACAAGTCCAAATGAAGTAATTTGTCTAGTTGAATTCCCTTCAATTCCATTTCTTGAAAGACTTGTCTTAGAATGCATAGCTCATATTGGAGTGAGTGCCAAGATATTTTTGACTATACAAATGGAGATCATGAGTTATAGGATAAGAAAATGACTAGATTTAGAACATTTTTTCTTCAAAAAAAGAAATGAGTGAGGGCTTTTGAGAGGTGAAATAAGAGCTACACAATGATATGGATAGATTTGAAATATAAGTAGTGTGTTTTTTTTGGAAAATTAAAGTTGTGGTAATCAGTCTATTTGAAATTTTGATTAAAACTTTTATCGTCTAAAAAAATGGGATGATTCTAATTTCAATTGGAAATATATGAATTTTAAAAATTATTATATGCATCTTATTTTAAGATTCTTACTATTTGAATTATGAAAAAAAAAAAATGGTTAGATGTTTATAGAAATAATTTTCTATAATTTCAATTTTTTTTCAACTTCTAGTGATTCACAAAAAAAAGAAGTTGAAATCATAATGTATAGAAGATGCTCAATATTTATTAAATGTATTTGATATGTTCCTCTAAAATTTAATGGGAAAAATGTTGGCACAATTATAAAATTAACAAGTGTCATGCTACATTGGCTTCTATTTTCCGTAAGTTGTAATTTTTTTTTTTTGGGGAAAACTTTAATATTTGTATCATATTTAAATTTTTTAAAATTTTTTTTGAAGTTCAAAAAGAGCTTGCAGAGGAAAGAACTTGTAGGAAAATCTCCACATTATCTCCTAGCAAAGAAAACATTCCTAGAAAGACCTAATGACATCCTAAGAAATCTACTTTAATCCCCACAACAAAAATGGCCAATTAAGAAAGCTAATTACAAAAATATGATCATGGAACCCCCATTACATCAAAAGTATTTTAAGTTGTAATCTATTGAAACATGAAAACAAAATATGATTAAATATTTGTAGAAGTAAATTATTTTTTTATTTGATCCAGTTCTAGTGATTCACAAAAGAGTTGAAATAATAATGTATAGAAGATGTTAAATGTTTCTTAACTGTTTGATATGTTCTAAAAAACTGAATGGAAAAAATGTTGGCACAATTACAAAATTAACAAGTGCCATATAGTGGTCTATATTTTTCGTAAGTTGCAATAATTTTTTTTAACGATAAAACTTTAATATTTATATTCTATCATAATAATATTTACACCTTTTTTTCCCAAGTTTTAAATGCGATCATGGAGAAAAAATAGGTATGTTTTTATAACTTAAATTTGATGACATAAATTATATAAATATAAGTAGAATATTGGTAATAAAAGTTTGATGGCAAAAATTCACTTAAATGAAATGGTGAAAAACTTAAAATAATTAAATATTATTAAAGTAATGTATAATAGTATTTAAAATATTTATGTATGTTATATGTATAAATAAAATATAACTATGAAAAAAATGATGAAGTAGAGTGTGGAATATTAGTTGTAGAAAAATATTTTTAGATTCCAAATTGAATGAATTAGTTACATATAATTTAAGATGACTAGAACCAAGAGTTAGAAGTGAGATGGTTAGCCTACAAAAATTAAACTTTACATATATTTTAATATATAGGAGAATTTTAGAAGATTGCCTCATAATATGGGTACCTATAGTGCTTTCTCAAAATTTTCTCCTATAACACCCAAATATATTAGCCAATCTAATTGCAGTAAAATGAAATAAATTATTTAAGAAATTAAAAATTTCACATATGTTGTTGTGCCTACCCCTAGGTTACATTTTTGCTATCATTTCCAAACTCTTTTAGGCTAGTTTTATATTTGATTATTACTAGTATTGTTTTGAGATTAATAGATATTGTTTTATATTCAGTCTATTATATGATGAGATTACTTGGTACTCTATATTTCATGTATGCATGACGATTATTCAGTGATTTCAGTTATTCATGATTATTAGTTAGATGGTTTGTTATCATGTGTTTTGTTATGGATACTTACGCCATACTGATGTGTATGGTGCACATGTTTTTTTTCTTTATGTATGGTGTTTCTAATGTGGTTAAGGAAGGGAGTTGTGGTAAACTGCTAGTTAGGATCTACATAATGCACCACTTCCTACCATTGCCTATTTAGCTTAGAATATTGTGTCTATACATGAATGGATTTTATGCACGTTGCAGGTGCTGGGTATCGACTTTCCTGAATTTCTAGGATGAGTGTACTCTATCACATCATCTCAATGGTAAGACAGGGAAGATAAATTCTTGAGTCCAAATCCTAAACCTTTAAGCCATTTGTCCTAATTGAAAATGAGGACAAGTATCTAAGTCGAGTAACCTTTGAATGCATTGAACAACGTTAATTCTTGATTATAACCCTTTAGTTTGATTTTCTATGTGTTTTTTTATGATGGGTTTTTGTATTTTACTTTTAAGAGTTTTTTGTGAATTTTCTATTAATTAAATTAATTAAAAGATTAATGTATGATTTAATGTTATGGAAAATTATTATTGATATTTTAATATCTATTTTTTTTTGGGAAATTAATTAAATAAAAAGAATTAAATAGGAGGATAAAAATTATAAGAATAATTTTAGAATTTGATAATATTTATTTAATTTCATAAAAATATATATAGGGTTCATTTTTAAATAAATGCTAAATATTATTATTTTTAAGTTAATAAATATTTATCAATTAAGTTTCTAAAATAAATGATATATTAAATTATGAAAAAGTTTAAAGTTTGCATGATGTGCACATGAGATTTAAAAGTTAACAAATTAATTGAAAATGAAGTCAAATGAAAATTAAATAAAGTAATTTAATAATTCATTTGACATGCATAGAAAATATTGAGAAAAGATAAATAAAAGTTAATAATGAGTTTGAGTCTTGTGAGAAAGGTGTCTTCTGAAGTGAACACATAATTAGTGCCCCGATTTGAGGAGAAAACTTCTTATCACCAACTGAAGGTTCATTTTTGATGGATGCAAATTATGGAAGTGAATTTTGGAAGGGAAGATTTTTGGAATTTTTTTTTTAGAGAGAAGATCTTGGATAGAAGTGAATTCTCTCACAAATCTTCTGGGCATTGCAATTTTAGCATTAGAACCAAGTAAGTTCTTGAGTTTTGTTCACCCAGTTAAAATTATGTTATTTAGATAATCTTGTCTTCTTCATGATTGTTGAAATCAATTCTTTGAAGTTCATTTTGTGAATCTTTCATTCTCTTGTTATGAATTTTATGATATTTCTATTTTCTCATCTATATATTAGAACTTGTCCATTAATTTTACAATTAGATATAAAAATTAGGGAGGGTTTGAGTTTTTTTTTTAAAAGGGACAAGATTTTTTTTTTTTAATTTAGTAATTCAAATGGTTAATTGAATTTCTCCTGTCAGGCTAGGGTTGCAAACTTTTATTTAAAATTTAATATAAAAAAGTATAGGAGGAGTTATCATTTTATGGAATTATTTTATAAAATATATTTTAAAAATGTATATAATGTTGAATATATTTTATAACTTTTTAATAAATTTAAATGAAAATAATAATATAATATTTGGGGTGGGTGGGACCACCAACCCCCACCGCCCTTTTTAACCACCGGTCGTTGGTGTGCACAGACTATGCTGCTACATGTGGTAGCAGTCAATGCTATTGTCGGTGGTAGCAGCCAGCTTCTAGTCGCAAGGCTATATTAAAAGCTAGCAACCTTTTTATAGGTTATGATATGCTTTTTTTTTTTTAATAAGTTTTTAATTAAAGTTTGTCAATATTTATTATTATTTAATAATAATTTTACATAAAATTTGTTATTATTTATAATTTTATTAATGAATTTTGATATGTTAACTTTATTAATATTTAATAATATATTATTAAAAAGTTTTATAATATAAATTATATTAATATTTAGTAATTTGATTAATGAATGTTAATATTAATTTCATTATTATTCAATAACTTTATTAATATTTATTATTTAATAAATAATTAATAAAAGAGTAAGATTTTTTTATTTTTATATTATTAATTAGTTTAATTAAATGAAATTTAATTAAATTTAATTAATATATGAGAATACTTAACGAAATTTAGACTTACTTTAATAATAATGATATTAACTTTAATAAAATCAAAATTATTTTTATTGGAAGAACAATCATTATTATTTTAGTAATTATTTATCCTTTGATTATTTTTAGGAAATTGACTTAATATAAAAGGGGTAATTTTATATTTTATTTGAAGATATGAATGGATTTAACTATAAGGATTAAGATTTAATCTTTAAACTCAAAAACTCACACTAAAAATGGAAATTGGAAACCTTACTATAAATTAGAAATATGTGTTTTCAAGACTAAACCAAACTATGAAATTGTACTATTTTGTTTGTACTATCTATGTTGTCTGTGTTTGGGGTTTGGGGTTGACTAGATTATTGACTAGTTATAGGATGTCTACTAGAGTCTCGGTTATTTTGTGAGTGTGGCATCATGTTGACTCGATCTTGATTATTTTTACTTAACCATGGTATGTGATGGTATGCTCGATTTTGACTATGTTTATATTGTTGATTAATATTTTCAGTGCCTTTGTGGGATGGCAAGATTTATGCATGAAATATCTAACTTAACCATTTTCGAGTCATCGATCAATTATATTTGATTTTTCTTTCTAGTCGCTTTGAGAGGACTGAGGTGTTTTGAATGATTTGTTCTTCATGATGTCATGTTGTGACATGTTTGACTTGACCATTTTAGAGTCTTTGATTAGTATTATTTGGGGATACTTTTTGGTTCCTCATTGAGAACCGATGGGTATTATGATTTATCTTTGATGCTTTCCAGTTGCTCGCAGAGAACTGATGTGATTATTATGAATATATTTATGATTTTTTCCAGTCACTTGTATAGACTAAGGTGATTTTACTATGATTCTTTGATTTGAGATTTCATGAGCTTAGGGTAGGTAATCTATATGTAGTTTCAGGAAGTGGCTTGTAATGGGGTCAGGGCCCCAAGTGGCTGCCAAGGTAACTCATTGTAAGTTGTTTAATAAGTGATAACATTTACACTAAATGAGAGTAAAATGAACCTAATAAGAGTTAAGTGTATGTTCTTTCCCATGTCTCGACTGCTAGAACAGGCTATGATGGGAGTAGAGAGAACACTTGGTTGTAACCTTGCATTCCATTGTATGCCTTGTTAGTACGAGAGGATACTATTGGCCATAGTGGGATCACTAGGAACTTCGGAGTCCTAAGGGACTGCTAGGGTAACTTCAAGCATGATTCATGTGATGGAACTTGCCTGCTTACATAGTAGATTCCTAAGTGTCTTGTTGTGCCTCTGGGTCTTGATGTCGATCTATTTTGGAACCCTTGAGTTAGTATACTTTTAGGATTCCTAGACTTAGAGAGTATTTGTGTTATGTGATTTGATATCCTATTTGGGACTAGAGACTATATCCTCAGCATGGTGGGAGTGGGCCATGTAGGTTCCATACAGTCAGGTGGTAGTGCTTTTTACTCTTAACATTGAGATCTATCTGTAGTTACCATCGCTAGAGCTTCTTGGGATGCTTGTTTATCATGTTTAGATGATGTTATTTACTAACACATTTCCTTATATTGATGATTATCTTGTGATAGGTGATGTTATCTACTTTGTAGGATCATCTTATGCTTTATTCTAGCATGTTAGATTTTCTTATGCTTATGTTGTAGCATGTTTTAGTAGTGACATTTCTATTACGATAGTACCAATGATCTTTTTGGTGGCTTGAGATGTTATGCATGGGGTATGGCTAGGGCCTATGATGGTCTTATGATGCTATTGATGGTTGGGAGGAACTATGTACTTAGTTGTGTTTTATGATGGATAGTTTTATGGATGTATCATGTATGGTGGGTGGTTTCATTTGTTTTATTGCACTTGTATCATGGATCTGAGAAGGATGATGTATTTCTATTTGTACATATGTATATTCTTTTAGCCTTTCATAACCTGTGACATGTACAGTAGATGATTGAGCATTCTGGATTTCATTTGCCAACAGACATTCAGAACAAATGTATATTATTAAAATGGATGTGAGACTTTGTAATTATTCTTTCATGAGGATTTTGTAGTTGTTAGACATTGTATTAATTAAATTTAAATGTGACTCAAAATCTAGGAATCCTTAAGGAATGTAACCTATTATGTATGCTTTTAGTTGATTGTATGTTATTGCTTCTGCTATTATGTGTTTGATGTGTATGATTTATCTTTCTTGTTTTTTTTATTTATAAAATTCTTGGAAAACTTAGTAAAACTTTAGGTCAATTCTTTTGGATCCCACGGTAGGGCATTACATATATTCTTTAGAAAAATATAGAGCTATAATAAAAATTAAAATATTTGCATCTTATTTGTTGAAACAAAAAAATATTAGTGACTAATTAAGGATAAGTGATTGAAATAATATAGCCTATGACAATTACAATAATGTGGTAAAACTATCATTAAATGAGGTTTTATGTAATTGACTTTTTCCTCTAAATTCGTAAAATTAAAAATACTTATCGATCAAAGAAAAGACTAGAGGCCACATTACAAAGATAAGACTAAAAAGTTAAAAACACACAAAAATATATATGGTCTGGAAGCTTAAGAAAATTACTACCATGCATAAGGAAATTCATTTCCAACTCCATACTATAAAGGAGTACAAGGGCATAAGTCTGAGTTGAGCTAAGCAAGTAAATAACCCAAACTAACCTCCTCAAATTAGAAGAAGCAATATAATTCATTCTAATGAAATCTGTCAAAACATAAGACTAGAAGACAATAATAGCAAGTAAGAAAATAATGTAATATTTTCAAATTGAAATAAAAATTAATTGTGAGAAATAATTATTATTTTTATTTAATAGTCACTAATATACAATCAATGAATATAATATCAAAAAATTGATAGACAATTTTTCATAATTCAAAAAATAATTAGAAGCTTATAAGAGTGGATTCAAACATTTTTTTGTTGGTGTTTATATCTAAATTTCTTCTTTGTTCACACTCTTAGGCCACCATGATGTGAAACTTTTATCTATTAATGATGTAACTAATAACAAACAAGTTCCCTTCTATGTATCTAGGAAATGAAATGATCAATCACATGGGTGATATTCACTTAGATAGTAATCTACCTTCTATTGTAATGGAGTTCATTTAGCATCTTGTAGTGTGATTATTTATAAATAAACTAGCAATAAATTATGTTGATAATAGATACACTAAGAGATGTAAATACATACACACATATATTAAATCAAACTATTTAGATTTTTTTTTAAAATTATTATAGATCTATTTTTTTAAATGACTTTTCATATTTATTATGCCTATCCATTGCACAATAAGGTACGATTTAGCCATTGATCTTAACATAGATGATGGTTTTACTGTTGTTTCAGATAGGAAAAAAAGAAGAAGGGGAAATAGTGTCTTCATGCCTAAAAATTCTCGCCCCAATAACTCTAATAATCATCATATTAAATTGTTAGTTGTTCCTGCTTTGACTAACACGAATACTATCAGTCAACATGCTGATATCAATGGTAAGCCCCAAACTAGTGAGCCCTATCGAAAATTCCCCCAAAAAATCTTCCAAGAGATTTGGGAGGATTATGAATTTGAAATTATTCCAGCTGCCCCCATTCCCTCGAAGTCTAACAATTGAGAGTGTATGGATGTGGATTCTCTAGCGGATATCGAAGATGATGTTAACACCTACTCTTCTACTGTTAGGCAAAGAGGAAGACCACCTAGTTCAAAAAATAAGCCATCTGTGCTACAACCAATGGAGTCTTCAAATAATTTTTTGGCCCTTGCTGATCAAGAGGGTATTGCGTGCTCCACCTCTAACATTTTGTCTCAATAAATTGCCTATCTTGGAATGTGAGGGATCTAGAGTCCCTAGATAGAAAATTTGTTATCAAGAGATTGTTAAATTCTCTGCATTCTATAGATTTCTTTATGATGCAGGAAGTTAATTCTGTGGGATTCACTTTGGATTCCAATCTCAATTTTATTTGGAAAGATGCTATTAAGTTTTGCACTAACCATGAAAGAGGTAAAGGAGGAATCGCCCTACTTATTAGTAATAAATGGGAAAAGGATATTACTAATTATGGGTGTTCTCCCTGTTAGAGAGAAATATAGGTTACTTTACAGTTTGATGAAAAGACCTTTGGGGTCTATGCTATTTATGCTTCAAATGACCCTAAGGAAAGAATTGAGCTATGGAAATGGCTTATAGATCTCCTAGATTTGCCTTGGCTTTTCGGTGGAGATTTCAACATGATTGAATCTCAGGATGATAAGTCGAGGGGCATTCACTTTCATTGGAAGGATAATGAAAAAATTTATTGGAATAGATTTTTAAACTCTAACTATCTCTTTGATCCTATTGCTGGTAACAAGGGAACCAACCCTAGACTATGGCATCCCTAGTGCAACTTTCAGCAGGGCAATGCTACGATTTATTCTAGGCTTGACAGATTTTATGCCAATAAGTATTTTTTCTCTTTTCCTCCTGACATCTTTGGATTTATTGTTCGAGTTATTGCCACCACTCTGTCTGACCATCACCCTATTTTGACTAAGGTTAATTTTAATAATAGTCCCCTTCAACACAAGTCTAGAAGTAGTAAATTCATCTTAAACACTAGCCTCCTCATGGATGAGGATGTCCTTGTTGCTGTGCAAATTATTAGAGGATTAAATAAAATTAATCTTTAGAACCTATCCCATATTGATAGATGGAATACTAACCTCTCCTCCTGGAGGATCCTTTTGCAAACCATTGGGCAGAAAAAAGCTAAGGACTATAGGTTCGTTGAAAAATAATTATCTTCTAATCTGCAAGTTGCCGAGGAGAACATTCAAAATGACTCTTCGAATATGGATCTTCTTTCCAAGGTTATGGCTAACAAAGATGCTCTTAGGAAGCATCACCATGTTAGAATTTGGGTAGCCAGGATCAGGTCTAGATCCCACTAGCTCCAATTTGGGGATAGGGGATTGAAATTCTTTTTCAACCTTCTTAAGCATAAACATATTAAAGAGTTTATTGATAGACTTTTGATTGATAACCAGGCCATCTCTAACCCTGATTCTATTATTCAGGCCTTTGCTAATTGTTATGAGACTCTTTTTGCTTCAGAAGACTCTCCTGAGGCTGAGTCAATTAGAGTTCATTGTAGGAAGCTTATTCCAATAAAGCTTGATCTTGATGATATTGCTATTCTTGCTAATAATATTTTTGTTGAGGAGATTGAAGGTGCTATTAAGGCCCTTAATAATGATAGAGCGTCAGGCCCTGATGCTCTCCCAGTTGAATTCTATAAGTCCAACATCGGATGGATATGTAAGGATCTCTTTGATCTTTATTCTGAAACCTTGAATAAAGGTACCCTGGGTCAAGATATCAATAGAGGGATTATTAAACCTCTCCCAAAAGAAGGGGATAAAACCTTTATTAAGAATTGGAGGCCTATTACCCTTCTTAATGTTTCCTACAAGATCTTGGCAAAAATTATGGCTCTTAGGCTAGTTAATATTCTTCCTAAATTTGTTAATTCTACCCAAACTAGTTTTATCAAGGGTAGATATATTCTTGAGAATCTCATAACTAGCTGGGAAGCCATGGATTGGTCTAGATGCTCTCATCAAAACTCTACCATGCTCCTTTTGGATTTTGAGAAGGCTTATGACAGGATTGAATGGAGATTTATCCTTATGATGCTGGATGCTTTTGGTTTTCCTCCTTTCTTTTGGACCACTATGGTTGTGCTTCTTAATGATGCTTCTGCTCAGGTTGAGGTCAATGGTATTCTTTCTGCTACTTTTTTTCTTGGGAGATCCATTAGGCAAGGGTGCCCTCTGGCACCCACCCTCTTTGTCATAGCTTTAGAAGCTCTTTATTATATCCTCAGAGATAATTCGTTATCTCCGAAGGTTAGAGGTATTTATCTGCCTAATAATGAAGAGCTCATCAATTGTCAATTTGCGGATGATACCACTTTATTCCTTGAACTTTCAAAAAATAATTTCAAGAACATGCAAGTTAAACTCAATCTTTTTTGTTCTATTTCTGGGGCTAAGATATCTCAAGCTAAATCAATTTGTTTAGGTTGGGATGAGCAGCCCCCGGACTGGTTTCTCTAGTACAATTTTAAATGGGGTGGTCCTAATAGGATCACTAGATATCTTGGCATCCTTTTCTTGGTGGAGCCTAACCGCAAAGACATGTGGTCTTGGGTGAAAGAGAAGATTGATAAAAAGCTAAAAAAATGGCATAATAGGGTGTTATCTTTGGCAGGCAGAATTCAAGTTTGCCAGAAGATATTGTCCTCATACACCATATATTATTCTTCTGCTTGGTGTTTTAATAACTATTAGATTTTTGAAATCCAGAAGTCCATCAGACAATTCCTTTGGTCTGATGGCAAAGGGAATAGAAAGATCCATTCTGTTAAGTGGGCTTGGTTCCACACTGACAAGACCCTTGGGGGACTTGGGCTGAAGGATTTAAGAACTCGAGGTATAGCCTTGTCTACCAAATGGATTTTTCAGTCCATGGAGGGTAATTCTCCTTGGAAAGTGCTAGTTAGGAGCAATATTGAGAGGGGTGTTCCTAGAAAAGCTAAGTCTTGGACTAGCCTCCCCTTTTGTGACCTTATTCTTGGTAATTTTACTATCAAGGCTCCGTGGTTTTCAAGTCTATTTGGAAGGCTTGGGATCATGTTAGGAAATTCATCACTAACAAGGAGTTTCATTCCAATATTCAACTCCATGGTGAAAGATCCATTTGGTGGAATCTCCACCTAAATTGGTAAACCTTTGGCCCTTACCCAAGGGTGTTCTACCAGACAGTGGGCTAATAAAGGTATTAAACAATTTATGGATCTCTTTCAGTATGATCAAATTATGCCTTGGGATGTTCTTAAGGATGAATATGCTATCTTGGATTCCCATAGAAGAACTTATAACATGATTGTGCAAGATTCTGTTGGTCTTCCCACTATTTGTCACACTGATTCTCTCAGGTTCTTGAAGTGCAAATGGCCTAGTGGTATCATTACTACTCTGCTCAAAGCTAAGAATATTTATAAAATCATTGATTGTAATATTGATATTATCGACCATATTAATGTTGTTTGGTACTCTTCTTATGATGTTGATGCTTTGATAAAGTATTTTGATATCTTATGAAAGAATCCTGTGGAACCCAGGATTAGATATTTCAAATGGTTAGTTTTGTTGCACAAGCTACCTATAAAGAGAGATTTTGTTAATTCTAATATTTGTAATTTGTGTAGAGTTCCTAAAACTGGTAGACATATCCTTCTTGATTTTATTTTTTCTAAAGAAATATGGAAAATGTTTGGCATTGTTTATCCTATAAATGTTAATATTTTTGATATTATTTCTAGTCATATTAATGGTCTTCCTAAAGATACCAATTTATTTTGGAATATATTGTTGTCTAACATTCTCTGGTAGATCTGGAAGTGCAGGAATGAGGAAAATTATAAAGGTAAGCATAGGGATCTTACTGAGTTTTTTCAAAAATTCACTTACTTTAAAATCTTCTTGCAGGTGCAGACTACTATGATGATTGAACGAGACAAAATGAGGAGGTTCCTTCGTGATGGGCATGCTACTCTTTACTACCTTGAGCTAAAGCGTGGCTACTAGTGGTGTAGTACTTTGGATGATCTCCATGTTTATGAGCAAGCTTGCAATAGATTGAACAAAGATATTAGAGAAAAAGGGAATGCCAGAAAAGAAGAGTTATTTATGTTGGTGTAGATTCAAGGGCATAAAAGTATAGTTTGGATGGAAGGTCCCTTAGGCTGGACTGCCTAGTTCTGAAACTCTTATTTCTAATATAAAAAAATAAGGTACGATTTCTAGGAAAATGATAAATTAAAAGCATGTACACTTTCAATCCTTATTTGCACTATATTGTAATGTTACAAGCTTCCATACATTAGTCAAAATCAAATAGTAATAGAAAAGAAATATAAACATATGTTTTACATATCTATTTTTTTTTATAAGGTTTTAAATGGACTACAAATAGCTTCCCAACTTTGGATTGAGCTTTACTAGATGTTTCATTCTTAAGATGTTGTCGAACCCTCTTATTTGAGTAACTCATGAATAGTTCCATCTCCATTATGACCCCGAATTTGAAGACCTAATGGACAAAAAGTTTCCCAATAGTACATATTAAACAAGAGGGTGGCCTCATGAGTGAATCACATCATTGCCCTCTATTTCATATCAATCTTCACCTGGGAATCTCCTATTGAATTAATATACAAAACATTTCATGCCTATTTGACTTTAAAAATATGGAGATTTTGATTCAAATTAAGCTGAGAACTATTAGTTTTAATAGATTTGTATGGTTGTTTGTCCTTATGTAAATATTTAGAAAATAATGGTTTTACTAACTAACTAGTTAGACTAGGGACAATTATTTGTTGAAAATTAGACTTTTTTTACAAGAAACTAGAAACCAATTTTGTTATTGGTTGTTGGTTTGTTTTTAATCTCAACCATTGATTGATAATCAATCTTGTTCATTCATTTTTATATGAGAATAATATATAAGAGGGTCAGTGGGGCATTTGGAGAACTCGAGTTGGAGAAGAATTGCAGTGTTAGAAAATAATCTTGCAATATTAGCAAGGGAATAGTGATAGCATTGGGGAGAGGAGTGAAGGAATATCAATAGGAGAAATTCGAAGGTTAAAAAAGTTCTATCAATAAGGGGGGAGGAATTTTGTATCTCTTGATTTGTTAAAGTTAATCTAATTCCTTATCTATAGAACTATTTTTCCCTTGGGGGTTTTCTAGGGATGATTGTCAAAAAATATTGTGTCTTTGTGTTGCAGATTTCTTTCAATATATTTGGTGAACTCGCAATTGGGTTATTTTTAAATATTAGCTATGAATTAATTTTTGGCATTTAAATAGTTATTTAATATGGGAGATTAATAATCAATTACTGAAATAGTAATTTTCACCTGGCATCTAGTCAGTATTGAGAGTATAGAAGTGTTTTCCTAAGAAACAAATTAAGGGTTTATTAAACCTAGCTTGATATCTTTAGATTTATTTCTTTTATCTCTTGAGATGGTTTAAGTATGTTTGAGAGGTCAAGAGAGATTGAATGCTTCCTTGAATTTTGTTGTTTTAAAGGCCAAAGTTTCTTTAATGTCATAAGAAAATGGTATTAGGGATTATGTTACCATTATTGTAGTTGTACCTATAGATGTGACACAACTTGCAACATACAAAAGGAAGAATACCAAGCTGAGGAGAATAATCCTTGATGGTGTCAAGGATCATACTATTCCACATATCATAGAGCTAGATACAAAGAAGAAGATGTAGAACACCATTTTGAATTTGTATTGGAATGGTACCACCAATACAAAGATGATTTTCAAAGAGAAGTTAAAGATTATCTAGATGAACTAGGGAGAAAACATCACAAGTAACCTCATAATGCTTAGATTTCTCAAGCATGAGTTAGTAGCTATTAATAAATTTTATTTCTAACTAGATTTTATTTTCTTGCACTTCATAAAAACAAGAAAGGTGAAGAAGGAAACATGAAGATTTCTAAAATAAATGTTCAAGGATAAACATGAAAATTGAATGAGATGTATGGAAAAAATGAATTGTGGGCATTATTGTCATTTCACAATGCACACCCCATGTTGTGTCACCAAATGGGGACCCCTAGTTTCAATTTCCCTTTGACACTTCTAGTTGAGAGCCTTGGTCATTTTGGATGCTCCCTTGGTCTAGGTCAAATCCTGGTATTTGAACATGAAGGGTTGGGCAGCCAGAGAAAAGGAAAAAATACTCAAGATAATGACTATTTTTCTTTAAGTACACCCATGTGCATGTGTGCTAAGTGTACACATGCGCACTTTACCCCACTCCAGGGGTGCACACATGCACATGCCCACACCTTCCCTATGTAGGTGTGCACAAGGATTTCCACCTGGGCCTACATAAGCCCACTTCCCCACTTGTTACCTTTCCTCTCTCTGCTCTAGCCTCCAATTAGACATCACACCTCCCCACATTGTTTCCCTCTATAGCTACACTAGTCCACATCCCCTACACACACATGCACTTAAGGTAAAAAGGTATCCAAGAGATGAACATGTGCACACCTCTACAAAGCACAAAAGCACTAAAATGGCATAAAAACAACCTAAAACAAAAGCTTAGGTACTCTAGTGAGGTGGGTTCTCTGAGGAGGATATTGAATAAGAAGAATACTCCATCTTCACAGGTTCCAAAGACCATCCCTAAAGAAGAGGATGAGGTAGATGTGGAATAGTTAGAATTTGTACCTTTGAGCTAGAGAACCCACTCAAAAAAAGTTACAGAGGAAGAGAGAAGAGAACCCACTCAGAAACTCCTTCTGAAGATCTTCCTCGACATGAGAAGAATCTAGAGTGGAGTAATATGAGAAAGGAGCATACTTTAGGACCAACTTCTTCAGCCAAGTACATGTTACCCATGTGCACTACACCATCATGGCTAAAGAGGGAGGTCATATTTTGATAAAAGAATCAATTGGATCCTACAAAAGAGGAGGGAATGAAGGAATTACTAAAAGCAATAAATAATCCTGAGCCACCTATCGGTCATGTTAGAATACATTCCTTCCTCATGAAGAACTAAGATCAAGGCCTTTTGGTTCATATTTTTATTCCTCCTCCTCATGCCAACATTGAAGAACTGACTCTAAATATTACAATATAAATGAAGTTATGTTGGGAAAGTCCATGATGGACGTGTCCAAAATGTTGATTAGTACATGCTTGAAGGGGGTATTACAACACATGGATCAGGATGAATTAGAATTGATAACACTAAGAACAAACTATTTAGAGGCTACTAAATGAAGTATTTGGACCTATTGACCTAGAGAATCTAGAGGTCTCTCTTGGAGTTTCACTAGGAAGAAAAAAGGCAGGTTGCAGATAAGACACATTTTTGGAATCATGTTAGCAATGGCAAGACAATTTTGAGGGGAGGGCAGTGTAGATAATATAGGGCAATTTAAACTTGTTGCACATCATCCAATCAATCGCTAACAAGTTGGTTACTAAAATGTACCAAGGTTTTGTGCTAATTAATGAAGAACGTAATTGGGTCAGAGGTACCATATGCTAATGAAAGTATATGCTATAAAGGAGTTGGATAAGGTTGATGACTAGATATAGAAGATATTTGAAAGTAAAATTTAATGGAGGGATTACATGACAGAATCCAAGCAATAAAAGAAAAAGCTCAATAGAAATTTTTGGAAGTGGAAAGTTACTATAACTCCACTATCTTTGAGATGTTTGAGGATGAGTAAAAAATTGAGATTTTTGTGGTGCCACCAGTAGTCCAACAATTAAGAGGAACTTTTGAAGATGCTTCATTATAAGATGATTTCAAAAAAGTATTTATAACCAAAGAGGCATTTTTAGAACTAGACACAAAGTAGAGGATTTTATAGAGACACAGGTAGAAGTTTGTAACTATTGACAGATTGTAAAGAGTAAGTATGATGCTTTAGATTTACTAGAAGCAAGTCAAGTAGTAGACATAATAGAGAAATTCAAGAATAAGAATCCATAAATCATTTTGGTATAAAGGAGAATAAATCCCATATGCTAGAAATTTAGTTTTGACACTTAGAAGATTTTTTGGATTTTTGGAGCCTATCACCAAAGTGCACATGTGCATTTTTTATAGAGGTGTACTGTTAGTTTTGAAGAAGTAGTGCAATAGATTCCATGCATTGGAAACACATTTTGACAACAATTCAACTCTCATAAACATCTAAAGAAAGTCAAGCTTTCATTTTTAGAGCTTCCAAAGACTTCTAGATCATCTCATAGCTTCCTTCTTCTTATATTTTTATTCTTTCATTCATTTGTGTCATGTTAAGGCTCATGCATACATTAATAAATATAAATAGGGGTGGAGAACTACTTAGCATCATTAGAGAATCAATTTTTATATAATTATATTTGTTTAATTATTTTCTTCATAAGTTTGCATTTCAAGAGCTCTCACTTCTAACACAAGGGAGGAGATGATTTCTTTTATATATATATATATATACATAATATCTACTCAGGCCTTTATTTTGATTCAATAATATATGCTATTTTAGACTCATTTTGAGTGTAGTTATTCTTGCTAGAGTATGTTATTTTTGTGATTTTCATAAATAATGATGGAGCAATTGGTTTTATTGTGTTGTTATAATTATGCAATCTTTTAGTTTTACTGTTTTCCTTGTGTTAACAAATTTTATTGTTGTGGAAAATTAAATAAAGGATCATCTTTGCTCTTGGATAATATTTTGTCTTGTGTGATAAAACTTTCCATGGCCTCATGATTTGATGAAACATGAAGCATCTTTCACTTGTTATTTTAGTTCCCATCGACAATTGCATTAGTGAATTTGAGCAACATTTCTCATAATTTCATTGGTTTCCTACCTAGATCCTTTTAATAATTTAATTCATAGACATGTTTTTACCTTGGCTTATGTCTGTTAAGAATTTCCCTTTCAATTATTTTCTTTAAATCACTTATTACTCTATCTTTGTTATTTCCTTTTCGAACACTAGGTTAAAATAGGAATTCATATAGTTGCATCAATAAATAGTATTCATCGCAAAACAAAAAAGACGAAACATATATCTCTTTTTTTGTTATATTTCAAATAACAATAGATTGTGAAATTAGTTAGAGCTAGCAAAGGCATCCTCATGAACATACACATTTATCTTCAATTGAGTTACCCAGTAGGTTGAAAAACCCACATAGAACCTTGAATTTGGTCCTTGATTAAATTTTCAAGAAAGAGATCCAAAAGGATTTTTGTCGTTCAACATCATGCAAAATGATAGCTCAACAAGAATGATGAACATCTCCTTCAACAAATTTTATTTCCAAAAAGGGAGATGTATTCAATGTTCATAGCAATCACAGTTGCATCGCAAGGGGCAACCAAAATATACACATACAGATATGTAGATAATACATAAGGTGAATATTACTAGTATCACGATAAAGTATATTTGTATTAGTATGCAAGTTAGGAGATCTAAATACTGATAAAATCAAATTCAGAATTATGACACTCATTTAAATTTTCATATTAGAATTCACCATACATGCAATAAAGTTATATAATAAGTTCATAATTATGTGCCTCATTAAAATAAAATCATCACATCTAGAAAGGAAATGAACCAACATATCTAAGAGTAAGAAAAATCCATAACTATAGCTACAAAATAAAAAAAAAGGGTATCATCTTGATATTATATCTTAAAACAAAACTAAAGTATCAAATGGATAAGTCTAAGTAGAGGGACATTGCACACTCCCCCCCTAGAAATGGGATTTCTCCTAGAATCCTATAAAAAGAAATAGGTGTATGATTATTTGATCTGTGATGCCTCCTCCTAGGTAGATGAATAATAATCACTGGAGTCCTATTAGACCATTATGTAATCAATAGTTTGACCTATGACAATTAAAACCCACTGTTACAGTGTGTATACAAGCTATAGATCTATCTTCCTATCCTTTTCCTATAATGTAGTTGAATAAGAAATATCCAAAATGTCAAGATTATACATTCTAAGAGTAGATACATGGAAGACATCATCAACACATGATAAGTTGGGTGAAAATGCAAAGCAATAGGAAACAAGAGCAATATTCTCAAGGATCTCAAAGGGGATAATAAAAGAATGTGACAACCTAGATCACTTTTCATAATGGATCATAATTTTTTATGCTTGCAATCTCCAAAATATGGGATCTCCTATTGCATGTTGATGATTCATCTTATAAGTATATACACATTTCTTTTGTCTATCCCATGTTAGAGTCAAATACTCTTTGATCCTCTATACATGTCTCAACATGGCCCTAAGTACATCTAGACCTAAAAGTACATGACCCTCTAGATTATCCCAACTCAAAAGTGTATGACATAGGAGACCATACATGGTCTATAAAGATGTCATTGTAATCAAAGTATAGTGTCCATTGTTATAAGAAAAATCAGCAAGGAACAAATAATAATCATATTTATACTTTTATTCCATGATGAGCATGTACAAGATATCTTCTAAAAATTTCCCAACTCTCTTATTCTAACCATCTATCACTAGATGACATGCAAAATTAATCTTTCTTTGTGTTCCTAAATCGAATTGAAGAGATTTATAGAAATGCATTATTATGGTTAGATCTTAATTGCAAATAATTTTCCTAGGAATAACATGGAGACATATGATGTTCTCTAGAATAACTAGATTTTCACATAATATTTCTTGAATTGTTGATTGGTCTAGTATCTTCTTCAGATCATCTGTAGTTAAAGGATTGATGTTCTAAGTTGAACTATCAAGAACATCCTTAATAGTTATACTTTCTATAGGTATAATTTTGTCATGTGGAGGGCTCATACTTGGCATTTGTGTGTCTTCCACACTCTCTTCTTCTTGCTACTCTTCAACGATACCCATGTCATATGTTTTCTTTTGTATCTCCTCTAAAAAAATGTTATCCTTTTCTTTTTCTTCCTCGTCTTCATCTTCATCTTCATTATTTCTGCCCTGAAAGGGATCTTCCTCTCATTCTTTCACAGTTGTCAATCCATAAATTAATTTCCACATTTGAGTGGATTTCTTCACAACATCTTCCATGTTATTCTGAACAATGTTTAGATCTAATTTCTATTGCTTGAATTTGTAATGACAAAAAATGGGTGAAAATCAATCATATACCCTTTCAAATCATGCATTTAATGCTTAATGCTTATACAACTATAAACTTGACATCAACATGATTTCTGTTCCACTCGATAGCTATTGATATTACCCACACTCAATAGCTACTATGGACTTGGCAACAACTAATTTTAACTAATAGCTTGGCACTAACTAGCATTTCACTCGGCATCAACAGGAAACATTTTTATCCTATGCAATAACATGAAAACTTGAAGATTTAACCTTAAACTTTTCACATCTTTATTCATGCTAATGTAGTCCTTTTAGTACTAACTCCTTTTGGAATTGATGTATGATGTAATAGTTTGAATATTAGTCCCACACACCTCTTTTTTCTTAGTTTGATGAGGTGTGACCACTTGACCTATATTTTGAAGTGATCCCTCCATTTGATGTGTTGCATGCATCTATCCTTTTCCATGTCTTTTTCATCTCTCCTCTCATGTGTTCAACATTTGTCTTTTCTTTTCCTTTATCAAGTTCACAACTAGGAGCCTTTGACCCTATTGGACAATGTTTGGTAATGTGACTAGTCTTTAAATAGCTAAAGCATGTATTTTAGCTTAACCATCTATTATAGTTACCACTAAAGTGTGTTCCAATGTAGTTCTTAGGGATATGTCCATATTCTTGATAATAGTGATAGCTTTGTCTTGTGTTGTAATCCCAATTATAGAAGTGTCCATGGATTCTTTCTCTTGCTGACTTATTTAATAACCACATGGATTTGGATTTGTATTCAAAGGCTCTATATCCATATTTCTTATAATTGTAGCAGTATCCTTCAAATCTTGGTGCTTGCATAGTTTTGGTTCTACATTCATGTGCCTGATGACCTTGCTTATTGCACTTATGAGAGTGAGTCATGTTATTACATTTGACATGCTAATTTTTATTCTTGCTCCTACACACATTATAAATATGTTCTTTCTTACCACAATAATGACAATTTGATTTGGTGTTCTTACCTTTGTTATTTATTTCTTCAACAACTTTGGATAATTATCCTTCTTCAGTGCTTTTGTAGCCCAGTCCTAATGTATCATTGTTGGATCTAAGAGATTTTAGTAATTGCTCAAAGTACTTGATGGCTTGATTTGGCTTGTTTAAAATTTCAACAATCTCTCTTTCTTTTCTTAGGTCATTTTGTAGTTGTTCATTCTGCAACTTCAATGCAGTTATCTCAATGTCTTTGACATTCAACACATGATGAGTATTCATCATCTAGCTTAGGCTATCCAATTACATGTTGGAGATTTTGGTAATCTCAATTGACTTCCCTTCTAGTTTCTTTCTTAGAATTCTCTTGTCTTCTTCAATGATGACCTTGTTTTCTATAGCTCTCTTCATTAGTTGAGTTACCTCATATAGCATCATGGCTTGAGATTTTTGTTCTAGCTTGAGATTTCTGATCTCCTCTACTTGTACTCTATTATTTTCCATCATATTTGCAATTGCGACATGAAATTTGTTGGAGTCTCCATTTATAAATAGCTTGCTGGTGTCAATCTCTTGGTATTGTGTGTCATTCTCTACAATTGCTATCTCTTTCCTTCTCTTTAAGGATTTCATTAACTCCTCTCAAGCCTTATCCAGTGAATGTAGAATCAGTTGTATCTCAATTCCTTGGTTCTCAATAATCTTTCCTAGTTTTGTAGACTTCCATTTTAAGATCTTTTCTCTAACCTGCAAAGCTTCTCCTTTTGAGAACTTAGCTCTAATACCAATTGTTGGAATTACAAATGGGAAATATACACTTCTAAGAGGGGGGTGGCGTGAATCAAAAGTTCAAAATTCATCAATTAAAACTTTCACCATTCATTAGATGCAATAAATAAATTGAAATAACATGTAAATAAAATGCATCTAAAACATGTAATCACACATACACATCTAACACCTGATATGATTACCTAGAAAACCTCCAAATAAGAAGGTAAAACTGGGGTGGGGATGACACCCACAAATCTTTGATCTTAAAGTAATAAAGTGTATCAAATTAAAGTTACAATAGGTTGACCATGAAACATGATCTACACTATGAAAGGCTTGCCCTATTTAAGGCTTACAAATACTATTAAGTCCCACCTTGTTAGAGCATTTTAACACATTGTTAGAAGTGTGTCTAGTTAAAGGACATTAGATTACTCACTTGGAATGTCACCATGTTAAAGAATTTACTAGTGACTGTTAAGTCAACCTTAGTCCAAAGGATTTTACCCTAACTAATACAATTGTTAGAAAGTAATAGTAGAGCTTTGATCTTATACAACTCACAACCTTATCTTGTAGATTTTAAATCTTAATTAAGTCCTTGATCCTCTCTTGTTTGCTATAATAATGTTGTGTCTTCCATCCTCTATTCAACACTTAATTAATTTTGTAATTCTTTCACACTACTAAGTCACCTTGAATGCTTTCTACATAATTCGATCATTCACCCCTAGATATCTTCATTCCATCATTGCTCTCTCTTTATAAAAAATGTTTGGGGCATCATCTTCCTTATAAAGACTTTGGTGGCTTAGGACTAGGTATGATTCTACAATTGAGATTCACCCATTTTCCACTCAAATCTTCCTATTTTCTAATTGGTTGCATGTAATTATATAGGGAATAAAAATAGATTTGTCCTTATCTCCAAAAGATTGAGAGCTATCTATGAGTTGGAATTAAAATGGTTTACATAGTTGTTTGTGCCATTATAGACAACTATGTCCATTCTACATTACTCAAACCTTGAGGTTATTGATGCTTGGCACCTGAACTACTTGGTATCAATTGTCTTTCTTGACACTTGAATCACTTGGCATGGTTTGTCTTCTTAGCTCTTGAGTGACTTGGCACATGAGTGACTCAGCACTCATTGCAACTCAACATAGTCTATATTCATATGTTGTACTCGACATGAACTGAGTAAATGATTAAGTGCATTGACACTCAATTGTCAATACCAATCTGAGATCAACAACAAGATGTAATCCCTTCTTACACAAAAGATCTACAATGCCACACATGCATGAAAATATGCTACAGTTTTAGCCTACATAACATCACAACATCAAATGAGCAAAAAAGGCTTCCTATGATAAGCCAAACTGATTCGACAAGATCTAATGATGTAACACAATAGGAAAATACATTGCAATGTAACATTATAGCCTTAAATTCCCTTTGCACCATTGGCTTACAATTACAAAGATTATCCCATATATCAAGATAGAAAACTAAAAACATTTTGTCAAAAATGACCCCACAATATTGCACTTCGCAAGATCATGACATTGCAACAACACAAGGTTGCAAGGTTGCAACTTTGTCGTATCAAATGAGGAAAAAAAAATTCCTTCAATGGGACAACTCATTTAATGAAGTTCCTTCAATGCACAAAACTACACAGCACCATGAGATTGCAACAGGGATTCCCTTCACTTCAAATAGTCATGCAATCCTATGAAGGCACAAAAATGCATGACAGTTTTCAACCTACCAATGTCAAATGGAAAGAAAAATGTTTTTAAATGTTTCCATCATTCGATGTAGCTCCTTTCATGCATGAAATTACACAATATTTTCATGTACCCAAGAATGCTAGAAACTACACAACTATATTTTTCAAAGAATTGCACAATTTATCCCATGAAAGATGTCTCTAATTGGTTATTTGAAATGGGCTAAATGATGAAAAAAATATCAACAATTCCATTAATGAAAAAAGTAGTCTATGAGCATAAAAATGGAAAAAAAATTTAATAACATTATTTGGAATTATTTACTATTATTCAGTGAAGAGTAGTAAAAATGAGAAGTATATAATTGAAAAAGAAAAAAGTGAAATATCTTTTCTTCCCCTTATGAGTATAGTGTCATTGTAATGCATCAAATGAAAACAAATTATCGATTGATTCCATAAATAATGATTAAAATATTCTTCACAACTTAAAGAAATATCTCTTCACATACCACACATCTAAAAATTACTTATATAAAATTTCAATTAAAAAAGACATTGAAACTAAAACATAACAAAATAGATGCAATTTATTTCTATTAATAAGAAAATGATTATTAAGACCTTGAAATTTATATTTCCCAATTCCCTGAATATATAAATGAAAAGCAGTGGACTTGAAAACCATTATAAGAATGTATTAAAGAGGTTCTAATAAAGTTTGAGAAAGAAAGCAATTTCATAGTTCCACTTTTATTCCACATTGTCACTAATATCCAAGACATTTGAATGAAACATATAATTAAACCTCATCTCAACATATATCATACTTATATTTAAAATTTTATGTTTAAAAAAATTGTTATCATTTTAGAAGCATCTATTTCTTTTAAAATATCGCATTTTCTCTTTAGATAAGTATTTAGATTTGAGGTATTTATTATGATAATATGTTCTCACATGTTTTATTTAGGGAAAACTTTCATATACTTTAATTTATATAAATATTCTTCATGTAATAGTATGCTTTTAAATAAATACACATTTAACATGTTCAATTATACACAAATTTGAAATAATCTTATTTAATCTTTAAAATATAAAACAAAAGAAATTGAAATTAAAAATAATGAATAAGAAATAGACAAATTCATAGTATCCGCAAAAGAAAAATATTGACTTAACATTATAATGGAATTGTTATTGATATCACATAACTTAGAAATATATTTCAAAATATCTATTGTAAAATGTCAAAAATATAATAAAGAATTCAAAGAACCTTTCGAAACATAACTCCAATTCATTAATAAAATAAGATAGATAAAGTTTTTATTAAAATAATATATGATATAAACATAATTTCCGTCCAACCAAAAGAGTCACTTTTAATTTTTAAACATTGCTTTCAATTTATATTGTTTATCATAAAAATTATCAAATGACTCTATTCGTCAAAATGGAACCATATAATCATTTTGAATTTGATTAAAATGACATAAATTGGTTGAATGGATAATAAACTATAATACATTCATTTAATTTAAAAATTATTAGCAGAGAGATTTTTCATACAAGTTAATTTTTATATCAATTGCATAAGTTAATTTAAATCATCACTTAGCAATTTCGCTAAGAGATCTTATGCTTATTTTATGGACTTTCTTATAATTTTGTAGATTCCTTATAAGATAAAGAGAGGAAATTTTTTGTTTTTTTTGGCCTTCACTTCTTTGTAACCTAGAATAAAATAAGCAATCTTTCTAAATTCAGTGAAAGATAGATGATATTTATTTATATTTGAAAAGTTATCATAACATTTTGTTAATAATAGATAAATGAAAAAGAGAGACAAAAACTCTAATTTTCAATCATGAATAACAATTTTTCCTATAAAAAAATCTTTGAACCATAAGCACGGCCAAATATATACATTTTTCTTATCATTTTCTTTTGTTGACATTTAAAAACAGACACTAAATTAGTAAAAAGTGGTAGATCATAAAAGAAATATTGATTGTGCATCTCTAGAAAAAAGATATATAAATGCATCAATCCTCTTCTAATTTGTCTCTTTAATGGATATCAAAATTTGCAAAAAAAATCTTAAAAAGTCTTTTCAAAATATTTAACAGAAGACCTCTACATGCACAGTGAATCCAAATTTATCACAATTGGCCATTCGATGTTGAGAAAGGAAAAATGATAGGAAAATAGAGGATCCACAACACACAAATCACAAATAGAAAACCACATCCAAAAAGTTAACACTGGAGGTTTTCAAATCCATGGCATTGGGTTCCAATGACATGTAGCCAACCATCTTTTCAAGCCCATCCTATTGAAGAATATGGGTGAAATGGTTACAGCTCTAAGTTGTCTTGACATAGATATATGACCCCCTCTTGCAAAGTGCTTATCCTCAGCTAAGATCTAAGGATCAAAAGTAGTTATTTTTTTCATTGGAATGCATTTGCTCAAAATGAAAATACACATATAAAAAATTACACAGAGAGATCTAAATATATCTAATCAAATAAATAAAATTGTAGAGATACTCACACAATCTCTCATGTGAATAGTTTCTTTCCTACTCTACTAATTGCCCCATTTCACATGCTAACTACTCTGTTTCTAACTTTTTTTCATCAAAACTAAAATTATACAATGATGTTTATTTAAATGTTTTTGTAGGATTTAAAATTATGTTAAAATTTGGTAGGATAATGGATTTTTGAAATAATGTCATAAATCAGAACTTATGTTATTGTCTCGCATTTTATCATATTTGATATGTGATGGTATGATATGTTATTGTATCTTATAACATGCATACATGGACAATTTATCAAGAGATTAGCTAATTGCTTATCATATTTGATATGGGATGGTATGATATGTTAGCAGTTCTCATAACATGCATACATGGATGATTTAGCAAGAGATTAAGTAATTGGTAATAATAATAGGTATGTCAAAAGAGAAGAAATGGATAAAATTAGACATGAAGGTACTCCATTAATAAGTTGAGGAAGAGGGTTAATAAGTTGATTTGGTTTAAATTAGAGTAGTAGTAGGACTTAATGGGTTAAAATTATTTATTTATTCTCTATTCAAGATAACAATCATCTTGGTTAGAAAGTATGCAATTATATGTTTCATTTAGATGTTCTTTGGAAACTAAAAGTACTTCTAGAAGGAATATTGCAAGGAAAAGAAGAATGTTTTAAAAATAGTAATTTTAAATGAAAGACATTTTAATGAAATAAAAGAAGCATGGTTTTACTACTAGAATTCTATATGATTAAAATATGTACTCTTTGTAAATTGCACTGTGCTCTTATAAACAAAATATATGTAATAGTTTGAGTCGACAAGAGTCTTGAGGTAATATTACAAGTTTTTTAGTTTTACTACTTTCTTTCCTACTACTGCTCATTTTGAATGGAGTAAATTGTATTTTTTTATGATAAATAATTATAAAAACAAAACTAGAACTTAGGAATTTTATTGATATATAAATAAATTATATAAAAGAATAAACAATTAAAAATAAGAAATATAAATATGTGAAGAAGAAAATAAATAACCTTTAAAATCTTCTTTATGAAACTTATGGAGTTTGAGTATTATCATCATCACTAAACAAGGGAAAATCAAAGTGTATATGACTATCAACATCTTCAATTTAACAATCATAGAAACACATTCTTTTCTAAGTAGCATCTCACCATATGAAATATTCTATATATATTTTTATTTGAATATATTCTTTAATTATAGATGAAAGGGGAGTAGCCATCAATACCACTCTATGTGTTAATGGGTGATTTACAATTCATATAGGGAATGAATATTTCAGAGATAAGTTTTTTGTTTAATAATTGAATACGA
This sequence comes from Cupressus sempervirens, assembly GCA_028749045.1. Taxonomy (NCBI): domain Eukaryota; kingdom Viridiplantae; phylum Streptophyta; class Pinopsida; order Cupressales; family Cupressaceae; genus Cupressus; species Cupressus sempervirens. The sequence goes on from CM053791.1 coordinate 234,680,504, forward strand.
ACCTTTATTACATTCATCCAATTGAATATTAACAATATTATAGTTTTCACTAAGTATAGCTAATGTCAAGACTTTCAAAATAAAATATTTTTAGCTATTGGAAGGGTTAACAGTTATGTTTTCTATGATTCTAGAGACTTTTGTCCAAATGACTACCCTTTCATGGTACACCTGCCAATATCTATAATTGAGATTTCACTATCTATCACTACAACTTTCAAAGATTCATCACATAAAGAATTTGGTGATTCTATTGAGGACAATTGTAATCACCTATGATATTCTTTATAATATTTATAGTCTCATTGTTTTATTTTTATCATCTATCATTTTCAGGAAATTTTTCTCCTCATTGTTTTTTCTTTGTCACACTTATTTATGGAAGATCCTTATGTACATAGGTATCAAACAAGGGTAGTAACCATGACCCATCATTGTCATTCAAATTTGTAATAAAAATATGGAATTTATGGTGTGTGTTGATGTGAATGGAGTTGCTTGAGATATAGCCTATGTTTAATATGTCTTATTTGTGACGTATTTGCAATAGTCAAATCTTACTTAGAGATTATTTTGAATTTTTTCCAATTCAATTAGTGTGGACTTGTATTCTCAATTTGAGCACATCTCTTCTATGAACATTGGCCACTTTGCAATATACTCATTGAGTGTTCTCCTATTCAATTAATATACAAAACATTTCATGTCTATTTAACTTAAAAAATATGGAGATTTTGATTCAAAATAAGCTAAGAACTATTAGTTTTAGTAGATTTCTATAGTTTTTTGTCCTTATGTAAATATTTATAATATAATGGTTTTACTAAAAAACTAGTTAGACTAGGGACAACTGTTTCTTCAAAATTAGACTCCTTTTAGAAGAAACTAGAAACCATTTTTTATTGGTTGTTGGTTTGTTTTTAATCTCAATCGTTGATTGAGAATTAATCCCAATCATTGATTTTTCTATGAGAGTACTATATAAAGGGGTTAGTGGGGCATTTGGTGAACACGAGTTGGAGAAGAATTAAAGTGTTGGAAAATAATCTTGCAATATTAGCAAGGGAATAGTGATAGCATTGGGGAGAGGAGTGGAGGAATATCAATATGAGATATTGGGAGGTTGTAAAAGCTCTATCAGTAAGAGGGCAGAAATTTTATGTCTTGATTTGTTGAAGTTAATATAATTCCTTATCTTTAGAAATACTTTTCCCTTTGGATATTTTCCAAGGATGATGGTCAAAATATACTTTGTCTTTGTGTTGCTGATTTCTTTCAATACTTTTGTTGAAGTCACAATCATGTTATTTTTTAATATTATATATCAATTATTATTTGGCGTTTAAATATTTATTTAAGATGGGAGATTAATAATCAATTATTGCAATAGTAATTTTCACATGGCATCTAGTCAATGTTGATAGTAGAGAAGTGTTTTCCTAGGAAACAAATTAATAGTTTATTAAACCTAGCTTGATATTTTTAGATTTATTTATTTTATCCCTTGAGATGGTTTAAGTTGGTTTGAGAGATCAAGATAGATTGAATGGTGCATTTAATTTTGGTGTTTGAAAGAACAAAATTTCTTTAATGTTTGAAGAAAATGGTATTAGGGATTATGTTACCATTGTTGTAGGTGTACCTATAAATGTGACACAACTTGTAACATACAAGATGAAGAATGCCAAGGTGAGGAGGATAATCCTTGGTAGTGTCAAGGATCATATTGTTCCACATATCTGAGACCTAGATATAGTGAATAAGATGTAGGATGCCATTTTGAATATGTATAGGAATGCTACCACCAATAGGAAGATGATTTTCAAAGAAAAGTTAAAGATTATCTAGATGAACCAAGGAGAAGACATCACAAGTGACCTCATAATGCTTAGATTTTTCAAGGATGAGTTAGCAACGATTAATACATTTATTTTTAACTAAATTTTATTTTCTTTCACTTTAGAAACAAGAAAGGCGAAGAAGGAAATATGCAGATTTCTAAAATAAATGATCAAGGTTAAACATGAAAATGGAATGAGATGTATGAAAAAAATAAATTGTGGGCATTATTGTGGTTTCACAATGCACATCCGATTTTAAGTCACCAATTGGGGATCTCTAGATTCAAATCCCTTTTGATAGTTCTAGTCAAGAGCCTCAATCATTTTGGACCCTCCCCTAGGTCTAGTTTAAATCTTGGTATTTGAACATGAAGGGTTGGGCAGTCAGAGAAAAGGAAAAAATCCTAAGGTTAGTGACTATTTTTCTTTAAGTGAACCCATGTGTAGGTGTGCTAAGTGCACACATACACACTTTACCCCAGTCCAGGAATGCACACATCCACATGCCCAGACCTTCCCTATGCAGGTGTGCACAAGGATTTCCCCTTGGGCCTATATAAGCCCACTCCTTTGCTTCTTACCCTTCCTCACTTTTCTCTAGCCTCCAATTGGACATTGCACCTCCCCACATTGTTTCCCTCCATAGCTATGCTAGTTTGGATCCCCTACATGCACATGCACTTAAGGTAAAAAGATATCCAAGAGATGCACATGTGTACATGTCTACAAAGCACAAGAACACTAAAATGGCATAAAAGAGAAGAACTAAACAAAGGCTAAGGCACTCTAATTAGGTTGGATCTCCAAGGAAGAGATTGAATACGAAGAATACTCCCTAAAGAAGAGGATGAGGAAGATGTGGAATAGATAGAATTTATCCCTTTGAGCTAGAGAACCTACTCGACAAAAGCCATAGAGGAAGAAAGAAGAAGAATAAGTTATAGTCAAAGACCATCATCCACTCCAAGAGAGACTATCCAACTAGAAAGTTCAAAAGATGAACAATAGAAGTCAATAGCAAAGATGGAGAGTGAAGAAACTCATGCCTTTGACCTTTTGCACTTTGACTTCTTTCAATTGGGCAATGAGATGGTGTTTGAGAAGATAGGAGATACTCCTATAGGTGAGCCATTAAGAAAGGATTGGAATCAATTACCTCCTCTTCCTCAAGGATCTTTGGGCATTCCATCACCACTATAAAAAGATATGACAACCATTTTGGATAAAGGGTTAGTAACTCCACCTCCTCTAGCTACAAAAGTAGAAGTATAAAGTCTAAAAATTGAGAAGGAAGAGTACCAACAACTTAATCTCGGTGAAGTATCTAAGGAAGGGAAAATATTTCAAAATAAATCAATACACTCCCCTAGGTATAGAAGCTAGTTCCTTATCCCAATAGAGAACATAAACTCCTTTTGGAGATCTTCCTCAACATAAGAAGAATCTAGAGTGGAGTAATATGAGAAAGGAGCCTACTTTAGGACCAACATCTTCAGCCAAGTACATGTCACCCATTTAGACTACACCATCATGGTTGAAGAGGGACGTCATATTTTGATAAAAGAATCAATTGGATCTTACAAAAGAGGAGGGAATGAAGGAATTACTAAAAGCAATAAATACTCCTGAGCCACCTATCAATGTTTCTAGAATACATTCCTTCATCATGGAGAATTAAGATCAAGGCCTTTTGGTTCATATTTCTATTCCTCCTCTTCTTGACACTAAAGAACTGACTCTAAATATTACCACATAAATGAAGTTATGTTGGGAAAGTCCAAGGTGGACATGTCCAAAGTGTTGATTACTACAAGATTTAAGGAGGTATCGCAACACATGGATCAGAATGAATTAGAATTGATAACATTAAGAACAAGCTGCTTAGAGACTACCTAAATGAATTAATTGGACTTATTGACCTAGAAAATCTAGAGGTCTCCCTTGGGGTTTCATAAGAAAGAAAAATGGTAGGATTGCAGATAAGACACATTTTTGGAATCATGCCAGCAATGGTGGGACAATTTTTAGGAGAGGGGAGTGCAGACAATAAAGGGAAATTTAAACTTGTTGCACATCATGCAATCAAATACCATCAAGTTGGTTACTAAAGTGAACCAAGGTTTTTGGCTAATTAATGAAGTACATAATTGGGTTAGAGTTACCAAATGCTAATGGATGTATACGCTATAGAAGAGTTGGATAAGATTGATGACTTGATAGAGAAGATATTTGTAGGTAGAAATTAATGGAGGGATTACATGAGGGAATCCAAGTGATAAAAGAAAAAGCTAAAGAGAAATTTTTGGAAGTGGAAAGGTACTATAACTTCACTATCTTTGAGATGTTTGAGTATGAGTAAGAAATTGAGATTTTTGTGGTGCCATCAGTAGTCCGACAACTAAGAGGAAATTTTAAAATGATTCATTAGAAGATGATGTCAGATAAGTATTTATAACTAAAGATGCATTATTAGAACTAGACACCAAGTTGAGGATTTTGCAGAGACTGAGGCAAAAGTTTGTAACTATTGATAGATAGTAAAGAGTAAGTGTGAGGTTTTAGATTTACCAAAAGCCAGTCAAGTAGTAGACATAATAGAAAAATTCAAGAATAAGCATCTAGACATCATTTTGGTATAAAGGAGAGGAAATCCCATGTGCTAGAAATTTAGTTTTGACAATTAGAGGATTCTATTTTATTTTTGGAGCCTATCACCAAGGTACACGTGTGCATTTTTTATAGAGGTGGATCAATAGTTTTGAAGAAGAAGTAGTGCACCGATAATTAATTGTTGGTTTATAATTTAGAGCATTCCATGCACTAGAAACACATTTTGACAAAATTTCAACTCTCATAAACACCTAAAGAAGGCTGCACTTTCATTTCTAGAGCTTCTAGAGAATTCTAGATCATCCCATAGCTTCCTTCTTCTTATATTATTATTCTTTCATTCTTTTTTCTCATTATCAAGTAGAAACAAGGTTGGAGACCTGCTTAGCACAATTAGAGAATCAATTTGTATATAATTAGATTTGTTTAATTAGTTTCTTCATAAGTGTGCATTTCAAGAGCTCTTACTCTAAACACAAAGGAAGGAGATTATTTATTATATATATATATGGTTGTAATATCTATTACATGCCTTTACTTTGATGCAATAATAAATGCTATTGTGGTCTCATTGTGAGTGTAGTTATTCTTGCTAGAGTATGTTATTTTGGTGATGTTCACAAATAATAATGGACCAATTTTTTTTATTGTGTTGTTATAATTGTGCAATCGTTTAGTTCTAGTGTTTTCCTTGTGTTAATGAATTTTATTGTTGTGGTGAATTGGAGAAAGGATCATCTTTGTTCTTGGATAAAATTTTGTCTTGTGTAATAAAAATTTCCATGGCCTTAGGATTTGATGAAACGTAAAGCATCTTTAGCTGTTATTTAAGTTCCCATTGACTATTAGATTAGTGAAGTTGAGAAGCATTTCTCATAATTTCATTAGCTTCCTCCCTAGGTCCTTTTAACAATTTAATTCATACACGTGTTTTTACCTTTGCTTAATTCTATTAGGATTTTCCCTTTCAATTATTTTCTTTAAATATCTTGTTTCTCTATCTTTGTTATTTTCCTTTCAAACACTAGGTTAAAATAGGAATTCATATAGTTCCATCAATAAATTGTATTCATCATGAAACAAACAAATACAAAACATATATCTCTTTTGTGGTTATATTTAAAATAATAATAGATTGTGAAAAATAGTTAGAACTAGCAAAAGCATCCTCCTAAACATACACATTTATCTTCAGTTGAGTTACCTAGTAGGTTGGATAACCCACATGTAACCTTGGATTTGGTCCTTGATCAAATTTTCAAGATAGAGATCTGAAAGGATTTCTATCATTCAACATCGTGGAAATTGATAACTCAACAAGAATGATGAACATATCCTTCAACAAATTTTATTTCGATGAAGGGAGATGTGCTCCATGTTCATAGTAATCACTAGTTGCATCACAAGGTCCCACCAAAATATACACATACAGATATGTAGATAATACATAAAGTGAATATTATTAGTATCATGATAAAGTATATTTGTATTAGTATACAAGTTAGGAAATCTAAATACTGATAAAAACAAATTTAGAATTATGACACTCATTTAAACTATCATATTTGAATTCACCATACATGCAATAAAGTTATATAATAAGTTCATAATTATGTGCCTCATTAAAATAAAATCATCACATCTAGAAACAAAATCAACCAACATATTTAAGAGTATGGAAAAGCCATAACTATATCAAATGGATAAGTCTAAGTGGATAGGCATTGCACACTCCCCCCTACGAATCGAATTTCTTCTAGAATTCTATAAAAAGAAATAGGTGTATGATTGTTTGATGTGTGATGTCTCCTCTTGGGTAGATGAATAGTCATCATTGGGGTCCCATTAGACCCTTACATAATCAATAGTTTGACCTATGATAGTCAAAACCCACTACTATAGTGTGTGTCTATACAAGCTCTAGATCTATATTCCTATCCCTTTCCTATAATGTAGAAGAATTAGAAATATCTAAAATGTCAAGATTGTACCTTCTAAGAGTAGATACATGGAAGACATCATCAACACATGATAAGTTGGGTGAAAATACAAAGAATCATGAAACAAGAGCAACATTCTCAAGGATATCAAAGGGGATAATCAAACAATGTGACAACCTAGATCCCTTTTTATAATGGATCATAATTTTTAATGCTTGCACTCTCCAAAATACGAGATCTCCTATTGCATTTTGATTATTCATCTTATAAGAATCTACATAGTTCTTTTATCTATCCCATGTTACAGTTAAATTCTCTTTGATCCTCTCTACATGTTTAAACGTGTCCCTAAGCACATCGAGACCCAAAAGTACATGACCCGCTAGATTATCCCAACTCAAAAGTATATGACATAGGAGACCATAAATGGCCTAAAAAGATGTCATTGCAATCAAAGTATAGTATCCATTGTTATAAGAAAAATCACCTAGGAACAAATAATACTCATATTTATACTTTTATTTCATGATGAACATGTACAACATATCTTCTAAAAATTTCCTAACTCTCTTAGTCTAACCATCTATCACCAGATGATATGCAAAATTAATCTTTCTTTGTGTTCCTAGATTGAAGTGAATACATGTCTAGAAATGCATTGTTATTGTTAGATCTTTATCTCAAATATTTTTTTGAGGAATAACTTGGAGACATATGATGTTCTCCATAATGACATGTCCAACCATCAAGTCCAGCTAGAAAGACCTTAACAAAAAAAAAGAGTGCCACTTTGGTCAACTAATCCAGGATTACCATGATCACATCATGTCTCTAACAAGAGACTTGCAAACTAAATAAAATAAATTGATATAATACCTAATTTTCATCCAAGAACAAGATTTGGGTGTGGAAATGTTGTAAGATTCTAATTTTATACCTTGACTCTCTATCAATCCAAGAAATGAGATAAAAAATCTATAATGTCCCTCTTCATACCTGCTAATAATAAACTTGTTGAATATTTGTTGGCATATTCTTTACTCCTAGATGTATTAAGAATGTTGCTTGATGGGCTTTAGTTAAAGTTGAATTACATAAAACCTCTCATGGAGAAAAATAGACATGATTAAAATAGTGTAGAAGTCCATCAACCTCGAGGATGAAACTAACATATCTACCTTCCATGGATATTCTTTACTTTGTCTTTTCCTTTACTTTCTAATAAAATGGATCTAATCAAAGATCTTGCAAAATTTGACCTCTCATGTTGACATTGATGGTAATCATTGAAACTATATGCCTTAACCTACTCAAGGAATATGCAACTATATTATCCTTTCCTCGAATGTCATTTACCTCATATTGATATTCACATAAAAATTTTATCCAAAGATGTTGTTTCACATTTGCATTGACTTGAATGAATATTTATTGCAAGTTATAATGGTCACTATGAACCTAGAACTTGTGTCCCAAGAAAAAATATCTCCACTTATCAATCTATAACTATTTTTTATATCAGGCATATTTAGCTATATATAATCAATACATAATAGTGGTGATCAATCCTTCTTCTTCATCAAAATAATTTTGACTTACCAGAAAGATATATTAGGGTGGATAAAGGCTTTCTCCAAAAGCTTCTCTAACTTTAATTTTAGCTCACTCAATTCTTAAGTGGTCAACCTATAAGGTTCCTTACAGATGGGTTTTGTAGTAGGTGCTAACTCAATTCAAAATTTTATGGACCTCTCTTATGATATTTTGATTTTGTATAATTTTAGAGACTTTTCTCCAAATGATTATTCTTTCATGGTAAACTAACCAAAATCTATAATTGACATTTCATTACCTATCATGACAACTTTTAAAGAATCATCACATCAAAAACTTGATGATTCTATTGAGGACATTTGTAGTCACCTTCGATATTCCTTATAATATATATCTTGTCTCATTATTTTATAATCTATCATTTTCAACTAATGTTTCCCCTCTTTGGGTTTTCTTTCTCACTCTTATTTATGGAAGATCCTTATGTACATAGGTATCTAACAAGGCTTGTAACCATGACTCACCATTGTTATTCAAATTTCTAACAAATTACACTTTATGGGGGGTGTTGATGTGAATAGAGTCACTTGATATATAGCCTATGTTTAACATGTCTCATTTGTGACCTATTCACAATAGTCAAATCTTACTTAGGGGTTATTTTTAATTTTTATCCATCTAATTAGTGTAGACTTGTATTCTCAATTGGGATGCACCTCTTCTATGAACATTGGCCACTTTGTGATATACTTATTGAATATTCTCATTTATGTTTCCTATTTTGTAGGAGTAGTCACTCATTGTCTCTTTTCTCATCACTTGTCATAACTTAGACATGTATATACAAGCCTCTTATGTATATATTTATCATCTCCTAACTAATACTATTTGGTTTTATTTTATGTTCATTATTTATATCTACTTAGTCGATTGTGTGTAGATCTCAATGATAGTAAAATGACCAAGAAATATATCTTGTAGTATAATAAATTGTAAGCATGCACAATTTTTAACCTTAGCTAGGCTACATGTAATACATTGCTCAAAATCCATTAGTAATACAAAAAATAATGATAAACATATGTTTAAATATCAACTAAATTTGTAATATAATTAGAGAATTTTAAAATGGACTACGAATAATTTCCTGTTTCTAGAACAATCTTTACTAGATATTATTTATTCTGTTCCTAAGATGTAGTCAAACCTTCTAATTTGAAGAGATTGTACATAGTTTCATCTCTATTACGACCCACAACTTTGAAGGACAAATTGACAAAATGTTTCCCACGAGTATTTATTGAATACGAAGGTGGTCTCATGAGTGAGTGAATCATATCAATCTTCATGTATGAAGTTCCTATTCAATTAATACAAAAATATAGAGAGCGTTATGCAAATTAAGGTGAGAAGAGTATTGGCTGTCATCGTGATGCTAACACTAGTTATCGTCCATGTCTCGGCCAAATGTATTGCAATTCGGCCAAGCACCACAATACACATATTCCAACGCCCCATCAGTCCCCAAAGAAGTTGCTTCATCAGATCACTTGTTGAACAAGGCACGTGTGAATCTCCATCCTGCTGTGAAAGGCGTTACATTGAAATTTGATCGGAATGAAGACAACCACTAAAATCTTATATACACTCTTTCATCAACTATTTCCTTTCCCTATCAAATAATAATACAGGATCCATTCTTATTCACTATTTCCTTTCCATTTAATAGAAGATGTTTTTGTGAATAAAACAATGTGCATTTATTACTGCTGATGTGTTCTCCAAATCATTGTTTTATTTTCTGCATTGAAAGAAGAGTTTATCAATCATTATGCAAGAAAGATGGAAATGCATTTGATTGAAAACAAACTGAAATGGGAGAGTTGCTATTTAAGTGATGATTCTCAAGCACATAAAAATACTGTTCGAATAATTTATCAATCATTAATTATAAGAGATCGTGGAGAAATAATCTTTTTGAAATACTGAGTAACAATCATCTCCTAAATGAAATTACCAGATGCTAAAGTTTGTATTTAATTCAACATTTGAGTTCATAGAACGAACTTGATCATTTAAATTTACAATATCTAATTTTCTTCATTTATAATGTAGTTCAATATATATGATTCATTTTATACTCAAAGTTATATTATATTAAGATAAAGTTCTTATAGAAACAAAATTGAAAACTTGACCAGTTTGACATACCATGTAATGTTCCTATAGTAGACCCAAAAGGAAATATACAAATATATATAAGTCACTATTAGATTCCTCTAAGGTTTCATGATGTCATCATTAACAATGCACAAGAAGATTAAAAGAAAACTTGTTTACAAGAATTATTGTAATTTAAAAGTTTATACAATTAGAAAATATTACATTTTGGAATCCCAACCATCTTCTTGAATTATCGTGCAATATTTTTGTGAGATAATATAGAAACTTCATAACATTTTTTAGCTTATTACATTTATGCATGATAAAATACAAGGACTACCATGAGAAAATAACAAGTAGCTATGATATCACATGAATAACCATAGGCCACGAACACTAATTTGTCCCTTGATGCAAATTATGATCACCACCCAGCCACGTTAGTTACTCAACCCACGCCACGACATACTAGATCTGACTTTGGACCCACATAAGAAAATGTTGATAAAGATGGGTTTTTAGAAGATGAAAATTTCAAGGAAAAAGACATCAAGTCCAAAAAATATCAAAATATCTCACAACCCCGTAGGGTCTAATTCAATAAAATGAAACATGGTTGAAGAGTCATAATAAAATTCTTAAGCATATCCCACTCTAGAGGCAAACCAAAACATAGTGGGGTGACCACAATTTATATTATAAAAGGTCTCATTAGATGATTCCATGTTAGTGGCACCTATATCCTCTCCACACCAGAGGCTTAGGTAGACATGATGTATAAATTACCACTTTGGTACATATTGAGGTGTTACAAATTCCAAATAAATACCCCATAGACAAACAACCCATCTTAACCCATCTTGAAAAAAGAACACATACAACTCTAGGCATAAGAGAGTCACCATTATCTTATATTAATGTGAAAACTAAAATCAAAATTTAGTTAAGTTTCAACTTAGTAACAATTCCACAATGGATACCAAGGACTAGCCACTTTGGACTCTTGCCCCCATTGTCAGTCACCTTCCATCTATGCATCTAGATAATCCCTTCCACAAAAATATCATAATAATAATAAATCTTTCAAAATTTGAGAACAAAGGCCATGTAATCCCTCCTTTAGATAAGTATGGAAATGGTACTCCAAATGTATAACCAAGAAGTACACCTAAGATAACCTCAGCGATGTCCAAAAGTATAATCCAAATCAGTAAGCCCACAATAGATTTCAAACAACATAATGAAAGCTTAAAACAAAGTGTACATAACCAAATCCCTTAAACAACACAAAAGGAACATGGAAAACACCTAAAATTCACTTCTAGAAATACCATTAGTGATCAACAACATTATTATTAATAGATGTCCTCAGAATGATTCATATTGATCTACAAAGTGATACTTAGACAAGGGTGGAAAGGTTAAAGTAAATTATATGAATTTCAATATCACATTTTAACTTGATTTTAAAGATGTATTTTCATAATGCCTACCATAATCCTATGTTCAACTTAAATCTAATTTTATTTGCAAAAACAAATTTTAAAAGTAACTTTTTTTATACATTAAATATAAGAAAAGTCATATCAACATCAAGTTACCATCTATGTAACATCGAAAGGAGGAGAAAGCAAGTAGGTGATATGTGGTCCATATAGATCTTAGTTAAATATAGGACCATATTAAAAAAAATTAAAAAATTACTCACTGTTAATCGAAGAAGACTAACTTGTTTCATACCAACTATCAACTTTAAATTTCTATCTAAACCATCCATGGCAATGGCCCACTAGACCACTTGAACCTCATGTCTGCATCTCTTATCACTATATTTGAATCTCAAATGACTTGTTTTCAAGGTAGTTTCTGTGCACAGAGAAATGCACTAATCTAGATGCATGGAGTTCTCTCAGCACTGAATTTTGCTTTGTTTTCAGTAAATATGAACATGTTTGGGGCATCATAGCTTTCAAAAATTTTGTTTATCATTTTTCCCAATCTATCTTGGCTAGGACTCGGTCTGATCATAGTATCATTGTTACTTGCTTGACCTCCACTATCCCCACCTCCATCTAGAATTTTAATTAGTTTTCACAGCTTGATTTGCTTCAACATTTTTTTGAGCATAATCTAAAAGATGTTTGGTTCATATGTCTTAACCTTAATATCAAATTATATTCCTCCATATTTTAGTATCTTAGAACATGAATTGGTTATCATCACCACTTGATTTTCTTTCACTTTATAGCTAAAAGTGCACACAAATTTTATACATAACATTTCTTCATTCATATTCAATAAGGATTCTACCCCTATCTTTAAATACATCATAATTCCTAATTAACCAAATAGACCAAAGAAAATAAGAGGATAAGATAGCACTAAATACATTCAAGGATTTGGGAATACTAGAGATATTCCTAGAGGTGGCAAGGAAAGAGTAGAGTTCAAATTTGATATCGATGTCAAACTGGTTCTAGATCTCTTTGGTGAATACACATTCTAAAAATAGGTGACACATGATCTTAGGTTTGGAGTAGGAGTAGGTGAAATTGGAACCATTAATTTTGTTTAGAGGTAGTTTATGAAGAAGAGTCTTCCGTATAAAAAAATGAACCTTAGGTTCCACTTTACAATGCCAAATAGCATAAAATTGTTTGGTCCAAATTTTGTGGTATGAATTATAGTTCCATTTGGCATTGAGATACTCAAAAAATTCATCGTTATTTGATAGCATATAATAAAGGTACTTATCTTTGGTGTAGAAGAGTTTGGTGCCATCGGGCCATGCCATGAGGGGAATTATCTTATTCTCATTGCCACACACTTGAGAAAGATTGGCTTTTATCTAGGCTTCCTTAATCACTGCATATGTTCTTTTATGAGACCAAGGGAGCTAAAACACAGAGGCTATATTCTCTTGTGATATTAGTTGGTTATCCAAACATAGGTTGCTAAAAGAATGAATGCGTAGCTTATCCCATATTTTTATTGAAGAACCTTGTAGAAGAGCTAGACATCTTCCTTTCCTTTCCAAGTTCCACCAAGGGGATCTTTCCCCATATAGTTTGGCTTGGTTGTCTACCAAATCAGCCCTTACCAAGCATTGTCTCACTTTATCACAAGCTTTCCAGAGAGTTTTAAAGATGACATATCCTTAAACTTTAATCTTTCATTTACCTAAGAGTAAGTTTTTAATATGCATCACTTTCCATGTTTTCCCAATACAAGGTACCCCTCTTTCAATATTATATCTAATGAGAACTTTCCAGGGTTCATTTTCTTTTGAGGACCTACCAATCCATTTCATAACTAGAGAGATTACTTATAGCCTTAAATCCTTTAGCCCCATCGCACCTACTTATTTCCTTATACCACACCGCTTCTAGTTAACTACATGCCTAATTTTATTATCTCTTCCATTGAACCACAATAAATCACTAATAATTTTCTAAATCTAAAAAAATTGGCTTTGGCTAAATAACCAAGAAGAGGAGTAATATATGGTGTATGACGATAATATCTTTCGGAAAACTTTTACTCTTCTAGATAGATATAAGTAATTTTTATTCAATTTGCTGAGTTTATAAAAAATCTTCTCCTTGATCCATTTCCACATTGAGCCTAGATTTGGTAGGATTGAAATGGTATTCCCAAATATCTCACATTGTGTGTAGGGCCACTCCTGGAGAAGCCAAATCTACAATACCATGTTGGAGGCTTCTCCTCCCATCCCAATATTGTGGACTTTTCTATAGACTCTTTTCTTCATGAGGCTTTACAAAATATATCTAGCTTGTTTGAAAGAGTAGTAATATTCTCCTTTTCCTATTCATTGAGAAGAGAGGTGTCATCTACAAATTGCATATTATTGATTTCCTCCATGTTAGGTAACCTAAATCCTCTAACCTTGGATGATAGAGTATTGTCTCTGAGAATGCAGTGCAAACTATTCGCTCCAATTACAAATAGAATGGGGTTAAGTAGGCATCTTTTTCTTATACTTAATGTAAGTCTAAAAGGTTTCACTCAAATATCATTAACTTTGATAGTAGTGTGGGCTTCTTCTATTGGGGGAAACACAATTTTTATGAATGTCTTGGGGAAGCCCATATGTTTCATCATTAATTCTATGAGTTTGCACTCAATTTTATCATATTCCTTTTTACAGTCTATTAGAAACATATTTGCATGTTGCCTAGAATCTTTGGATTACTCCATAGGTATAAAGGTTTTCTAGAATGTATCTTCCTTTGACAATTCTAGTTTGAGTGAAGTTAATGACATATGGTAAAGATTCCTTGAGATGAAAGGAAACTATCTTTGCTAGAATTTTTTATGAAACATTGAGGAGTGTAATAGGTCTCCAATTCTTAATTAGGGTTTTGTCAGCTTCCTAGGGTATGAGTTAAATAAGTCTTGAATTGATATCAACACCTAGTGATCCTTTCTTGATATAACATCAATAAGTCTTTCCGAATCCATTCTATGTGTATTTTTTAGAAGTCTATATGTATTCCATCTGATCATGGGAATTTTCCATTATTCATTTTGGATATGGCTTGACTAATCTTCTCTTTAGAGATGGGTGCACTTAGTCTATATTTATCTTCCTTTGATACCTTTTCTGGGATTAGTTTCCTAATTCAAATTCTTTCATTCTCCATGCCAAACATTTTCTCTTCTAATGTAAATAGATTGTAATAAAATTGAGCAAAAGCATCTACAACCCCTTTAGATTTACTAATCAAATTGTCTCCCTCTTTCATAGTTCCAATTTTGTCTGTAGCTTCTTTGTTCTTAAGAATTTGGAAAAAGTAAGTAGAACCATTATCTGCATGCTCAATTTAATTAACTCTTTCTCTAGTCATAGCTTGATATGCTGGATTCTTCTTAGTGCATCTCTAGCTTCTACTAGAGCCTATTGGTGTGAAAAATCTTGCGGATTACATTGCAGGTTTCCTTGTCTTTCAAATAGAGTATTATGTAGTGTTATGTCCTTCCTTCTCATATCTTTGGCCCTCTTTTTTACACACTATTAGAGACTTGTTTCCAACTTTCTATCATCATGTTCCATCTTATGTTAGCATCTAGGTGTTTAACTACACAATGGTTAAACCATCTTACCATAATTGTGGCAACATTGAGGTCATCATCTTTTTAGAAGGGTGTTATTTAGGATAAATCCTTTAGCTCTAGGAATGTCATCCTTTGGCTTTCCAATCCAGATAATAAGGGTAATAATGGTATGATGATTTGATAGTGTAAATGGGAAAACCAACACACTAGACTCTTCCTCTAAATCCATGAAGTTGAAAGTATTTCTATTGACATAGAATCTATCTATCCCAAAGTAGATTATATTCTTCCCTTTCTGGAAGTTAGTCCATGTATACGAAATTCCCTTATGCTCATTTTTCTTGCCATCTAATATATCAAACAGTAGATGTTTTCTCATCATTTTTTTCAAAAGACTTCTCTTCTCCTTTCTATCCAAATATGCATCCCCTTGTCTTGTCTTATTTGTCTAAGCTATCATGTTGAAATCACTAGAACCTATCCAAGGGATATCCATTTCTATAGAGAGATCCTTTTTATTGGTCATTAGGTGCATATATTAAGAAAATTCCAAGTTTCTCTCCTACATGATCTAATATTATCCATACAAACCTATTGCAAAGTGAGAAGCCCCATTCAACAACAACCTTCTTCCATTGGGGGCACTAACTAGTATGGCATTCCCTCCTTTACCTTTCTCATCATTGGTAAAATATGGTTTTTCATCTCCCCAAATAAATTTCAATGCTATGTCAAGTTGGAAACTAGTTACCTTGATTTCCTATTCAACATTAAAAGATACATGTGTCCTCATGTGCTCTGAGCATCCTTTTTATTATGCATTTTCTACCTAGGGTTTCTAGACCACTAACATTCCATGAGATGTATTTGACCATTAGAAAGTGGGTTGCTAAGTAGGTTTACCCTTAGGAGATTTAGATTTCTTGAAAATTTTAGGAAAGTCATCTTTTAGAATTTTAGAATGCTTGCTCATGGTGGAATCTTTAGAGGGTCTTCCTCTCTTTTTATTAATCCCTTGTTTTCCATCCTTCAACTTATCTCCCAAAAATCCTTAATTAGTTTTATTCTTTGATTTTCTCCTAGGTCTCCATTTTTTTTTATAACTTTGCATTAAACATGAAAATTTCCTCCTTCTCCCTATCTAACATCACTAGGATTCTAATTTTTCTTCCTCTTTGTCTTCCATACCTTGATCTTCCTTGTCATTTTCACTCAAATTTCTAATTTAAAAGGTCACCATTATCCTAATTGGGCCATGGGTTGGGGTCACACAAAACTCTTCACTAGTCGGCATCACTACCAACTAAAATCCATTAAGTTTATCCTCTTCTTCATATGAGTCTATGATAGCAACAAGCCCATCACTCTTGGGAAACTCTTTAAGGTTACTTTGTTCATCCCTAACAGAGGTAGGAGGAGAGATCCTAGACTCTTTCCCCTTATGGAGAGCTTCTAATTCCTCTAGAGGAGGTAAAACTTGATAGAAATTGTAATATTCTCTGAATCTATATTTTAATAGTAGCTTCATATTAATAGTCATTCAATATTATAGCTTGAATCATAGTGATAATATTTAATAAATTTAACCAAATTGATCTCATCACTTTCATAAGGAATTTTCCTCATGTTAAAAATTTATTAAAATTATCCTACATGAAAAATCATGAATCCATATGTCTCAATATTACAACTCCAAGTTTCAAATATTTCTACTCAGAGTGCCTCTTAACAATGATACTCAAGTAAAGATATTCTTATGCCAACAATCTTTATAGAAATCACCTTCCTCTAAAGCTTGCACATTACTCCCCGCACTCTCACCTACTAAAGCTCACAATCTTCATTACTAAGTATCCAATTTTAGTTTTGAAGTAAGGATCACAATATTACTACCCAAACCATTAGAACCTCCCTATCTCGCTATAGCATAAATTTCTTATAAATCAAGAATCAGTTATTTCCTAAACCTAACTCTCTAAGCTTATAAATACTTATCGCTACAAAATCCAACATGGTCATTCCCTTACCATATCCTTCCATTCTTCTTCACACTATATCCCATGATGTTCAAGAAGGGGGAGCACTCAACCTCCATAATCAACATTCCTTCTAAAATAGTGCTAACAAGAAATCTTTGAAATGCCTAGGAGATGTTTGCACTTTCTTGGCATTCATAATCTATTGATTTCCTTTAAGGCACTTATCATGTTAACATTCTCAATCCCTCATGAATTCTATCTAAATAGATGATGTGATATTGTACTCATTCATTGAACACCACTTCAACATTGGACTTTAGACTCTCCATGGATTTTAATAACCATTTAATTTTTTTATCAATGTGTAGTACATAAAATATAACAATGCTAGAATGAGGAGAGTTAGCTAGAAAGATCCTTCCTAGGGTTAAGACAATATGAGCTATGGAATGATTTTATAGTATTATTAATATCATATAGATCTATTATCATTATTAATAAGGTTACATTTATAACCATGATAGAGAATCACGTTCAAAATGACGATAATGGTTTTCACCACAATATTTCTATTTTTCATATGAAAATACTTTATCTTCTCTAATATTAATAAAATAATGGAAACAATGTTATTTTAATAGTATTAGCACAACCTTTCTAATGTTAATGTTATCACATTGTTATAATTTTATTGCTAATTTCAAGAAAATTTGATATTGTTATTAATTTCCTCATTAACACATTATTTATATTACTATTGATGTATGTGTGTGTGTGTGTGTGTGTGTGTGTGTGTGTGTGTGTGTGTGTGTAATATATTGTTAGAATTCTTTAGAATAACTGAGAGTAGGGGGGGGGGGGTTGAATCAGTTATCCAAGGTCCAAACGCCCTATTAATACCTTTTTACTACTTTTAATGAATCCATACACTTTTCATCCATCCAAACTTTAAATTCAATCATATTAGCAAGTTGTAGTGAATCAATCATGCAAAGATAAAACATCAAAGATCAACACATGACACAATGATTTACGTGGAAACCCAATTTGGGAAAAACCACCAGTAACATGCTACTTGATTCTCACTCTTTTGAAGTGATGCCCTGTTAAAGGCCTGCCCTATTAAAGGCTTACAACACACTGTTAAATGTGACCCTGTTAGAGGATTTCACCAAACTGTTAGGAATGGGCCTAGTTAAAGGTCTTTAGAACATTCACTTGGAATGTCAACCTATTAAAGGATTTATCTTATGCTTATTAAACCAACCTAAGTCCATAGGATTTAAACTTACTAGTACAATTGCTAGAAAGTAACGATAATGGTCTTTTGATCTGATATAACTTACAACATACTTTGCAGATTTCAGATGACACTTTCAGTTCAATCCTTATGCTTGGCTTCAATCACTCTAGCTCTGATTGCTTGTCTTCCTCTCAAGCTTCGTCTCCTTGAGTCTTCTTACTCATTTTTCCAATGCAATCATCCTTGTGGTCATCTATCCAAATAGAATTCTTGTGCTTTCTTCTCCTTGGCAGCTTCTTCAGTACTTCATGCTTTTATGCTTGACTACCTCTCTCTCTCTCTCTC
>CM053791.1:235304257-235489257 GCA_028749045.1 Cupressus sempervirens
AGAGCTTGGCTTTCTAGATTTCAACTACCTTTGGGTCCTCCTTTGTGTTGTTTGGCACTATAGCCACTTTGTTCCTATTCAAATTTCCCCTTGCTCTTTATCCAAGCCCTCCCACCACTTCCTCATGTCTTGTTTCCTTTCTAGTCAAGTCCACCCTAAGCTTGATGCCCTCTATGTCTCATTTATTTTTACCAATGATCAATGTTTGAATGAGCCCTTGAATTTTGGAGTCACTATCCCTAATGAATTTCCTCAGTTCCTATATTTACCCTAGGATACCCTCTTCTATTCATCTCCTAGCGTTTATTTATTTCTACAAGTGGTTATCCAATTTTCCAACTACCTCTTTCATGACTTTAATTTCATCGATAGACCAACTATAAATAGAAATCTACACCTCCACTTTATCTTTAGCACTACCATTGTTTCTTGGAGCATCTTGGTGTGGAATGGAAACCTTTTTCTCTATCAACCACTTTCAAGTTTCAATTTATAGCTCATGGAAAGGGTTTTAACTACGAATAACTATTTAATTTGAAATGTTGATAATAATTGCATTCTAAATTTTAATTTTTATATCCCCACACACTCTCATTCTAATGATTGATTTGAAGCTATGATCTAGTATATTGATATTAAAAAAGTTTACAGAATCAAATCTATAAGCTCAAAGCATTAGAAATGGGTTTTTCAAATCTATTAATGTTAAAAGATAAGAAATTTATAAGAAAAGTTATACAAACTAAAGGTTATTTTAATTGTTATCCATAGAGCCCAATCTACAAAATTAAAATTCATCAAGCATTTGTACTAGAAAACTCCATTCTTATAAAGATAATATACATTTTTTTCAAATGAGAAAACAAGAGATTTTCCGTGACAGTGAATTTATTTTCTCCACCAAATATAAGTGTCACAAAAATTGAAATCATTTTGTGATGAAAAATTCCTTTAATTCAAAAACTTGTAAGATCAATTCCAGGTTGCTCTTTTTGTGTGATTATTATGTGTTTAAGTTAGTAGATTTTTTACATTGTTATTACATCAAATATGAATCTTATAGTAGATTAAGATCAATATAATTAAAATATAAATATTTTGCTTATAAACTTAATATAATAACTGTTATATATATTTAGTAGTTTTACATTCAAATATCTAGATACATTTTTTCTATATACTTGACATATAGCATGTATGCATTAGAATTTATTTATAATTTTTCTTGAGATAAAGAGATGCGTACAAATTAAATATAATTTCATTGTAAACACTAAATTATCTATTGTATTCTATTTTATTGAAAAATAGATCATGTTATCCAAGAGTTATGTTCTTGGATGTTGTCCTTCTATTGATGAGTAACTGAGTTAACAGGGAAACTCAATTCACTTCAAGTCAAATTAACTAATATCATAAATTAACCTAAATTTATGTCATAGCTGACATGTTCTACTTCACATGTCCAAATCATATGATAAATATCATATCAACACAATAAACCATACCAATCTCTTACACACACTATATATTATATCTCAAAAGTTGTAGACTCATTTAATAATTCTAATGTCATCGCTGAGAAAAACTATCAGATTGTATGTTGTATTCCCATCCTAGGCTTATGCATTGTTAACAAAATTATCATAACAAAATATATTATTAAACTAAGCAATAGTGCAAGAGAGGTATATTTAAATCAGTGACAACATCTAATCACTCGCCTAGTAGTTACTTGTCAACAATCTCCCTACTTGACATTAACATAAACATTTAGTAAAAAAATTACCAAGTGTCCAATGCCTAAAATAAATATGCTCGTACTAGATTTATCTAGTAATAATCTCCCCCATATAATATAAACTATACATATATAATTTTTTAATCCATCACTCTTCCTTCAATATCAATGACAAAGATGAGATGACAAATATCTTCTATGCCAAATGCCTTCTAACTATGTGCATCAACTATAACAAGTATAATCTAGCAAATCATAGTTTATAGAAACCTCAAGATATCTTCACAATTAACTTTCAATTCCTAAAAGAAAATATTCTATATCATATTTTGATTCTCTTCTACCTGATCATCTATACACAAATAATAAGAAACTATCACTTTTGCCTAAGGATCTGTAAACCTAAAAATTGCATAAGATTTCTGATTTGTCTCAATATATTCTAATTCCCTCTACATAATATAATTCTTCAGAGTGAGAATAATCCTTATCTATACAAACCTTCCATGGACTCTATCCTTTTCAAAATAAAGTTTTATTATCTTATCGAGTAACTATCATGATCATGCACATACTCCAAGAAATAAGGAGACAAAGATCTTATATAACTAATATATATTTACATCCATACATAAAAGTTTTAGTGTCCTCATTACATTCATAAACTAGTTTGGATTAACTAGCAATGAAAGTACAGACCTTGTTAAAACTTAGTGCCTTGTATTCTCTAATTTCTCTTGCTCTATCTACCTACTCTAGGGGAAAAAAATGAGTATTAATCTCATCTACCACTCTATTCAAATTATCCACAACATATCTTCTAAAAAAATGTAAATAGAATTAAAAATAAACTATTTATACTATCTAGTTATCTACTTAGAACTGTAGAACATTTCTCTATCTTCTTCTCTAACCTCTCATTAGCCTCACATCATCATCAAGTTCTTCATCACCTTTTATTTGTCAAATATTTCTAGATCTCCTTCATTCTCAACACTAGCAAGTACCTTTCTTGGGTCACTTTCCAACAATGGTTACATATCTAAAGCTTAGTGAAAGTCTCCAAGAGAATTCCCAATTATGTTCTAACCTTCTTTCTATTCTTAGATGCATCACCCTTATTAGTAGGGTCACTTCTAGACATACTATTCTATGGAAATTGGTGATCCAGCTATACATCATCTATATTTTCTTCATCAAAGTGTGACAATTAAATGATTTTCTTCATTTATCATTTCCCCTATCTAAACCTCAATTATGATATCTTCTTTTCCTTTTTCCTTGTCTTTCTCTTTCTTGACTTCTCATTTCACATCTTGAATCATATAATATTCCTCTATCATAATTTCCCTAATGTTTCCATTAGAAATAAAATTTTTCATGAAGGAAATATTTTCCCTCTCTTCCTTATATTTTTTTAAGGTAATAAGTACATCAGTAACAAAAAAATCTAGTTGTTCAATTGTACTAAATAATTAATTTACATCATCAGATTTATCTCTACTCTTCTTCATTAGAGTCAATGAGTGTTTTTTGATTATAATTTCCTTTGGTTTTGGAGAATGTAAAGGCACAACCTTATACTGAATATAAATTATTACTTGATATATCCCTCTCATATTTTCTTCTCCAATCTTTTCATACTTGCCTATTATAAAATTAAACATTTCAATCATTAACCTCAATTTTTCTTGTATTTATTCACAATTGTATACATCTCATCAAATGTAACTAAAACATCAAGATGGTTTAGAGTCTTCTCTCTTATCATCTAATCTTCTTATAGAGATCTTTGCCTCCTTATTTCTTAGAGTATGTGCAACATCATGATGGGCCAAAAAGTGGCTATATGAAAATAAATAACTTTTCATCTAAATTTAATAAAATTAAAATGGTTTCTTAAGGGCATTATCAACCTTATATTAATATAATTTGTTCCTAATTATGATTTTATTAAGTAATTATTACTTATTTTCTATTTGAGTTACCAATAAAGTGTTTATTTACATACTAACTAAAAAAAATTTAAAGCTTCAAAATGGTATAAGCTTTTCAAAATATGAAATATACATCACGTTATATGCTTTTCCTACTATGAGGAAAACAAATATTTTCAATTTTGTATAGTTTTGAATGAGTTAAGGTGGTTAGATATGGGGATTTTTAAATTTCAAAACATGTTGTAGCAAAACCTCAAAAATTAATTATTTAATTGGAATAAAATTACAAAAGAATATGCATCACATCTGGGTATGCATCTACCACATAGATCTAGAACCTTATAAAAATTATTATCATCAAATTGATATTAAGGCGGTTAGACATACACCTGCTTATTTTTTCTTTATTTTTTCATAATTTTTCAATGAAAATTTAAATTTTGGACAATTAATTAATTTTTTAATTAGAAAAGGGCTAGTATTTTAGAAACAACATTCAATTTACTAAAAAATATATTGTTATAATTTTACAATTTAATTTTCATAAGTAGTTTAAGATTTCACATCAAGTTGACCAACATTGATATCATGATTTTGTATTGCCACTTAAGGCTATAGTTTGGACCACCATGATTGTACATATACTCCTTAAAGGGTTTTCTATTAGGAACTTGTATTTGTATTTTTTTGGTTTCCTTAAAGCTTTAAGAACTATAATAACCAAGTCTAGTCATTCCACCTTTAAGTTTTTTCTTTCTTAATTACTCATCAAGCTTGTTACTATTAGAGAGTTTTCAAGATGTAGATTTCTTTGACAAGATTTTTCTTGATAGTATTAATGTACTTTTTAAGATCCTAATAATTGGATCTTCAATATTCAGGTTCTAACTTTAATTGACACACATAAGTATTCACACCATGACATTCTTCTAATTTTCTCTTTAGATCTACTTCAAGTTTTTCCTTCTTCTCTTTCTTAGCTTCAATGTCTTTAGCCATCTAAAGAGTAGTAATCTAAAATTCATGTTGAAATTATTGGTTTTACTTTGAAATTTTCTCAATTAGATCTAATTATATCTCATCTATCTTAGGCTCAATAATATTTAACTAATTCCTTCCTCTTCACTTTGAAGATATCAATTTATTCTTTGAGCTTAGTGATATAATCTTGTGCATCTTTGTTTCTTCAATTTTAATGTTTTCCTATATACATTATCTATATCCAATTCTCCAAGTAATGCATAAAAATTTCTTTGTAGGTATCTTTCATCTATCTAAATCCTCCTAAAGCTATAAGATTTCTTATGAAGCACCAATATCTAAAACAATTTATTAGGATCAAGCACCACTAGTAACAAAATGGTGTGAATATATGTTACAACACTTTTAAAACAACTTCTCAATTTATAACTTAACCATATGTAATAATAAACCATAATACATAAGATAAAATCTATACATCAAAGAGGTACTTATAATACCATGACTTTTTCTTGAGGAAACTCGGCATAAGAGAAAATCTCGATGCACATTGAATCCACAAGCCTACACACTATTCTAAAAGTATTAGGGTTAGGAGATCTTACCTTGTTACGAATCATTATAAAACATTTAATAAAATAGTCCATTTTAGGAGACAATATCTTTTTAGATATCTAAAACCTTGTTAGGAGTTAGTAAAAAGAATGAACACTTTCTTGAGAATAAATGTTACATCCATTTTGGAATCACTATCTAAATATAACAAAAGTATTATAAAAGAAATGAGCTATACATGACATCACAATGTGTAATTAGTATCGCTAAATTTTTTATTCTCATTGATATATAATTCAACATCAAGGATTAGACATTAAATCACATCCCATCTATACATGTTGCATGCTAAAATATATTTCTTTTATATCCTTATGAATTATTAATTATGTTAACTTCACTAAACCTTCACAAAATGTTTCCATTTAAATACTAAAATACAAAATTGGACCATATTATTCAAGAGTGAAATCCTTGTATTTCATGCCTCTATTGATACACAATTGAATTGACAAGGCAACTCAATTTGTTAACTCAAATTATTGAATCTCATAAACTACCCTATAACTCTATCATATTGGACTTGGCCTACTTTGCATAAACATAATACATGATAAAAATTATATTAACACAAGAGTCCATACCAAAAACTCATACACATTTCATATACCATATCCCTAGAATTATAGCCTCATCTTATAAATTTTTTTTCACATATGTATCAGAAGAACATTCACTATTAACCCAAGTGATCATGCAAATAAGGTATGTTGCGATAAAGGAAAACATATGATCACTCACCCAACTCTGAATTTCAAACAACCTCTTCCACCTATGGCTACTTCCTTGGATACTTCAAGATTTATACTTTCAGTGCTTAGCCATTTCTATTGTTATCTAACACTTCTATTAAAGGATCATTAATTGCATTTTTTTGGTTTTTGTTAAGTATTTTCCTTGCACCCATATGTCTTGTGGGAAAAACCCATTTGATCTTTGTGAAGAATTTTTTCCCACCTAAAATATTTAACTAATATCCATGTTTTTTGATTTAAGTTAATTTAAATTAGTATGCTCTTTCATAAATTAGTAAAAGAAAATTATCTTTTTTATCTTGTAAATCTTGATGAAATGAGCAATTCAAACTTTTACAACAAGAAAAAACAAAGTATTAAAACAAAATTATTATTTAAATTTTCAATAAATTAAAAAATATTCTGTTGAATTTTCTAATATTTATAAATATATATTAAACATTTAAAATGACAATAGAAAAACATATCTAAAGTAGTACAACATTATAAAAACTATAACTCAACTATTAAAGGCAATCAGATTCAGGAGTGGGATTTTAGAGAGGAAACTACTTACAACATCAGTGCATACATTAGTTGGCTATCATCATAGTAAAGAAATTGATTCGAGGGATTTGGACTAATCGACAATCAACTTTGATCCCTGATTCCTTGCAAAATTCCATGTACAAGATGCAAATTAAAGGGGAATTGTATTATGAAATCATCGAGTAAATAAATATCATTTTGAATAATAGTAATTTGGTATATCCATCCAAAAAAATTCCTAGTACCCATATGAATGAAGGTTAAGGGAAGGAAAAAATATCAATTCAATATTTAATTTGAGGATGAACAAATGATCAAAAAAGTTGATCTATCAAGCCAAATAAATTTTCAAACTCTATCAACAAATTCAATATTTCCTCTAAGAATTCTACACCAAGATTTTCAAATTCCACCCTTTCTGGAGATGACTGAGATTCTGAAGATGGTAGAGAATTTTTATCCATTTTCTCATTCTCAATATTGAGATCTTGGGCATATGTCACAAATGGAAATATCTTCTTTTCATGTGAATTTTCCTCCAAATTTGAAGAAAATAGATTCATCTTTTCACACAGATAAAGAGAAATTCACAAAACACAAAACACCATATCAAAAAAAGGCATGGTATAAAGCCTTTTTCTCAAAAACTAAATATGCAAAGGAAAATGCTCTAGTAAATGAAAATAAATTTTATGTTTTACATAAGATAGATGAAGATGGATGAATCTTAAGAGGAAGACCAAAATCAGAAATACATATTAATCAACCATCAAATTCAAGTAGTAAAATTAAGTAGCAAGACAATATTTTTTGAAACACAAAATATGCAAAACCAGATCAGAATGACTAGATTTTAGCTTGAAGAAAGGCTAAATGCATGTTCACTAACCCTAAAACCCTTCAAGTCAATAAGGGTGAAATCCATCTTCTAAAATTTATCTCTCAAACCCACTCCATAGATAAACATATTCATTAACATTATATCCCTTTTCATCAAAGACCTAGGACACTAAGATATCAATGTTCTGCTCCTCTAATGAGAATGGATCGACCTCATATATCTTAGCCTATCAATAATATTCACAAAGCTCATCTGTCTTCTACTTTTAGATTAGAATATTTGAATTAAAAAGAGGAGGATATACACATTATTAGAAATCAAGTTAGTGAAGATTGTTGGATAGATTGTGAAAATTTTGAACTATATGCCTATTGGAATGGACTTAGTTCCAAAAATATCAAGATGATAAGATGGTTGGAGTATTTTTTTCATTTAAAAGTAAGTATTTACCCTATCCCTAATAGATTATCTTATATCCATTGTAAAAGTGAATCTATCCATAAAGAATTTCTTCCAATTTCAGTCTTTTTTTTGAAAGGTTATTTTATTAAATTCATTAAATAGGAACAAAATTTCAAAAGCTCAAAAATTTCTTGTAGTCACTTGGATAGAAATAGAATCTATTTTTCCAAAATTAGATCCCATAGAAATCATCAAGCATATTGGATCATTAATGGTAGAGTTAATAAGACTAGAAACAAGATCTAGTAAACTTACTAACTTCTAAATCCTCAATAATTTAAACTTAAAAATCTCTAATTTTAAACCCATTAAACTAATTACAAATAGATCGATCTATAACTTTAAAATTTCAAGACATGAAGGACATATAACCAATAATATTAATGTAAATAACCCTCATAACAAAAACCCCAATTGTGTATCTAAATATTCAATCCTATGAGAATTGTTTGGGGGATATATATTAAGAATACAAATTATTATCACAACAAAAATAAATCAGAAAATGTGGAACAATCAAATAGTAGTACATTAGAAAAAGACTATAGAATGGCATTCTAGTCTAGAAATTGAAGAAGGAAAATTTCTAGACAATGTTTCAATTACATAAATTCCAAAAATCAGGCCTCATTCAGGTTTCATAAATTTCTAGAAGATAATCATATCAATAGTTCCAATTTAGAGCTAAATATGGAAACCTTATAATAGTGTGGACATTGTATGAAATGAAATTTTGTTATTGAAGATGTCAAAAAGAATGTAGTACAATATAAAAGGCTTTACTCATGACATCTTATTAATACAAAATGATATCAGTGACCAAAATTACCCTCTAGGAAGAAGCACATGAAAACCATAATCTAAGCAACATGGAAGCAAGGGCAATAGAATAGATAGAAATGGAATCTTAGGATCTAATTCTAGAAAGAGGATATCTAAGTTACTCAACTAAAGAAAAATAAGATAATACCAATAAAGATCAAAAAATCAAGGAACGAGAATCATCATAAATAGAGAAACAATAGAATATTCTCCTCAATTCAAGGAAGAATATTCAAGTATTCCTCCTTCTAAATTAGTGGCTTTAATATAACATGGTATAAAGAGAAACTCATCCAAAAAGGACACGTAACCTATAGAAAGACAACCAAAGAGAGAAAGAAGAAATTTTATAAGTTTTAACAAACTACTCAAAATGGGAAAGACCCTTTTGAATCAAGTAACTCCGAAGATACCCTTAAAGAAAAAGAAGCAAAGGAGTGAACAAGAATTCAAGCATAAATAGTAACATACATATTTGTTAATAGGGAAAAGGCTAACTTTAAATAAATTATGAGAAATAAAGAAAAAATGAAAGAATATTGGGAGGAATTTGGAGTAAAAGAAATATTTAGGTACAAAATGAATGTGTTTCCATAATGTAATATTCAATCTCTAGAAGTTCAGAAGGAAATGATGCATCAATAAAATAATAATCTTAGTAGTAAGATATTTAGAGATATAACAAAAGAAGAGGAGGAAAAAGTAGAGGAATAAATTGATCATAGTATTTAAATAATTCCAAAGATAATATGGAATCTCCTGGACTAGCTTGTAATATGGAAGGACTAAAAGGGCCATGATGTTGTAAATTGAATAAAAAGAGAGGTAGAAAAACTCTTGCAGAATTAAAAGTAGAAACTAAGAACATAAAATTAGAAAAAAATTGATGAAATTTTGAAAGCTGGGAAGGGGAAGGTTATTTCCTCAGGAAAATTAAGTTAAAAACATGGAATGTTAGGGGATTAAATGCCCCTAACAAAAAATGCTTGCTAATGTGGAATATAGCATTAATTGAATAAGAAATAATATTAATCTAGGGAAACTAAGTTAAGTAAGATAGAAGGACATTCATTAAGTAAGAAATTTGGAATTTGGAAAAGTGACTTAATTCAATCAAAAGGAGCCTTGGGAGGGATAGGAATTATATGCGATCTAAGGAAAATTGAATACACCAAAGGAATGGTTGGTAATAATTAGATGAGTGGAATAATTAAAAGCTATAAAGAAAGATTATATTTTAACATAGTTAATGCATATGGTCCTACTGAAATAGTTAGTAAGAGAGCCCTCTAGCATGAAATCAACACATCTATTAATAGTTATAATTTAGATTTTTTTGGATAGGAGGGGATTTAACACTATTTTATGTTTAGAAGAAAAAAAGCGAAGATCTCAATTTATTTTGCAAACATTGATTGAATTTTAGAATTGGATTAATAATAATAATTTATTGGATTGTGCACCTTTAAATGGTATATATACTTGGCTTAACAAAATAAATGATTTGTGTTAAATAGCTGAAAGACTTAATAGATTTTTATTTAAAAGATAACTAAGTGATTATATCATGGAGTGCAAACCTCAATACTACCTTATGTAGGTTCAAATCATTTTCTAGTTAGACTACAAATTTATGAACAAAAGAAACTTGCCATAATTCCCTTCAAATGTGAAATAATGGGGTTCTAGGATGAGGTAATTTTGATAAAAATAAAAAAATAGTGGTCAGAAGGACACTATGAAGGATCTAAAATGTTCTACTTCATATCTAAACTAAAAATGTTAAAAGAATATATACTAAGATGGAATGAAACACACTTCAATAACATATTTGATGAAAAACTAGAAACGGAAAAAGAATTGGAAAAATTGAGTGCACAAATTATAACAGAAGGATTAGAAAATATCAAATATACAAAAGAAATGATTTTTTTATGAAAAGAAGAATCTATATTAGAAAAATAAGAAATCTTTTGGAAACAAATATCTAGGGAAAATTGGCTTACAAATGGAGATTGAAACACTAAATTCTTTCATAACAACACTATCAATAATAAAAATATGAATAGAATATCAAACACTAAAAATGAACAAGGAAATTATATAGAAGACCCTATTCTGATAGAAAAAATATTCATTTAATATTGTAAAAATCTCCTAAATAATTATCAATATTCTAATCTAGAGGCTCAAAAAAGAATGTTAAATTTTATCCCAAAACTAATATCAAAGGAAGATCATAAGACCTTAAATAAGGATTTCTTCAAAGAGGAAATAAAATAAAATCATTTTTTTAAAATTAACTTAATCTAGATAAAACCCTAGGACCAAATGGATTTCAAGCTTTCTGCTTTCAAAAATGCTTGAACATAATAGGTGAAGATCTCTAGAAAGAAATAGAAGCAACTAGAAATTTAGGCTCGTTATTAGCTGAAATTAACAATACCCTTTTATATTTAATAACCGAAAAAGAAAATCATGATGATCCTAGTGACTATAGGCCCATTGGGCTCTACAACTCAATATACAAAAACTCTCACTAAGCCATTAGCCAATAGGCTCAAAGTATATTTACCCAAACTTATTTTAGAGGGAAAAACTAGTTTAATGCCCAATAGGTCAATCTTAGATGGCACTATTATCATCCATTAGCTAATTCACTCATCAGAAATAAATAAGAAAGTTGTATGCCTATGAAGTTAGATATTGAAAAAGCATTGTTGATTGGAGATTTCTGTGTAGATCCCTTGAAGTATTTGGCTTTTTGAATCAATAGATTAATTATTTTTAATTGTATCTCTACACCTAAAATCTCTCTTCTTATCAAAGGCACTTCAGAAGGCGTATTTGGTATATCAAGAGGGATAAGACAAGGGGATCCAATATATCCTATAATGTTCATTATAATAGTAGAAGCCTTTAATACAAGTATTATGAAGGCACAAACATAGTCTTTTATAAGAGGATTCACTATTGTAGAAGGTATACCCAATATTACATATGAATAATTTATAGATGATACTATACTTCTGAGGAAAAGTTCCATGTAAGAGGCTCGCAACTTCAAATGAATTATTACTACATATATGGGAACATCAGGAAAAAATGTTAATAAAGATAAATCACTAATTTTTTTCTTAAATACAAATCCGATTTTAGAAAATATCATATATCAATCCACGAGTTACAACAAAGGTACCTTCCCATGTAAGTATCTAGGAATACAATTTTAAAAATGTGACAAGGACTCCAAATCCTAAAATAGATTTAAAAATGGAAAATTGGAATGGGAGATGCTTAACTAAGGATGGTAGGGCAACCAAAATGAAATTTTTTCTTTCTATTATTCCTACCCACCAAATGTCTTATATATCATTACTAAAAGGAGTAAAAAAACATAGGTAAGAAAATAAGAGACTTCTTTTGGAATGAGCTAGAAGGAAAAAAAAATCTCATTCATTGGGATACCATCTATAGACCTGAAAAAGATGGAGCTTTAGGTATCAAAAAATTAAGTTGGAAAAATGAGATGTTCAGGGCTAAGTTAGTTTTGAGGTTATTCCAACATAAAGACAACAAATGGGCAAAAATTCTTTATCACAAATATCTATCTGCAACCAACCTATTATCTATTTTTTGAAACCCTAAGCCCCTTTATTTGTAAGAATCTAACTTAGGATATATGAGATGAGAGAAACACTTTATTTTGGGAAGGCTCTTGGGGTGTGCTCCTAGCTCTTAAAAAGTTAAATCTGCCACCAAATATCAAAACCACTTTATCAAATCTTTGGGGCCATTTAGTTAGAGACTATCAAAATATGAAAATCCTCAAAATTTTAGTAAAATGTGAATTGAAATTATTTTCTCAAACAAGCTTATCTAAATATGAAAAGTTGAAATTTAATCATTTTATAAAACAACTCATAGCTAATCATACAGATTAAAATGATAAATTAATTTTGGGAGCATCAAAAGATGGGAAATATAAAGTTAAGTTAGGATATGAACTCATTACTAAATCTCATAGATGTGTGTCAATATAAATTCCATTAGAATTATGTTGGGGCTCAAATTTCCTACCTAAAGAAGGTTTTTTTTATTGGCTGCTATCCAAAGCATAATTCTAACTCTAGATAGATCTATGAAGATAGGATTCAAAGACCCGTCAAGTTTCTACTTTGTAAAAATTACTCCAAAACAACTAAAGATATATTATTCGACTCAACTTTTGCTAGAACTTGTTGTTCATGGTTATGTAACAAACAAAACTGGCACTGAGGATTTCGAAACAGTATTTTGGATCATCTAAAAAGATGGCCCAAGAAAGGACCCTAAAAATATATATAATTTTTTTATGGAGGATGTCTCTATATATACTTTTATGGTAAATTTGGAAAAAAAGGAATCATAGATTATTACTTAATCAGGAGTTGTCAATCTCATCTCTCCCAAATAAAATAGAAGTTGGTATCATAGAAAACATCAATAACAACCTTAGAGACTTGATTAAAGTAGAAGGAGCATATTTGGAATGGGATGACGAAATGAAAAATAATTGCTGAAATCTCATTAACCCTTCGATGATGTATCCTAAAGCTAATAAACTATCTAGATTAATTGTAAATAGTTTCTACCATAAGGAGGATGGGCCAAACAAAACTTTGATGGACTATCCGTAGACCTCATAGAAAGACATATTGTCAATTAGTGCAAAAATGCTTAGTCATTATGAGAAAAAAATAGTGACCAAGCTACCAAATAGTAGTTCTAACCGAGCTCTTGAAATAACTAAGTGAACACAAATTAACTAAGAAAGCATAGACCAGTGTAACCTAAGTTAACAGTATCCACCAATTTTTCATTTCAACTGAGTTTATAATATTTATTGAGCTCCAGTGTAAACTGAGTAAGTAAATCATTCTTACTTCAGAATGAGAACTGAGTAGGAAAAATAGTGTGAATCGAGCCTACAAATTTTTCTGAGTGATCGGTTTGGTCCAAGCATCTAGTATCAACTGAGTGCCAAATATTTTTGAGTAGATAGTGCTTCTTGAGTGTCTTCAGTGTCACCCGTGTAAACTATTGGACTCAAGCATAAGCAATGAGCTAACCTTGTAATTATTTTTTACACTATTCAAGTTTTAGCCAACTTGTTTGTATAATTATTTGGATATATATAAATATAAGTTACTTTGATTCTCCAAACAATGTACTATGAATAGAAGAACATTCCATACAAGTGAATATGAAAAAGAAGAGAATTTATAAGGCTACAAGTAGCATAAAGGAAACATAGATACTCATTTATCATACCCAGGTGATCCATTTACTTCAAAGGATCTTCATTAGTAAAAAATGTTGCATAGTAGAGATCAATCCACTAATTCCTCCTAATAGGTGCATTAGTTCCAAATCCTTCAACAAGGTAGACCTAACAATCCTTTGCAAAAAATCCTACCATAGTGCATACTTAATTGTATTGTATAAATCCTTTCACAAGGTGGACCTAATAGTCCTTCTTACTCCTAACTGACTAGATCACTAGAAGTGGTCAATTGTAAGCCTTAAGAGGCCAACTTTATTAATGCAGTATGTGAAGCATTGTGGGTATCATCCCTACCCCATTTTTAACTTCTACTTATATGGTTTCTAGGTTAGTAGTCTTGTGTTAAAGTGTTATGGTGATATTACTTTATTGATTTATGTTTCATGCATGTAAGTAGATTACACAACATAATAAAGTGGATTAAAGAAGATAAGTTTTAAGTGGTTCTTGATTCTCCCTCCTCTTAGTCACCTAGCTTGGATTACATTTCCAACAATTGGTATCAGATAAAGGTTCTCATATCACAAAATTAATAGCTTGAAGGCAAAGATAAAAAACAATGGAAGTATAGGAGCTATAGAAAGCCGTTGAAAATGAAAATTTGGATCTATATGTGGCCATGGAACAAATCAAGAAACTGAAGAATCAACTCTCTTAGGCTGTGAAAAGAAGAAAATAATTACTAGCAAAGATGAATGACAATCTATACATAGAAGAAAGGATTGAAGTTATTTGTAGAAAAAAGATGTTTAAATGAAGAAGATGTAGCTATAGAAGATCTAATTGGAAACAACCTCATTCTACAAGAAGAAGCCAAAAAATTGAAAAGAGAACAAGAGATTGATTCAGTTAGGATATGTGAAGTTATGGAACAAAATAACAAAGTTGAACATGTTAAAGATATGGTAGAAGAAGAAAAAAGCTTACTCAACACTAGACTAGAAGAAAAGGATTATGAAATCTACCAACTTTAACTACATCATGAAGATATGATAGATTAACTGAATAGTAAAAATGAAGAAGTCATCAATGTAAGTGTATTAATTTTCCTAAGGGAAAAATTCACCAAAGAACTAAGAACTTATGTGCAAGCAAAACTGTAGACCAAGAGAGAGAGAATGATCAGAATGACAATATATTCAATATGCCATGATATGTCATGATATGTGTAATGTGAGTACACTAGGAGTGTCTATATATAAAGTCCTTTGAGATACATCTAGAATGCATAGAATTCAGCATCATGATAAGTCATACAACCAAGCACACATACACTAGATATGGGTTATCCTCCATTAAGCACAAAAGTATGTGTGATAATGAGAGGATAAGCCTACAAGGGCGTGACATGCAAAACGGTGTTGTAGACACCATGTGCTAAAATATAGTTGCATACTCTTGTTTTTTCTACATGAAAACTTTTAAGAGGTGTGCAAACTCCTAAGTGTCTCACAAATAAAAATAATAAAATAATGCAAAATAATTAATTAATGCATTAACCTAAGTAAACGTAAGTAAGTGTAAATAATAAATACTTATTTGCACCAACACAAAGGATAGAAAATGAAATACTCCTAAATGATCTTAGAGTAGAATAAGAAACTAATGAAAGGATGATGAGATCACAAGAAAGTGTGGACCAATTGGCTGAGCTATCTCAGAATAGACACAGAGGGAAAGTGAGATTAGGCTATACTAGATAAGGAAAATCATCACTGCAAGGAGATAAAAGAAAAAAAAAAAGACCTGCATGCAATCATCGTGGAAATTTAGGCCATACATCAAAAAAATGGTGGAAGAATTGAAAGTCAAAGTTTAATGGAAAATTTTATAGTTGCAAAAAGAATGGACATAGAGCAAGTGAATACATAAAGAAAACTAAGTTTGACGAAAAAATTTTCACATGTAGCAAACAAGGTCATAAATCTCTAGAGTGCAGAACCAGAAATTTAGTCCTACTGAGTAGCTTGCTAAAGCTATCTTTGGTTGGGATTACAACACATGGTGCAAATATTATTTATGTGGAGAGAGAGTATGGAAAAATTGGAGCTAACTATATAAAGACTTACTTTAGAAAGAAAAATCCTACCAAAAGATGTTATGTATCATAAGAACTTGGTCATCTAGAAAATAACTCTATGAATAGAGCTACAATTGAAGATAAAGAGAAATCAAAAGATGATAAGATCAAGACTCAAATGAAGCACCAATGGGTAAGTAAATCTCCAAAGAGATCAAGTCAAAATAGTGAAGTTATTGATATTGAAGGCAATGAATTAGATGATTCAATCATCATTGGATAAGTATGCAAAGAGATCACTAGAGCTAGGAACAAAATCATATTCTACATTAGTTCTAGTCATGCAAACAAGAAAATTCTAAATCAAAATAAAACATGCACTATGATAGATGGAAGTCTTAGTTATAACCAAGTTGTTAGTCCTAACCGAGTTACTCTTTAGGCCTAACCAAACAAGGTTAGCCTCAACTGAGTCATTGACTCAACTGAATGTGATCAACTAGTATTAACCAAGCTTCAAGGTACAATCAAGGTTCAAAGACTTAAGAAAGCCCCATTTACCTACCTAAGTATCAAGCATTAATAAGGCCCTATATTTGAAAATGTGATAAAAAGGAGAAATCAAAGATTTATTTCTTCACCATGAATTCAAAGATTTTACAAAGCACTGCAATCTTTGAGCCCCCAAGCAATTGAGAGAAATTTTTTGTTGAAGGAAAGTTGTAGGAAAATCTACCATCTACAATTCTTCATCAACCAAGAAATATGGAAAGCTCTTCAAGCACAAAGGTTAAAAAGGGTTCTTAAATGTTGGTGAAAATTTTAGACTGCATTCCACCCAAGTTCAAGCTTTATCCTATGATTGTTGAGGAGAAGGATCCACAAGGTTCTCACTTAGATATTCCTCCCAAGTTACTTCTATTAGAAAAAATTTTCCAATTGTGTGTTGTCTTTGATGTTACACAAATGTCATATCAGTCAGTAGATAGAGTCTACTGAGCTCAGTTGGTTAGCAAAGAAAATTTTAGAGTCTATCAAGCATTTTAGAAAAATACTCTGTGGAAATAGTTTCTACTAAGCTCTCTTAGGCATCGAAGGATTTTATGGAAGAAATCAATGGTAACCAAGCTAACAAGGTTAGCAAAGGAAAGTCAGTTTTTATCAAGTTCACTTGATCTCCAAAGGATTTTACAAAGTTTTTCATGTTCACAGAGCTTTAGTTGGTTAACAAAGGAAATCATTTCTAGAGCAGTGTTTAACAAGCAGGTTCAGCAAATGAAGGATTTCATTATTTTGAGAAATAAATTTTAATTGTTTTATGAAACAATTGTAGCCGATAGAGGTAATGATTATTGATAATTGTAACATGTAAATGAGCTGACTTGACAATTTTTAAGGTATATATGAAGGGTCAAGTTGTCAATTCTAAATTAGAATGAGCAAGAATGCAAGTGTGAACTGATTATGTGAAGAGGAAAGTGTGACTGAATTTTGGAGAAGGATCAAATATCCTTAAGGAGTAGCAATGTTGTATTTGATCACAGAGGGTCTAGTAAAGAAGAAAAAGGATCTATATCATAAATTTAGTTGCATCTCATTCAAGCCAAGTCATTGTTACTTTCTCACCATTGTAGTAGTGATTTCTAAATCTCTTAACAGAGTTGGTTTAACAACCATTTTGTAAATGCTCTAATAAGGTGACAGTTCTATTGAATTCTTCTAAAGTCCTCTAGCAAGGCCACTCCTAGGAGGGTGATTAAATCCTTTAACAAGGTCACACCTAACAATGTGTTTTGTAACCTTTAATAGGGTTGGCTCCTAATAGGGCTCAGTTTAGAAGAGTGAAAATTAGTAGCTAGTTACTTGGTGGCTTTTCCCATATTGGGTTTCCATGTTAAATCTGGTGTCTCTTATGTTTATGTTATTTCTTTTATGCAAGCATGTCAATCAGTGTGAATGCTTAAAGATCAGTAATAGGTTAACATACACTTCATCTACCGAGCTACAACATTTTTCTATATGATTACCGAGTGATAGTAGTAACTAGTTTTATAAGACATCTAAGGGATTGATGGATTTCTTTTTGTGGTAACTGATTCAACCCCCCTCTTGGTTACTCCATCTATATTTCCAACAACTTCTTATTTATGATATAATATCATTTTATCACTGTTCAATCCAATAATTAGGAAATTTTGAGGTGGATTAGGCAAATGGTGAGTTGTGCAAGAATGATGTGTTGAAACCAAAACACAAGCATCTATAGGTTAAGGGTTTCAACCGCATCATTCATATGCCAAGGAATTTTAAAAGTAAATGTAGTAGGTTCATACTAAGCTGAGTCCATGACATGACATTTTGGCTTGAGCAACCATTTCCTATCATGAACAAGATGTTCCATTTGATAACTGGTTACCCAATGTTGGAGAAGTCCAAGGTTACCAAAACCTTAGGACAAGAAAAACTAGTGAAGCTAACCCTAGTTGGATAGGGCCATAGAGGAATGATGTTGAACAATATGTTTGAATTCTAAATAAAGTTTTCAATCTATGTCATTTCTCACTAAATTTATAGTTCAAGATGACCAAACAACATTCCCTATGAAGTAGTTGACTTCGTGTATAAGGTTGTGAAGAAGAACATGTCTTTTGACCTTACCAAGCTTCAACACATCCAAATGAGCAAGGAGATGGAGATAATTTGGGTCTCCAAGAACAATTCATGTAATTTGGGTTCACTCTTGGTCTATTTGTTCTTTTATATTCAAATGTTTTTTCCATTGAAAGGAACTATTGTGTCGAATAAACACACCCACGTGCTAGATCAGATTAATGAGTTCATAGATGAAATAGGAGATAATTTTGAAGGTATCATGGGTACATATTTTGAAAACTTTAAGGAGTGAATGAAGAGTAGACTTAGGATCCCTAAATAGTTGCTAGATGATTATGAGCAAGACATATGCTTCCTTGTTGGCTATGACCAATTACATATATAGGTAGTCAAACCTAGGATTGCAAGGGTGAAACCTTTGGTATATGATATAAACATTGATGAAACTAGAGATGTCATTGAGGCTCTATTAATTGAGCCTGTAGACCCCAAGGCTACATACTTTGGAACATATGAAGAAGCAAAGACTAGAATCTTGCTTGAGATTTTGATTACTCAAATCTTGAACAAAGGAAAGAAAAGGGTAGAAAACCTTGAGAAGAAACTTGCAAAAACAAACATGCCTCTCACACTTATTGAAGGGAAAGGAAATGATATAGAAGAGGAAGGAGAAGAGAAAGATGATCAAGAATAAGAAGAGGTAGAGGAACCTCCTAAGAAGAATGTTAAGACTCCATAAAATAAACCATCAAAGAAACTAGAAAGGTCCTCCACCCATGTAATCACTTCTACCAAGACCAAGAGGCAAAGAGAAAAATTGAGGCTTGACGATGGGGATGAGGATGATGATGAAGATGAAGACAAAACTCCAATCATATCTCTAAAATAGACACCACCCACCCTTGAATAAAGACTGAAAGCATTAAGGGATGGTAAAGGGATGACAAAATTTCAAATATATGAAATATGAAACCATAAGTAAAGAGGAGAAAAAGAAAATTTAAGATGTGTTGGTTGATAAGATGGAAAAATGGAATTATGAGCCTTCTAAACTTTAAAGGAAAGCCCTTGAAGCCATAATAAAGGGTTTCTCTTATCTTTGGGATAATACACTAAAGACAAGGAAAGACATCAGAGAGCAGACTCTAAGGAAAACCATCCCAAATCTCTGTGAGAAGAAAATAAAGGAGGCAATCCCTAAGCATGAAAGAAGACAAACTCTTAGATTTTAATCTTTTTCAAATATATTAAATGAAATAGAGGATGCCTTACAATCCAAATCCAATATGTGGAAAAAAAATTATATCAAAGAAGAGGGAAACCTACCATAGGTTTAGACTATTGAAGAGATTGATCCTAACAAAATTGTTGCAGAGGTCAGGCATTTCTACCAACCAATCCTCCTAAGGAAGAACCCAAGCTAGTCTACTAAGTTGAATCGAATTCAAAAAAGAAGTGAAGTGAAAAATATTACATCTTCACTAAGTTATCTACTAGTGTTAATCGAGCAATAGGCTCCCAATGTATGAACCTAGCTCTAGCCAAAGAAGGATTTAGTTGACAAGGGAAAGGAGATCATACCTTCATTAGCTGTCAAGGGAAACGGAAAAGGAAAAGTTATTGATGAAAATGATCTAGATGAAGGGATTGTAATCCAAAATTGGGACCAACAAAATCTATCTACTGAGAAAATGGACATAATTGGAGATCTATGGAAGAAAAAAGTGAAGAAGTAGATGTTAAGGGTAAAAAGAGATAGAAGAAAAGTCCTAAAGGACATCAAAGATATATTCATGGATGCATTATCTATTGAGGTAAATGAAAAATATTCTATCATTGAATAATTGATTGAAATTGTACATAAGTTCAATGGAGATGTAGATGGGTAGGAAAACCTCCTTGAGAAAGCTGAAAGGAAGTTTAAGAATAAAGTGTTAGAAAATATAGTAAGGAAGATAGCCATTGATCAAGTAGAATTGTCTACTATAATTTTTTCTTTAGAAAATATTATGAATAATTTTGTATCTCTATTCGAAAATTTTTGTGATACAACCAATTTTACCAAGGAAATAAAGGATAAAATGGCTAAGATTGATATGGATTTGAAGGCTAGTTCCTATTAGTTGGCACTTAACTTGAGTGCTAGCTCTAATCATTTTGCAAATGTTATATTTTTGATAGGTCTTTAGGTATACCTATTAATAAAGGAGACCATAATAAAGGAAACCTTAGTAGATATATAGACATAATACATAAGAGAATGGATCACATAAACACACTAGTTAAGGACAGAAACCTCTCAGTGGAAGATCACATGTTAGAGTTATTAGCAGAGCTTCATATGGATCTACACATACTAAAGGTGGTACAAGATAACTAGGATAAGACTCTATCATTGATTTGGAAGGCACATCATGATTTTGTCTCTCATTTTGGCATAATGTTGTAGATTTTAGGGATTTGTAACAAAAACAAGGAGCAAAGTATACATCTATGTATATAAAGGGAGATGTGTATAAAATGGAGGAAATATGTATAACAAAAAGATATCTAAAAAGAAGATTAAAAAAAAAAATTTTGAAAAAAAAAAAAACTTTTCCATTTCAAACTGACTTCTAGAGTTCTCAGTGCATAACAAGCTACAGAACAGAGCACACTCAAAGGGGGAGTTTGACTAATGCCATAGGGGGAGATTGTAGACTTTATGGAAAGGCATATTATCATTTAGTACCAAAACACTTAGTAATTATGAGAAGTCAATAGTGACTGAGCTACCAAATAATAGTGTTAATTGAGCTCTTGAATGAACTATGTTAATAGGATTAACCAAGGAAGCAGAGAGTAGTGTGAACTGACTTGAAAGTATCAACCAAGTTGTAGTGTAAATCGAGTATACAATATGTACCATGCTCTAGTGCGTTGTGGTGTCCACAACATAAACCCTATTTCTCACTAGGAATGGGGACCCCCTACTTTTATTGACTCCTAGACTCCTAGTTCGGAAGTCGAGAGAAGAAATTTTAGTTTAGAATTTTAGAGTTAAAAAAAAAAAGTCCTCAAGAGGGACTTTTTTTTCTTTTACATTATTTTTCTTTGATATCCAATAATTAATTATGTTTTATTTTTCCCTTTATGTGTAGGTAATATAATCAGATGGCATCTACATTCAGATCAGAAATAAAACCAGTTGTGTACAAGTTCCAAGGCCTAACCCTGAAATCATGGTTGCATGATGAATACTCTAAGAGAAAAGACATAGAACTTGGACACACAAAATTGGGAGAGTTCTTAAGAGTTTGTAACAATCCAACCGAAAGGTCATCCTTAAGATCTTCCTTAATCCATTTCGGATTACTAAATGTAGCATCACATCCCAAGATCGTACAGTTAGCTGAATTGATTATGACCCTATCTCGGCATTTTGTTCCTGATGAAAGGGTGGTAAAGAGCATCATTGGGGAAGTGGTCTTGGATCTATGACCTGATAATATTGAGAGGGTTTTCCATTTACCTAGAGTCAATCATTTCATCAAGCTTTCATATGAAGCAACTAAGAGGTGGCATAAAGATCATTACCATGAGGCCATCAACATCATATATTCCTCATACTTCATTGAGAAGCCACCTCGGGGGAAGACAATTAGCAAAGTGGATATGAATTGGGGATACATGAAGGATGACATTGGATATTCAATCATTCTCCTAAGAAGAGTTATGGGATTACCTACAGTGGGTCATTTCCCTCCATTCATGGTCAACTTCATTGAGACCATCAAACACGCAAAGATGCCACTAGATTGGGCCACCACACTTAGTGAGAACTTGTGTGACTAGTTGCAGATAGTGAAGGACAAGAAGAAGTTCTATATGACTTCTTATGTTGTATATCTACTTGTAGGAAGGGCAACCGACTATCCCAGGTTGTACAAGAAGGGCAGTATGCAAGATCTTAATGCATGGCCATATATAGTCTATCCTTAGCTTGTGAAGAAGAAGCTCTCACTGTAGAGCAAGGAGTACAGAATTGTGAATGATGCCTTCATCTTTTCCATCATTCAATTCATTGAAGGGGATTATGGGAAGAGATTGTTCGATGAAGCCAAGACACAAATCATATCTCTCGGTGCATATTTAATCTAGTTCTAGTCATTCACATACATTCAGGTTGGTGGTGCATCCATCCATCCAAAGAAACTCCCAAGGTACCTAAGTGACAAATTGGTTCTGATGGAAATTTCTCGATAGATTGAGTCAGCCTATGAGAGGATCAAAAGACAATGGAGGCCTTGTTGGGATTTTCCTTTTGTAATAGGAGCATACCAAGTAAAGAGAAAGAAGGATATCCTGACTTTCAAGTGGGAATGGGAGAATTATCCTCTTGAAGAATATAACTCTGCTCGACCATTCTTCAACAATATGGGTAAAGTGGAAAACTTGGTAGGAAAAGAGTTCTACCAAAAGGATGCCATTGAAGATCATTGGATGAATGCTACAAATGACTACAATGTTCATATCAGAGAATATTGTAGAATGACTTTGTATTTAGCAGAAAAGGCTCTCCATTTGACCATGCCAATTGAGATAAGGCTACAAGACTCATAGGAGCTACTAGATCCCTTATTCAATATAGATAAAGTTGGCGAGAGGCCCATCCTGAATGCAAAAATTGATAGAGAGGAAGGAGATGATATTAATCATCAAGCAAGACATGTCATCAAAATGACAAAGAGTTGGATTAAAAAAACCCTTTCCACTGGATCCAATTCTAGATACAGTGATATTTCATGCACATGCTTTTCTAGAAAGGGTAAAGGGGAAGAAAGTCACAGTCCTATCTTTGCATTCTAGTCTCCTATCAGGCTAGAAATAGTCTATCATCTTGAACGTCTAGTGGGATACTACCATCCTTCAAAGAAGAAGAAGGAAAAGAGGAAGAGAGCCTCCCCTTAGAGGATTCAAACAAAGCATGTTGAATGACAGGCCCCTTCGCAGCGATAGGAATCCACTCCCCAGGAACCCCAAGATTTTGGAACATCTCATATCGAGGTTGAATTTCCATTGCCTCCTATTTTGTTAAGTCAACAAGAAGAGGGAGAAATTTCAGATACATCCATTCATCATGTGCACAAAGAGCCTGCTTCTCCTATGGTTCCACAAAAATAATAGACGATCAAGGTTAGAATGAACAAGAGGCAAAGAGTTTGTAAAAGATTAGTGCCTAATCTATTTGTTCCTAAAACCATTCCTAAGGTAGAATTAGATGAGGGGGATATAGAGTTAGATGAAGAGGAGGGGCAAGTGCCTCTACAAAGGAGAACTTGGCTGGCCGAAGCCACAGAATTGGAAAGAAGGAAGAGTGTCACAAATACCCCACCACCCACCCAAGCTAAAATGGTAGAACTCTCTTCTTCAAAAGATGAAGTGCAATGATGGGTGAATGAGCAGAGGGAGTCAGGTGATGATGTTCTCTCTATCCTAGATTTTTATTTCATGCTAGTGGGTATAGAATTAGTTGGAGATAAGATCAGAGATACTCCTACAGGTGAACTTCAATACCAAGATTAGACGTAGATGCCACCTAAGACACAAGTTCCTCATCTTACTCCCCCATCGTCACCATAGGTTATGATTGTAGATAAGGTTTTAGTAGCACCTCCACCTCCCAGTTCAGAAGAACATGTTTAGAAGGAATTGTCATTACAAGGAGAACCAGAACCAAGGGTTACTGATGAGCTATCAAAAGAGGCATAGGTAGTAGAATGTATACAACAACCTTCTTAGGAAGTTGAGGATCAAACTATGGGATCTACATAAACTGATACTACAGAAGAAGAACCCTCACAATAGGAGACTCCAAGGAACAGTGATAGAGGGAAGGAGGTAGTTGAATATGCCCCTTCATTATCTAGAGCCAAGGATATAGAAAGACATATCCCAAGATGGTTTCAGAAGGAGATAATGAAAAGTGCCAAGCATCAATTCCATGCTTCAAAGGATGATATTTGTGACATTGTAGAGATTTGGAACAAACTCGAGTATCTACTAAATGATGCAACTCCATTTGCATTCATTACTACTACCCAAAACTAGGATTTATTTGCACAAGTGGCTCACCCTCCAGAAGGTACAGATGATAAAGCTATTAGTCTTGAGGACTATGAAGTGAAAGATATCATGTTAGGAAAGCCTACATGAGATACATCCTAACAGATGATGACTCTAGGAGTCAAGGAGGTTCTCGGCCATATGGAATAAGATGAGATTGAAATCAGAACACTTTGAAGGCAAGTTGAGATTTTAAACGGATATTTAGCTGAAGTTATTGGTCCTCTTGATCCTGAATACCTTGAGGAGACTTTGAATACCATTCTTAGAGAAGGAGAAGGTGTACGACTCAGTCCATTTTTGAGAGCTTGCCAGGATTGGCAAGATAGCCTTGAGGATAAGGGTGTTACTATAATCATAGGAAGTTTAAAGTTATTGCATGCTACACAAGAAAATTTTAATAAGATCGTGGAAATTTTGAGGCAGGACTTTAGTCTTATGGATGAGATATGGGCATGGAGCAAGGACTTATGAACTCTACAAGCCATAAAAGGGCAAAGGTACCACATTCTAATTGATGTATATATCGGAGAAGAGTTAGACATGATAGATGATTGGATAGAAAAGATTGTAGATGGAAATAAAGTGATGGAAACATTGCATGATGAGATACATAGGCTCAAGGACCAAGCCCGAGAGCGAATTTGGGAAGCAAAATGGTTGTACAGTGATGCATGCTTGGACATTTTTGAAGATGACGAATGAGAGAAACTATTGCCAGTTGAGGTAGTTGTGGAAAATTTTAGCAAAACTTTAGAGG
The DNA here is from genome assembly GCA_028749045.1 of Cupressus sempervirens. Classification (NCBI taxonomy): domain Eukaryota; kingdom Viridiplantae; phylum Streptophyta; class Pinopsida; order Cupressales; family Cupressaceae; genus Cupressus; species Cupressus sempervirens. The sequence goes on from CM053791.1 coordinate 235,329,767, forward strand.
AAGTAGCTACTGATGAAAATATCAGACAAGCCTTCAAAATAGAGGAAGCACTGTCAGAGTTGGACACGAAACTTAGAGATTTTGTAGAAACTCAAATTGAGATGGACAACTACATATAGAAGGTCAAAGACAAGTATGAGGCTTTGGATCTTTCAGATGCTACTAAGATTACTAAGATTATAAAAAAATTCAAATGCAAACATCTGAACATATCTTTAGGATAAAGATGAGCAAAACCCAAATGCCAAAATTTCAATTTTGACACTTAGTAAAATTTTGAGATTTTTGACCTAGTCGAGGTCTGCAGCTCCACAGATTCGCATGTTCATTGGTCCATAGCTCCATAGGTCCACAATTCAGAGGTACACTGATAGTTGACTGCCAGTTCCAAAAGTAGAAATTTCCATGCATCAAGAATGCATTCTGATGATAATTTAACTCTGACACGTGCCTAGTGAAGGGGCAACTTATTTTTTTGATGCCTCCATGCACTTCTACTTCAATTGATGGCTTCCTCCTACTTTTTCTCTCATGCTTTCATTGTTTTTGACATGTAAAGGGCTCATGCATCTAATTAATGAATAAAATATGGATGGAGTCCCTCTAAGCACCAGTTAGATTGTCAGTTTGTATATATTTAGTTTGTTTAAATGTTTTAAAAGCATTTTATTGCATCAAGATATCTCTCACTCTCAACACAAATTGAGGAGATGATTTCTTATAAATACCCCATTGTAAAATGTAAAAATGGCCGCCATTATTATGAAATAAAGTTATTCTTTTGGTGTTATCATTCAGAGTGTAGTTATTCTTGCCTGAATGTATCATTGTTTTGTGGATTTTATTCATGAGATTGTGATTGAGCCAAAGGTTTATTGCATTGTTTTTGGATGTGCAATCTTTTAGTTCTGGTGTTTTCTATAGATATATTAATTCTGTTGATGTAATGAGCTTGAAAAGAGATCACCCAATTGTGTCTACATAGCTTTTTGTCTCCCATGAGTGCACTTTCTATGGCCTTGTGATTTGATGAAAAGTGAAACATCATTCGATTTTTTAAAGATTCTCACTGATGATTGTATCAGTGGATTCTAAGAAGCACTACTTTTTTCATTAGTTTCCTGCCAATTTCTTCAAATGTTTAACTCACAACGTGTTGTTTTCTATGGCTTATGTCCATTTAGGAATTTCAATTTTAGAGTCATTTGATTTCATGTTATTTTTCTTTTAGTTTCCTTATTTGTTTTGCTAACCCCCCTGTTAGAGTAGGACCTCATAGTAGCTACATTGTTAGAGTTGCATTCAATGAAAAATGAAAAAAAAACAAAAAATATTGTTCTTTTGGTGTGAAATTTTGAGACAGCAAACAGATTTTACTTCAATACCAAGGTAAGATATTTTTTAGAACCAACAAAGGCCTCCTCATGAACACTAACATTTATCTTCTACTGCGTAGATTTTGGTACGTTGCAAGACAAATACTGAACCTTTGAGTGGATCCTTAAAAGATTTTCTTTTCAAGAGAGGAATTACACTATGGATTCTTTTTATTGATCTTGTGCAAAAAAAATTCCCAACACAGTGTAAATTGAGTCAGTAACCATTCTCATTTTAGAATAAAAATTGAGAACCTATAATAGTGTGGAACAAGCCAGCCAAGGTTGTTGAGTCATCAGTATGGATCACACATCCATTATCAACTAAGTGGTAGATTTTTTCAAGTTCACAATGTTGCCCAAGAGTCTACAATATCACCTATGTAAGCTTTTGGGCATGAGTATCACCACTAAGCTGACTAGGTAATTATTTTTGAAACTATTCAAGTTGTAGCCAACCTATTAATATAATTATTTAGATAGATATAAATATAAGTTACTTTGATTATCAAAATAATGTACTATGTGTTGAAGAACATTGCATACAAGTGAATATGGAAAAATAGAGAACTTAGAAGGCTATAAGAAGCATAAAGGAAAGGCAGAGACTCATCTATCATAGTTAGGTGATTGGTTTACTTCAAAGGACCTTCATTATAAAACATAGTTTCATAGCAAAGATGAATCAACCAATTCATTCTAATAAGTGCATTAGATCCAAATCTTTTAACAAGGTGGACCTAACAGTCCTTTGTAGAAACTCCTAATAGAGTAGATATTTATTTATATTGTATAAATAATTTCAAAGGTTGATCTAGTAGTCCTATTTATTAACTGAGTAGATCACCATAAGTGATTATTTTTAAGCCTTAACAATCCAAATTTATTACTACAGTAGTGAAGCATTGTGGGTGTCATTAGTGGAGGGCCCCCTAGGAGGGCTAAGGAAGACCTTGAGATCCTTTTGAGATTTTAGCTTGTAGTGGTGCTAGCTAGACCACTAGGTCAATAAAAAGAACTCATGTAGTCCTAAGAATGTGGGTGTTAGGTTTGACCCTAGTTGCTCACTAGGTCAAACTAGGTGTTTTGGGGCCTAGAAGGGTACAATGGTCAAATAGGGGATTTGAGGTCATATTTATGTTTTTTTATGTCCTATTTGGACCTTATGAAAAGTTTCATTACCTTCGGAGAAATTTTGAGGGTCTCACTCAACAAGGTGTAAAAGTTGCTTAATTGTTGTTGTTAATGACAACATTGACAACTTTTCTTGCATTTTGTGCAACTTTTCTAAGAAGAGGAGATAACTATCTAAAATAGTTAGGAAGGCTCATGGTAAGCTTATATGGGGCCATTCTCAATCATTTGAAGGGGTTGGAGAAATTATTTTTTGGATTGTATGGACTAAGCATCAAGTTCTTAGTAACAATTTTATGTTTTTGAGTGTTCTTGCCTTGTATAGGGATTAGACTTGGACTTTTCTATATTATAAGTGTTAAATTATGTTAATTTGATATTTTTTGTGCTCTTTTTTTTCCATTTTTATAGATCTTTGGAGCTTGAGTAAATTATTTTGGTTTCCACTAGCCTATTGTTTTGAATCGGGCTATTTAAAAAGATAGGGTCATAGGGTCACTTCCCACCATAGGTTTTTTATGACCTTTTGGAGTTTTGAGCACGAATCCATGTAAATTTTTTATAGTGAAGGTTAGGCCTTGGAATGCTAAGGAGTTATTTTTGAAGTGATGCGCTTGGCAAGTCCTAGTGACTTGGTTAGGGATCATAGTGCAGAGCAAGTAGATTTGGAGTGGCTGAACATTGTGATACTTAAACCAAAGATTGGAACATGTTATAAGGTGTTGAGGAGTTACCCCAATCCTAGTGGAAAGTATTGAGAAAATTCTTGAGGTGGGAAAAACCATCTTTTCCTCAGATTGGTTGCCAAACCCTTAAAACCCTTGTTTTAAGGCTAAACTTGTGCTCATAATGTATGAATAGATTGGGAACCCTAGACCCCCAAAATTCTTAAGGTCTCTAAAAAGGGTGTGTATATTGGTGGTTTTTTTGACCCCTTATTATGAATTTTTGCAAAATATTATAGGTTTACTTCGTTTGGAGGGCTAATTGCTTGTAACCCTATTACAAGATTTTGAGTGCATTTTTGCTTTGTAGTTGTACCTTGATTAGGGTTTCAAGTCTGATTTTTAGTAAGGACCTTTAAGGAAGTTCAAGTACCTTCCTAGATGATTAATCATCCATTGGGGAAGTCAAATGAACATATGGGGTTACTTGTGGTGTTGGTGAGTTTGCAGGCATCTTTGTTCTACCTAATTGATGGACACCAATTGAATCATTTAGGACCTCTTAAATAGAGTCCTTAGGAGTATAGGGTGAGTAGAATCCCTATTTGGTCAAGTGAATGACCTAAATAAAATCTAAGAGAGACTGGGGTACAAGTAAGATTGGTTGTTACATTAGAGTGGTATCAGAGGAAGTTGAGAACTTAGGAAGTGATGTATGCCTGCATCTATTAGAGAGTTAGTAGGTGAGTCTAGAATAATGACTAATACAAAAGTAGCCAAAGAAGTTGATAAAAAAAAAGAGAAAAATAGACTCCTTGAAGTAGCATTGGTAGAGGTGAAGACAAAGTTTGATGAAGTTGTCGATGTAGCTAAAATGAAGGAAGAAGAAGACATTGAGAATGGTAAGGAAGTAATAGAAGAGGATGTTGTACTTGAACTAGATCTTGTCTTGAATGACGAACCCTTCTTAAAAGGTACTAAATCCTTGGGAGGGAAATATTTGGAGGGTGTACCACTTTTTAGAGGAAAGATGGATGTAGATGCAATGATGGATTGGTTGGATTGTATGAAGAACCATTTTGAGTGTGAAGGCGTATCAGAGGAACAAAAGGTCAAAGTGGCTAAGTCCAGACTCAAGGGCTCATCTTTAACATGGTGGAATTATGTACAAGATGAGAGGATCATCATGAGAAATAATCATATAGCCAACTGGAGTTCCATGGTTACCAAGTTGAAGGAGAACTTCCTACGAGAAGACTTTGAAATCCAACCTCACAAAAGAAGACAAGGACGAAGACAAAAAGATTTAGATGTGGCCTATTATACAGAGGAGTTTTAGTTATTGATCCTTAGATCCAAGAAGAAAGAAGACGAGCCAATAAATGTGGCTAGGTATTTGTGTGGTTTTAACTGGAGTGTCCAAGAGGATCTTAGTTTGTGGACACCTACCGCTCTTGAAAGGTTTCATCAGCTAGCCATAAAGGTGGAAGAAAAGAACTAGAAGAAAGGAGACTCCAACTTCAAAGAAATAGGAAGAGGCAAAGATCAGAAAGGACAAAGAGGAGGATACCGAGGGAGAGGAAATGAGTAGAGGAAGAAAGGTGAGACTAAACTAACTGAGCAAGGCAATGAAGGAACTCCTAGAGGATGTTATGACAAAGTAAGGGGTAACCAAGGAGGCTCAAATAGAGCTAGAGGATCAAGTAGGAATAGCTCTTATTTTACCACTATAAAGTTCTATAACTATGGATAGCTAGGTCATCTAGCATATAGATGCCCTGATAAACCCTCTTTTTCTAACCATGACAAGAGGATAGCATAAGCTCAAGAGGACAACTGTAGAAATGAGAATAAAGTGGAAGACATATAATTAGAGAAGGGTAACAACCTTATATTTAGAAGGATAGTGATTAAGAAACCAACCCCTAATGAACCAAAGAATAGAAGGGCTCTATTTAGGATTAGATGTAAGATCTTAGGGAAGGTATGTAAGGTGTTAGTAGACTCTGTATCTACTGACAACATAATATCAGAGGAGATAGCCAATAAGCTCAAGTTTATTAAAGTACCTTATGTGGATACCTATAAAGTTACTTGGCTCAATAAGGTTCAAAGTATATTGGTAAATGAAAAGACATGGGTGGAATTTTTTATAGCAAGGTATAAAGACAAATTGTTGTGTGACATCCTACCCATGGATGCTTGCCATTTTCTATTAGGAATGCCTTAGCAATTTAATAGAGAACTAGTATATGATGGAAGGGAAAATTCCATCTCATTTAAGAAGGATGGAAGAACCTTTAAGATCCACTTCCTATTGGAAGAAGATACATCATAGTTCAAAGTGTCAACTATCTTATTGTGTAGTGGAACATAATTTGTCAAGGACCTCAAGGATGAGGAGGGCCAGGGTTATGCAGTAGTATTGAAGTCCAAAGGAGAAGACAATATATTCAATGAGACATTGTTAAAGGAGGTACAAGCATTGCTTCAAAAATCCAAGGATATAGTAAGTGATGGAGCTCCTACTACCCTACCTCATAGAAGAGTTATAAGCCAGCAAATAGACATTGTTCTTGGTGGATCCCTACCTAACAAAGTAGCATACAAGCTTACTCTAGACTAAAACTTGGAAGTGACAAGATAAGTGTAAGAATTAATGGACAATGATGTAATTCAAAAGAGCATAAGACCTTATGCAATCCCTATTGTGTTAGTATCCAAGAAAGGAGGAAAGTGAAGATTATGCAAGGACTCAAGATAAAAAAATAGGCTCACAATTAAGTATAGGTTTCCCATATCTAGGATTGAGGATCTCATGGATTACCTTAAAGGATAATTGTACTTCACCAAATTGGACTTGAAGAGAAGATACCACCAAATAAAGATTAAGGAGGGAGTTGAATGGAAGATAACATTCAAAACCATAGATAGGCCCTGTGAATGGCTTGTGCTTCCATTTGGTCTATCTAATTCTCCTATATCATTCATGAGGGTCATGAATGAGGTGCTTAAATAATTCATCGGAATATTTTTGGTTGTGTATCTAGATAATATACTCATCTTTAGCGAAACTAAGGAGGAACACATCAAGCATGTGGAGGTAGTATTGTAGAGAATTCATGAGGAAATGATTACTATCAACCTTGAGAAGTGTGACTTCTTCAAGAAAGAGCTTGTGTACCTAGGCTTTGTGGTGTCTAAGGGGACCCTAAAGATGGAGCAAGAGAAGGCTTTTGCAATCCTAAATTGGCCACCACCTACTATATCTACTAAGGTAAGGAGTTTCCATGGTCTTTCTCAATTCTATAGGAAGATTATTAGAAATTCAGTGGCATATTTGTACCTTTTCTAGATACCATAAAGGGTGGAGTCAAGTCCAAGTTTAGATGGACCTGAGAAGCTGAAAAATCATTTGAGATGCCAGAGAAACAAGTACCTACCTAACCTATTTTGCAACTACCTAGCTTTGAAAATCTATTCACCCTAGAATGTGATGCATGTGACCTAGTAGTATGGGGAGTGTTGAGTTAAGAAGGTATCCAGTAACCTTCTTTAGTGAAAACCTTAATGAGTCCAAAAAGAAATATTCTTCCTATGGTCTTGAACTCTATGCTTTAGTTCAATCCATTAGGAAGTGGAGACTCTATCTATTTCCCAACAAATTTTTGGTATTTACTGATAATTGAGCCTTAAGCTACATCAACACTCAAGAAAAGTTAAGTAATATGAACCTGAAGTGGATAGAGTACTTGTAGGTATTCACTTTTAGAATTAAGCACAAGAAATGCTAGATGAACAAAGTAGAAGATGCCTTGAGCAGGAGGATGTTGATTGTCCAAGAAGTTCAACTACATAGTATTGGAATAGAGAGCTTTAAGAGTCTCTATAAGGAGGATGAAGACTTTGTAGAGGGGTAAAAGCACAAACCTGTGTCACCCTTTTGTAAAGGAAAAGACTAACAAAAGAATAAATGTTCACCTTCAATGACATAAAATTGGTATTATTATTTTGAATTTGGAAATGAAGTAAACTAATGAAATGTGTAGAAATGGATGAATTTTAGGATTATAATTTTCAATAATTATTTGGAATAAGAATTGATATGTTTTCATAATTTTTATAGAGAATATTTTAGGTGCTGGAAAAATGTTGAAAATTAGGGTTCTAGTTCCCACCACAAAACTATATGAAAATAAACTTATTTAACTTTCATCTTAGACTGTGTTATAGATAACATGTACATCTAGAACAATAAAAAATAAAAATTGGCTTTAATCCTATGTTTTCTCTTTTATATAGATTGAAATTTTGACTCACCTAAAATTGATAGTTTTCATCTCCCACCACATTTTTCAAAACAAATCTATTCTAACTAGGAGAAAAATTATATATTCTAGAGGACAACTCTCTCCTCTAGAAATTTATATAAGTTTAAAAAAAAAATTGATATGATTCAATAATTTTTTTCTTTCTCAAAACCAACATCTTTTTGAGTGTTAAAATACATGGTTGTGAATTTTTTAATTATAATATACTATGTCTAATTAAAACACTATAAACTCTACATGAGAATATTCTTGACCCTGAGCTCTATAAAATGGTGTTTATATGTTAGTAAAAAGTAATGATAAAAAATAGTAAGAGTTATTAAAATGCCACTTTTTTGAAATAATTTTATTTCTTTAGTAATTTGATACAAACTAATTTAAAACATGCATTTAATAGACATTTCCAATTGGAAAAGTGTGAGACCGTATATAACATAGCTAGAATGAATTTATCTAGATCATATATTTTTTTAAAAATTGAATTTTAGATTGAAATACTCATATTTAGTCATTCTAATAAGTCAGCCTGAAAGGTGACATAGCTTTCACTTTTGCCTAGAGGCATACACGGTATGCTATGATTTGGAGAACCACTATCATAGAAAATTTTCTGAGTTTACCTTACAAAGTAGATTTCTCTTCAAGGGTAATTAGTTGTGTGTGCCTAGGGGATCAATAAGAGATAACATAATATAGGAGAAACACAATGGGAGTCTATGTGGACACTTTGGTGTAAGCAAAACCTTAGAACGGGTCCAAAGATTCTACTATTGGCCTAAACTAGTAAGAGATGTGACTAAGTATGTCGAACAATGCATGGTGTGTATAAAAGCTAATGTAGGGATGAGTAGTGCAAGTCTTTATCAACCCTTACCGGTCCCAAAAAGGCCATGGGAATGTGTTAGCATGGATTTCATACTAGGTATACCCAAGACAACATAGGGTTGTGATAGTGTCTATGTGGTTGTTGACAAGTTTAGTAAGATGGGACATTTTATACCATGTAAAACTACAAATGATACAAGTGACATTGCACACCTATTATTCAAAGAGTTTTTTAGGATTCATTGACTTCCATTGAGTAAAGTTTCAGATAGGGATGTGAAATTCATGAGTCACTTTTGGAAGACCTTGTGAAATTCAAATTGATGGCTAGACTCAAGTGGTCAATAAAGTGCTAGGTAATCTCTTAAGGCACCTAACTAAGGAGTATGGGAAAACATGAGATATGGTTATTTCCTAAGTTGAATATGCATATAATGATAATAAGAATAGGAACATAGGAAGAAGTCCAATTGAAATTGTCTATGGAATGCATCCTAGAGGTGTATGTGAGTTGAGAGATCTTGGAAGCATGGAATATAGAAGTGGGCATGCTGATGATTTTTCTCATACTATGAAGGAAATACAAGAGCAGGTAAGGAAGACCATCCAAGACAATACCCAAAAGTTGAAAGCAAAAATAGATTAAAGGAGAAGGGACATCAAGTTCTTCATTGGAGATTATCTCATGGTGCACTTAAACAAGGCAAGATTGTAGAAAGGTGTACCTACTAAGTTGTAGATGAAAAGAGTAGGACCTTGCAATATTATTACAAAATATAGAGAAAATGTATACAAGGTTGATTTACCATCAAATCTAGGCATATCTCTAATTTGTAATGTGTAGGACTTAGTTCAGTTCAAAGGACCCATGCCTACTAATACTCACAGTAGAGAAGGACTGCAAGATGATTTGGAACCTACAATAGTCCCTTCCACCAACAAGTTACAAGTTGAAAGGGTGTTAGACTCAAGAGTCAAGAAAGCCACTAGGAACAAGGTGTACATGGAGCACCTTATCAAGTGGAGACACCAACCAAACTCCAAATCCACATGGATTTCTATAGGAGACTTCAAAAATTTGGTCATCAACACAAACCTCTTGTCCATAGGAGTGACATGTCTTTCTCTCTATGGGGGAGTATAGTATAGGGGCACCTAGGTGGGCTAAGGAAGACCTAGGGATCTCTTTGGGATTTTTACTTGTAGTGGTACTAGCCACACAACTAGGTGAATAAAAGGGATTCATATAGTCTTAAGAATGTGGGTGTTAGTTTTGACAAGCCCGAATAGGTTAGAGTTGCTTCTAGTTACTCACTAGGCCAAACTAAGTGTTTTGGGGCCTAGAAGGGTAGAATGGACAAATAAGGGTTTTGAGGCCATATTTAGGTGTTTTAAATCCTATTTTGACATTATGAAAATTTTTATTACCTTTGAAGTAAGTTTGAGAGTCTAACTCAACAAGATGTAAACGTTGCTCAATTTTTGTCAATGTTGTCAATGCCAACATTGACAAGTTTTCTTCCATTTTGTTCAAATTTTCCAAAAAGAGGAGTTAATTGCCTAAAATATTTAGGAGCGCTCATTATAAGTCTATATGAGGCCATTCTCCTACTATTTTGAATGAGGTTATTTGCAAAAATGGGGTCATAGGGCAACTTCCCATCATAGATTATGTATGACATTTTGGGATTTGGAACAAAAATGCATGTACATTTTTAATAGTGAGGATGGAGACCTAGAATGCTAAGAAGCTAGTTTTGAAGTGATGCCTTAGGCAAGTCCTAGTAACTTTGTTAGGTTTCAAAGTGCAAAACAAGTGGATTTGGAGTTGTTAAACATTGTGATACATCCACCAGTGCTTGGAACATGTTAAAAGGTGTTCTGGAGTAACCCCAATGCTAGTGGCAAGCATTGAGAGAAATACTAAGGTGGGAAAAATCATCTTTGCCCTAGACTTCTTGTCAAACCCTTAAAACCATTATTTTAAGGTTATATTTGTGCATGTACTATACAGATAGATTGAGAACCCTAGACCCCCAAAATTCTTAAGGTCTCAGAAAAAGGTGTTTGGATTGGTGGTTTTTTTGAACCTTGTTAAGGAGTTTTACAAAATATTAGAGTTTTACTTCATTTGGTCAGCTAATTGCTTGTAGCCCTATTACAAGTATTGAGTGAATTTTTGCTTGGTATTTGGAACTTGATTAGGGTTTCAAGTTTGATTTTGATTAAGGACATTGAAGGAAGTTCAAGTACCTTCGTATATGAAAAATCATCGATTGGGGAAGTCAAATGAACATTTGGGGTTACTTATGGTGTTGGTGAGTTAGCAAGCATGTTTGTTCTACCTAATTGATGGACACTAATTGAATCATTTGGGACCTCTTGAATAGAGTCCTAAAGAGTATAGGGTGAGTAGAAGCCCTATTTCATGAAGTGAATAACATAAAGAAACCCTAAGATAGCTTGGGGTAGAGGTAATATTGGTTGTTACATCAATCATCCCCACCTCAATTTTACCTTCTAGTTGGAGGGTTTCTTAGTTACCAATATTGTGTCAAAGTGTTATGGTGATGTAACTTTATTGATTTGTGTTTCATACATGCAAGTAAATTAGATAGCATAATAAAGTTGATTAAAGAAGATAAGTTTTAAGTGGTTCCTGATTGACCTTCCCCCCCTCCCCTCTCAATCACCTAGTTTGCATTTCATTTCCAACGACCTCAATGGGAAATTATGGTAATTTAGGATTTAGTTATATCATTTATGGTGATAATCAAGAAAGGTTAGTCAAACAAGACAAATGTTTAGGTAAGGTCACTAACAATGTGGCTGCAATTGAAGCATTAATATAAGGGTTTCACTTAGTCTTGGAACTTAGTATCAAGAAGTTGGTTATTGAAGGAGAGTCTCAAGTTGTTTTAAATGCAATAAGGAATAAAGAAACACTAAATTGGAAAGTCAACTCCAAATTAGAATAGGCTTTAGAATTAATGGACAAATTAGAGGCCAATTCAGATTCTACACATATACAAGGAAGGAAACAAATAAATGTATGCTTTAGCAAATGCAGGAGGTGATGATGGAAAAATACTCATTAAAATTATTAATCAAATAGGGTAAGAAAATAGTTACAAACTTAATTTAGAGCCACATGGTTACAAAACATAAAATATCCAATTTAGTTATCGATTAGTTATCTTGATTTGATATTTAATAGACCTCAGCCTCCTTAACCTTGTATCTATCTTGGGTTGATGATATGCCTACCCCTATTATGGTCAATGGACCTATGCACCATATAATGAATTAGTATGGTGAGAGACTATAATAAATTGTCACAAATCTACTTCAAATCAACATAAAAGACTAAAGCATCCATTCATGTTGAATGTGCCTATGTGAACTTTGTCTCTTGGGTGTATCAGTATTATAAATTATTAGGGTTTTTTTCTTTGATTTAAATTGTATCATATGTTCCAAGATATGTTTTGATACATGGATCTCTTATATAGTTCTACAATGAATATAAAATGACATAGATAATATCTTTTGATCATAAAGGATAAAAAGGTCATGATCTATGAATTGGTCTTCATGGCAGGTAGAACTTGTAGCTTTAGGAAAATAAATTATACACAGATGAGCTTTAAAATCATGAAAAAAGGAAACACTTGGCTAAATACAAACAAAAATAGTTCACTATAGTAGGCATCTTTGAAAAACACAAACTTAACCAAAATAATGAAGAATGTAATAATAAAGTAAGATAAGATCATTAAATTAAAAATAGTAATCATAGGATAATAAAAAGAAAGTGGAACCTGAAATAAGGATAAAAGAAGGACATTCACTAAGAGTTATATTTTAATACAAGTTCAAACTGGAAAAAAGAGGGAAATGATTTGATATCTTCCAAAACTTATAAGGAATAAGGATCAATTTATAAGATAGTGATCTAAAAAAATCATTGATGTATGTCAATTTATTGTAATTTCTAACAACTATATATTGCCAAGTGTCTGAGTTTTGTAGGGTATAGCAAAAAGACTATTATTAAGAAGCACATCAATTTGAAAGCACAAAGTTCTAAGCAAAGATGGAAGAGGAAAATTAATAAATGAGGAAGGCTCTCATGATGAAACAACTCTTCTCACCTTCTAAAAAGGAAATGAATCCTAGAAAAATGAATATGTAACTTCATCAAGGACATACTATAAATTTTGTTGTAAATTTATTCAATTATAAGAACTTAGACCTTTTACCAATTTAAAAAAACCATAATCAAATATATAATTAATAATATGTATACTTTTAGATTTAATTTTGTCATGTTTTTATTGTCTAAATAATAATTCTAATTATTTATCTTAAGATAATTTATTAAAATGACATAATATTCTTTTAAATAAAGAAATAAAATATTTTTACATTAAACAATTGAACCTATACTTTCTCATTAAATTAATAAGAGTGAAAGAAGTTATTTATAATAAAGTAATTATTGAAGAATGTATTGATTAAAAAATTATATAAATAGTTTGATTATTATTGTTTCTATTTTGTAATATATTTTCAAGAATAAACTAGTACATTCAATCAAAACTTTACTTTTTCTTTTTAAATAATGACAACTATAAGCTACTCTTTGTCATTATAGTTTATACATAAAAATATTGCAATAAACAAGTGTAATTTAGCCATTACTTTATATAAAATAAAATAATTTAAAAAATCTTTAATATATTCATATAATATAATATTATAATGTAAGTTTATTATTTATATATTATTATATATTTTTAAATTATTATTAAAGTATTGAATAAATTGGAATTATTGTAACATATTATTATATTATATTTTAGTTATTATTACATTGTTATGTTAAAATATTTATATTTTTAAATTATTTTATTTTACTTATAATTATATAATTGTGTCATATTATTGTAATTAATTATATTAAGAGAAAAGCCTATAAAATAATTGTAATTTATGAGCCTCTCATCATAGAGGTCTTGGGTTCAATTCTACTCAATTGTAACACCTAATTATAATTAATCTCATCAAATAATAAGAGTAATAATAATTAATCTAGGCTTCAACCCATTATTGATAAAAAATAGTTATGAAAAAAAATGATGAGTTCTTGAAAATCTAAGAAATACTCAAGTAACTCGAATAATAGAAGAAAGATTGTACAAATAAATTCAATAATGTTGAGGGTCTAGTTTTTATGGTTAGAGTTTAGGCTAGGTTTTAAGGTAAACATGTATGGAATTTTACATTATATGATCACCATAGAAAAACACATGAAGTAGAATTTACTATAAAATATTTTGTTCTATTTGAACACTTGCATACATTTGGAGTAGGGTATACCTGAAGGAACCCTCCCTTTGGGAAAGGTGTAAAAACTTGGTGAAAGGTGTAAAACACCTAACAAAAAAATTAAATTTTATGGCAAAAAATATCAATTTAAAAAGTAAAATAATAATCTTCATTGGTGAGTCATTCATAGTCTCTCGAACAATGTGTAAAATTTGGACGAATTGTATTATTTTTAAAACCATGAAAATATATGCATTTGTGAATGAAAACTATTTTCTAGTAAAAGATTAATTTTGTGGACAAATTATTTCATTGTACTAGACATAAAATATATACATTGACGAATAATACTTTTTTTAAAAATTAAAAATTAATCTTGTGGGCGAATTGATTCATTATGTTAAACATAAAATATATACATTACAATTATATGGTTAAATTTTATATTATTATTAGAATAAAATAAAATAAAATAAATTCTAAAAAAAGAGTAAATTAAATTTTTTATATCATTCCTATCTATCTACTTATCTAGATATGGTCCTCAAGCATAAGCATTGATTTTATTTTATAAGAGGTCATAGTCAAGATTAATTATTATCATATGTCATGATTATGGACATTTATATCAAGATGCCAATCACTAATTAGGGATAGAAAAAAATGAGGTGAAATGGAATTTATATTAGTTGATTTTGAATTCTAGGAGGCAAAATATGCCAACGACTCTAATGCAAAATGAAAAATTATTGGTAAAATGGGTCAATTGAAGCGAATTAAAATTAAATACATTGCGTGAGCTACCCATACACATGCAAATCTAATGGATTGAGGGATGGTGAACATGGCATTAGTTAGAATAACCATGTTAGCTACGTGAAAGGCGAATAATTTTACCAAAGAAGTTAAACGTGAATCTAGGCTTGGTGATTGAAAGGAGTAATGACCCACTAACCTTGGTAATTTTAGGCAATTGGGCCACCATGTAATGGCTTAAAAATCACCATAATCAACACTAAGAAATCCCAATATTCACTAACTTACAAATATTCACCACTTTAAAATACCCTAATTTGGAGCCACAAAGGTCACTTAGCTTTAACTTTGATACATGGAAATGGGTCTTTTAGATGCAAATAATTGTTACCCTTCACCATTAATCCCATCCTAACTTTTTCATCAATACTTTGTATTTACTTTGGCTATTGTAAGCAATGTATTATATTGTTTTCTAAATGACAACCATCCTATATATTATATAACTTCATTGATAATTTTTCTCTTTTTTCTAATGTAAATTGTGATGAGGAATCAATAGGAGATTCTTAAAGGTATCAACTTATTACAAGTTTATGTAACATTCCATTACAAGATATTGAATATATCTAGTATATGAAGACATTAATATTTTGAATTTTAATATACAATATGCCCTATTTAAATCATCAAAAAAAAAAAGATTAAAAATAAATTGAGAACATTTGTAGTTCTCAAATATTGTACAAAAAATATCCTTATTAGCATATAAATTGCACCTTATTGGTGCTAGTGCATTTTTTTTATGTCACAATAAGAGAAGATAACAACTTTGAATAATCAAAAGAAAATAGAGTAGTTTGAAACATATTAAACACTTGAGCAACCTTAATAGAAAAAAGAAAGATTACACAAATAAATTTGATAACACTGAAATTACTTGAATTTGGCATTCATACTAGTTGTATTACCACTGGGAAATTAGTCTTTATGGTTTAGAAATTAGGATAGGGTTTACGGTTAGCATTTGTGGATTAAATTGATCTTTTTCAAAATGTCACAATAAAATTATAGAAAACAATGAGGTTTGATGATTTGGATATTAAAATGAATTAAAAATATGTTGATTGGCCCAAAAGGAACATTCAAAAATTTAAAATATCAGTATTAGTAGATTGATAGACAATGGGCTACAAGAACAGTCAACACATTAGCCATGCATATTCAATAAAAAAATTAGTAAAGTACAAGAGTTCAACATCCTAGTTTCACACAACCTATAGATGATAGTAATAAAATAGTAGAAATCTAAGCTACCAACATGACTATTCATAGTAAAACTACCAAATAAGCTAAGAGAAACAATGTCCAATGTTTCTAAAAAAATTCATAAAAGAATCCATGTAGGGTTTGTACTTAACTAGAATAAACAACTAGAAAGTTGAATAAGTGGTGTTCATCTCTTTAACTTTTTCCCATCTTTGGCCTTCATCCTAGTCTCATGCCCTCTCAGTTTTTGGGTAGGTGGATCATCCCAACTATTACATCCCCCACTAGAATTGGCCCTTGTGTGTCTAGATCTAGAGGTAGTTCTATTTGCTAATTCCCAGAATGCTCACATCTAGCATCATGGGGAAGATCCTAGCCTAACAAAACCAGGTGTTGTTCCTAATGATTATGCATGTTTGGGCCCCAAACCCCTAGGTGGTCCCATGGTGAAAGTTCAAGGGGTAGTGACCCCAAAGTAAAAT
Organism: Cupressus sempervirens; assembly: GCA_028749045.1. Taxonomy (NCBI): domain Eukaryota; kingdom Viridiplantae; phylum Streptophyta; class Pinopsida; order Cupressales; family Cupressaceae; genus Cupressus; species Cupressus sempervirens. Next base: position 235,345,936 of record CM053791.1, read on the forward strand.
TGGCTTGAGGCTATTGTCAGATCCAAGATCCCTATGAACTTTGGAGAGAAACCCATGTTTTCCGTAGGAGCAACTGGACCTCTGATTTCACTGCCTAACTTAGCGGTTGATTCAATTTCCTCAAGTTTTAAAATGTGCATTATTGGAAACTTTGTCTCATTCTAACCTTCAGTGGATATGGTGATAAAATGTTGCTCAACAAGGTGGAAACTTATTGGTTTAGTTTCCATCTCCACAATGGTTGGCTCCCTCTTCCTCTTTACTATCATGGTAGAAAGAGACCATGACTCAGTAATGGCAAGCTCTTTTCACTTTGGTAAGCACTAGTTGTTACTTGTGAAATGGAACTCGAGATTCAACCTAGAAAGTCATCTCCTTAGATATGCCTTGGTTTGGATAAGGTTACCCAAACTCCCCTTAGAATTCTACAAGCATGTGTTTACATGGATTGGTGACTCCTTTGGATAGTTCATAAAAATGGATGTAATTACTAGTTCCAAGACTAAACTAGGCTTTTCTAGGTTCTATGTGAATTTAGGTATGAACAAACCCTTTCCAACCATAGTAGATCTAAAATCTAAATGGGGTACCTAGTCACAACCGCTAGTCTATGAGAATGCTACTCCCTTTTATCAAAAATTTAACTTGTTTCATCATTTGTTTGTTGATTTCTTGAAGGGTGAGAAAATCAAGATCAAAGTGTACTCACTAGGTGTAGTGGTGGTTGAAAGCTCAAAAATCCAATGAGTGTTAAGTGTTCCATTTATTCTCATGAGAGATAGATTCATGTTGAATCACTACTCATGAAACATGGGTCAATGAGTTTGACTCAAAATCACATAGTTAAATCCTGATAGCAATATCACAATTTGACTTGTTGTGGAAATTATCTCCTATGTATCAAGCTCAAAAATAGCTAAAATGGCTATCTAGTTCAAAAGACAAGAGAATATGGAATTGAAAAGTTTGATAGAAACTTGTAGGGTGGATTTGCATGATCTGAATGAAGCCACTAGGAAGGAAGGTGAGATATTTAGAACTCTTATGAAGGAGGTTGTTGATGGATAGGGCAAGGAGATCATTTACGATCAAACTAAAAAAAAAAATTTAACTAAGCATTAGGTAGGGGAGATTGTTGACACACATGCCCTACAACTGGATCATCCTAGGGGATATTTGTTGAGCCAATAGATGGAGGTGGAGGTTCTTAGCCATCATAACTCATCCCTAAACATGGGGATTGGCTTACCACTCACAAATGGAACCCTTGGGATTAGATCTTATGGTAAAGGTGTCAGATCTGACAATTCAGTGAAAGATAAGGACAAATATGAATGGAAGAATGATGATAAATGAAAAACCAAGTAGAAAGGTGGTTTTTCCTATCAAGGAGATGCTATTTCTTACTGAGGAAGAGGTAATTATTATTCAAGAGGTAGTTTCCATGGTAATTGTTTCAGATTTGGTAAAGAAGGGAATAGAGCTTTTGAAATTAGATCCCCTAAAAGTAGGAAAGGTAAGTGGGCCTTAGGCTAGAGAAAATTTGATGTTGAGAAGAACCTTATGTAATAAGAGAAGTGATGAGGAACCTGTCCTAAGGAGAATTCTTTTCAAGACTAGATCTAAGATGACTGGAAAATGCTACAAGGTGATCATTGATAGTGGAAGTTATACAAATTTTGCATTAGAAGAGCTGGTTACAAATTTTTAGTTACAAAGGCTGAAGCATCCTAAACCCTTTCATGTTTCATGGATCAAAGATGAGCATAAGATATTGGTAAGTGAACAATGTATTGTGAAGTTCAAGATCGAACATTACTTTGATGAAGTTTTCTGTGAAATTGTGCCTATGGATTGTTGTCATATTTTGTTGGGTAGACCTTGGAAATATGATAGATATGATGTAAATGATGGAAGATTGAATCAATATACTCTTTGGGTGAATGGCAAGAAGCAAATATATCTACCATTGATTGAAAGTCCAGATGAGGTTAAGTGTACTACTATGAGAATTTGTATGCTTAATGGAAAGAAAATTGAAAAAGAAGTAAAGAAGAATCAAGTATGTTTTGCTATAATCCCTAAAGTACTAAGTTTTAGAGGTAATGAAAAAGTAGCAAAAGCTGATAATGACTTAGCACCAGTAGAAACTATATAATTGTTGAATGAGTATAACGGTATTGTTGTAGAGGATATACATAATGGTTTACCGCCAATCAGAAGTATAAGTCACTGTATGGATATGATTCCTAAAGCTATTTTACTAAATAAAGTATCATATAGATTAACAGCTACAAAGAATAATGAATTTAATAGACAAGTGAATGAGCTGTTGTTGAAGGGATTAATTAGAGAAATTTTGAGTCCATGTGTTGTACTTGCTATATTAGCACCTAAAAAGAATGGCGAATTGAGAATGTGTACTAATTCCAAAGCTATTAATAAGGTCGTGGTGAGATATAGGTTTCCTATTGCATAGATGGATGGCATAATGCATTGTTTGAGAGGACCAATGTATTTTACCAAGATTGATTTTGAGAGTGGTTACCATCAAATCAAAATTAGAGAAGGTGATGAATGATAGACATTTTTCAAGACAAAATATGGTCTGTATGAATGGTTGGTTATGCCTTTTGATTTAACTAATGCACCTAGTCATTTCATGAGTTTGATGAATGAATTTCTAAAAAGATTTTTGGGTAAGTTTGTGATTGTTTATTTGGATTATATTCTAATATTTAAGAATAAGGAAGAACATCTTGAGCATGTTAGACAAGTATTGCAGAGATTGAAAGAGGAGAAATTGATGATTAATCTAAAAAAGTATTCTTTTATGCAAGAGGAGATTGTATATTTGGGATTTCTAATTTTAGTTGATAGTTTGCAGGTGGATCCTGAGAAGGCTAAAGAAATTTTGAAATGGCCCACACTTGAGAATATGGGTGACATAAGATCATTTCATGATTTGGCTAAATTTTATAGAAAGTTTATAAAGAATTTCAGTTTTTTCTATAATGCTATGACTAAGACAATGATAGGAGATAAAAATGAATTCAAATGGACACATGGAGCTAACAAGAGTTTTGAGAATTTTAAAACAAAAGCTTGTTGAGTTTCCTATATTGGCTTTTCCAGATTTCAATAAGGTATTTCAAGTTGAATGTGATGCAAGTAGCAGTGCAATAGGAGCTATATTGAGTCAAGAAGGTAAACATGTTTCATTCTTTAGTGAGAAGTTGAATGATGTTAAAAGGAAGTACTATGTGTATGATCAAGATTTTTATGTTATTGTTCAAGCTTTGAAGAAGTGGAGACATTACTTGATTTGTAAGGAGTTTGTATTGTATACTGATCATAAAGATTTATAGTACTTGGGAAGTCGACATAAATTGAATCAAAAACATATGAAGTGGGTTGAATATTTACAGAGTTTTATACTTATGATTAAGCATCAGAGTGCAGTTACTAACCAAGTTATTGATGAATTAATTAGAAGACATTCTTTGTTGATTGAGATGAAGGTTAAAGTTCTTGGTTTTCATGAAATCAAAGAGTTGTATGATACTGACCCTAATTTTTTTGAGGCATGGAGAGAGTGCAGAGAACCAAATCTAATAGATCACATAAGTAAGTATGATAAATATTTTATTTAAAAAGGTATGTTTTTTAAAAGTGTTCAGTTGTATATTCCTAAGCATTTTATGAGAGTTAATTTGATCAAGGAAAAGCATAATGGTGGATTGATTGGAGATTCTGGAATTGATAAGACATTGAATTTGGTGAAAGAGAAGTATTATTGTCCACAAATGTATAAGGATGTTCAAAAGTTTTTGAAGAGTTTTGGAGTTTGTCAGAATATTGGATTGTATGCACCTATTTCTATTCTCAAGAGACCTTGGAGTGGCATCAGTATGGATTTTTTTCTTGGATTGACTAAAATAACAAAGGGGTATGACTCTATATATGCTGTTATGGATAAATTTTCTAAAATAGCTCATTTTATACCATGTAAAAAGATATCATATGTTGAGCATGTTGCTGAAATTTTCTTCAAAGAGATTGTTAGATTGCATGGATTACCAAGAAGTATTATTTCTGACAAAGACAATAAATTTGTTGGTTATTTTTGGAGAAGTTTGTGGGAAAAGATGGGTACTAAGTTGAAATCTTGTTCTACATTCCATCCACAGATAGATGGATAGACAGAGCCTATGGATATAAGATTGAGTAATTTTTTGAAATGTTTAGTTGGAGATGAACTGCATAATTGGGACATGGTATTGGCACAACCTAAGTTTGCATATAATAAATTTGTGAATGGGAGTACATCAAAGAGACCTTTTGAGATTGTTACTAGAATGTAACCTAGAGTAGTATCAAATTTAAGGGATGTTGTTGGTTAAGAGAAGAGAAGTGTTGTAGGAGAAGAATTTGCTGATTTCATGGATTCTTTGCATAAGGAAGTGAAGCTGAAACAGGAACAAAGTAATTAGAAGTACAAGGAGAATGTTGATAATTCAAGAAGACATCATATTTTTGAAGTTGGTGATGAGGTAATGGTTCATTTGAAGAAAAGAAGGTTTCCTGTTGGAACATATAGTAAGTTGAAGATGAAGAAGTTTGGACCTTGTAAGATCTTGAGGAAGTTTGATAGTGGTAATGCTTATGAAGTTGAGTTGCCTAATGACATGGATATATTTCCTATATCTAGTGCTACTAATTTGTATAATTATCATGAATCAGTTGATGAAATTACTATATCAAATGATTATCTATTAGTAGTTCTTAGAGTTGCCATTTTATTTCAAAGGTATTTCCTTCATTTTTTCCCATCCATTTATTGAAGTCTTTCTCTTGTTTCTCTGCATATTCACCTTCTCCTGAAGTGATTATTTGAGTCCCTATTGCCCCTAGTCAATATCTCTTCCCTTGAACCAATTTGAACCTCTTTGAACCTCGGTCCAAACTAGTTCAAAGTAGTTGAACCAAAGGTTTTGTACTAACCATTTTTTTGGCAGGTGATATGCATCAACTTCATAGAGTTTTCTTTTGAATCACTTTGAACCACTTCAAACCTCAGTTCAAAGTTGTTCAAATTTTTTCAATGACAGAGGTGTTTTGGTAATATTAAATCCCAGTGTACGATGCACCATCATCCCACAAGGCAATTGAAGGTCATGTCAAAGAACAATGAATGAAAGGACATTTCTATTCCCAATGTGGAAAATCATTATTATGGGTAAAGTGGGAAGTCTTCAGCTAGAAAAGTGATTGGATGTCATATTAAAACTAATCATTATGAATACACCCAAAAAGGAAATCATTAAATGGAAAGTTTATACAACAAGGCTTTTGAACGTGTGAATGTTAACAAGGAGTGATGTGTCAATAATACCTTCTAATGAGCCTACACTTCCATGCATAAGTATTTTCCCTTTAAAACTTGCTTGGCTTCCTTTTTCTATTTTTCATGTGAAGAATTGAAAGTGTGGAGAATAAGTTGTTAAAGGAGATAGAGAAAATCATTGATTTTTTAACTGAATATAGGTGAGAACTTAGCAAATTTTGTTTTCTTCTACAAATCTCTATATTTTCTAGCATTATCTATTTGAAGCCTTGTTGCTTGATTAAGAATGAGGTATGTATTGCATTTCTTTAGTAATATCTTGAGTTTAGAATGTAGAAAGCTAGTCATTTGTGATACAAATTTGGAGGGGGTTAAGTTGGAGAATTTAGAGGGAAATTTTCTTGAATATGCTAATGAGGTGAATGGGTGTATGGATATCCTAACCAATGGGTTAATTGAGGCTACTACTTTTCCTCCAGCCTTTGTGAGTCTTGAACTTCTTCAAGTTTGTATTGATAACTATGATGTTAGAGGCAAGAGTGTTGGAAGTAAAAATGGCAACACGAGACTCTCAATTTCAAGAGACACTATTGCATCTATACTGTATTTGCTAGAGAGTACCTTTCCTGCATTTTCCTTTGCTCAAGCCTAGGCTGAATATTAGGAAACCCAAAACCAATTTCCCGATACCTTGGCTGGGAAATGGACTGAGGCCATGTATGGTGGAGGTTCTAGGCTACCCAAGGTTATCATGAAAGATCACCCTAAACCTCATTTCCATGACCTTGTGGTGTTATTTCATAGAGTCAAAGGTTCAACCAATGTGTTTCTTTTCGAAGAATGGATGTATAGGTACATAGAAATCATCTTGAAGGGTGAACAATGGATGGATTGGGTAGAGATTATTGCTAGTTTACTGAGGGCTCAACTCAAACATGTTAAGGAATCCTAGGAGGATTTTTATATGGCTTCCTATTTAACTTATTGTACTGCCTGTACTTTTGATCTTACCCCTCTCCCTCATGGAGTATGGAGTGAAGAAATAATAGTTTTTCAATATTTCCCTCGGTTACAGAAAGATAGAGTCTTCAAATATTTTAGGAAAGTTTATGATGTTTTGATGGAGAATGTTTTTGTGTCTCTAAACAATATGACAATGCCTAGGTTGTTTCCTAAAGCCCAAAGGTTAGTTCAACAATATGGAAGCCACTTTATACAATTCCTCAGGTTCACATACTTGAGGATAGGTGGATTCAAAGATGAACCTACAAAGTTGCCACAATATGCTTTGGACTTTTCTTTTTTGGCCGAGCTATGTATGCAACTTTTCTTTTTTATAAAGGATAATTTACCGCAAAAGGATTAGGAAATATCTTTCCCTATCAAGTTGGGTTTGTTTGTTTCTAGTAGTATGACCAACACTTCTATCAATGGGAGTAATTTTCTTGGGTTCAATTTTGACTCTATTCATAGCAGGAGGAGTTTTGACAGTAAAGGGTATGCAGTCAAGATTCTTGGTCTTGAAGTTCACCCACTAGCAACTCCACAGTTGGAAGATCTATGGCAAGATTGTAGGGATGAACGAGAATAGTTGAGAAAAGATCATTCAAGGATAACTTTTCAGAAAATTGAACCTGGCTAGGAAGAATCTAGTAAATTGAAGTCTTTAGCAGTTCACTAGAATAAGGATGAAGAAGATGATATCAATCTAATGGCTAGATTTATTCTTACCTTCACAGATAACTAGTTAAAGAAAATTAGCAAAGGAATTATCAATGAACCCTCTTCAGGGGTGGTTTCTTTTTCTGAACCATCTCCATCTAACATCCCACTTTCTCCTATTATAGGTATTATATTGGCTCAAGAGAAATAGAAGAAGATGCCCCTTCATTTGCAAACTATGGCTCTAAGGACTAGATCTCATTCTAAGTCTGAAGTCCTGAAGCAACATAAATTTTAGAAGGAGAGAATATCAACCCATGGGAAGTATTCAAATGATGGCCTCAATTTCTCAAATGGTGCAGATGGTGGTATTCATTTCATTGCATCTCCTAAGGTAGATCAGCCCAAATTCTTAACTCCTACTAGACATGCCTAGCCGATGCCTGCAAGCCCTATTATTCCTTCTTGGCTATCTAACATAATTAGAAAGAAAATGAATTTGTAACCAGTGTCCATACCGATGAAAGACATCATCACTAAATATGTGGCTAGGGGTTTAAAGGTAAAGAAGTTGAAGATAGATGCTCACCTTATTAAAGAACTAGTAATAGGAAAAATCATTGCCGAAATAACTGTCGACAAGTAGAAGAAGGAGTCTAGGGATATTGATAATGAAGGTTTCAAGTTTACCTTTGTTGAATTGGGGACCATTAATAGGAGCACCGGTAACCCACATGGTAATGACAATGGCTGCATATATTGACTCCTTAATGAACCTTGGCACATTTTTGATTGTCCAAGTTACATAGCCCTTTGATCCTAATTTGGCAGGAAGCCAACAATTCATGAAGTAGATGCAAAAATATGGAAGTTGTTAGCTGATGCCATGAAGGACTAGGTGGACATCATCATAAAATAAAGTAATAAATTTATTTCAAAATTTAATAACATTTATGCTGAGGGAGAATCATTACTGGGAGTGATCCAAACTTTAGTTTGACTTTGGGAAATAGAGCTAGGTCAATGTAATTTAGTTACTTTTCAAGTGGCTAAAGTTTAAAGGTTTAGGTTCCTCAAGTTCTTGAATGAGAACCCAATGAAAAACATGGATCTCAACATGTTTTTCATTATGAAGAACAACATGGGTTGGAAGGAGTTAGTTTACAAGGAGACAATTAAAGAAGTATAGGGCATAGGAAATAAAATTACCAAAACGTACGAAGAACTCCTGAAGGATATGAAGGTAGTTAATCCTACAAAGATCCTACAGTATGATGATGGGAACATGGATGTCAATACACTAACAAAGAGCTTCAATGAAGCCTTGGAACAAATTAGGGATGGTGAATTACCAAGTGCCAATGATTTCACTGCATTGGCAAGTATTGAATTGATGTTGTGTCTCAACAAGAACCTGATGTCGTGTCAGAGTTCAAAGATAAAGGAATTCAAATGTCAGAAGGACATGTGTAGAGCCCAATTGTTGAACCTAAAGAATCCATACTCCCAGGTGATGTAGGAGTTTATGAATACTTTCCAAAGCTATAAGCTAGTATGTTATACCATTGGCAAGGAGGAGAAAACCGATGATGACACTGGAATTGATCTATTGCTTTTAGTTACTTTTTGGCATTTTTAAAAAATAATCACTTTCTTGTTTTGTAACTATTTCTTGTGTTAACTGAAATGGCTGGGTTTTGATGGAGGCCTTTTAGATTTGAATGGAAAACTATAAATGTTAGGGCACTAAACTAGTTTAAGGTTAGCAATAGATAGTTAGAAATAAATAGCAAGAAACTCTAATAATTAAAAACTTTAAAGGATAGCATATGGATATTTTACTTTCGAATGACTATCTATATGTATATGTATATGTATATGTATATATATGTATACATATATATATACATATATACATATACATATACATATGCATATACATATGTATATATACATATATATACATATACATATATACATACATATATATGTATATATGGGTATGTGCAGGATCATGGTGTACCAAAAAGTGGCAATGTGAAAAAAATAGACTTTGAACACATTTAAAGCGCTTCAAAGTTCGCTCTAACTTTTCTCCACCTATCCAGGTACCAAACCTAGAATGAAAGGCTGAGCCTTATCGGATATCTGACCTAATATCAGATATTCGATATTATCGAATATTTAATAATAAAAGAATATTATTATTATATTATAATAATATAAAAGTATTATATTATAATAGTATAATATATTATAAACTATAATAATATAATAATATAATATAATATAAGATATAATATAATGTAATATCTTATATATAAAATATAAGATATGTGGCGGATTGGATATCTGATTCAATATCAGATAGATAATGTCTTTAACAATACATCTTAAAAAAAGACCAGACCCGTGAGCCCTTATCTCTCACATTTTGGGGGCCAGTATTAGCGTGCGACCAGATATCAGATATACGATCAAATATCAGATATTAAGGTTTTTTTTTTTTTTAAAATTAATTTTCAATCTAAATTTGATAGATTTTAACATGATTTGGTTTCTTTTAGTTGAATCTAGGGTTTTTTTTGAAAAAAAAGGTTAAAATTAAGGTTTCTTTTTAATATATATTATGTTTTGCAAATCAATAGGAATGGCTGATCAAAATGATGACACTGAGGCAAGGAATAATATTCCTCATAACCCCCCACCAAACGATCTAGTAGCTCCACAAAACCATCGTCCAAATGATCCTCTACCACATCAAAACCCTCCTCAAATTGAGGATTTGATAAATGAAAATCTCACTGAGTCAAGAGGTTTGCATAAAACATATAATAATGTACCTGCATTGGATCCTATGTTATCCACATTAAACACCATAGTGGATAACATTGAAACCCTTAAAAACCAACCAAATGCCACTCTTCATTGGCATGATCAAATGCACGAGATGTTTGATGATGGTTTGGATTATGATGAGGTTGCAACCCTCAACATAAGGAAAGACAATTTGGCTAGCCTTTTTGTGAACCTGAAAATGGGTTTACCAGTTGACCCAAAAAAATCCAAACTATTGATTAAATGGTGCACAAATGATGACATACATGAAAAATTTTGGGATCATTGGTGGATGGTTTTTGATATCCCTCCACATGGCAATTTAGAAATATCATTTTATTTCCTTAGAAAATTATATGTGGAATTTGTGTTGAAACTTAAAGTAAACTATTGGAGCATGAAGCCCAACATGAGCTTAGGACTAGGAGCTCCTCAAGATAGACCCTCTTCCCAGCAGAAGAAAGCTGGCACTTTTGTCCCCCCCACTAATATCTCCCCTCCTCCTCAAGTGAAACATCCAAATATTATGATAGAGGCTAGCTCTCAGACCATTAGAGCCATTCATAAGTTGAGTTGCCTAATGATATCTCAGATTAGGTCAACCCTACCTGCTCGTGTTGATGATGCTGGTGCCAGTTCATCATCGGCTAGCTCATCACATGTTTGTGTGCCTCAAACTTGAATTACGTGCAAGAATATTTTCCTGGGTCCCATAGGTGATCTTCTTGAGTATCATTTTATATTAGATGAGGATACACCAGACACACACATAAAGGCTACAAACTCTAATGCGAGAGAGGAGGGGAATGTAGAGGCATGGACTCCTTCAGTGTCGGTATGTGTATATATATTTTTGTTATGAAATATATGATTTAAAGTTAATTTTTATAGTAGAGTAATTTTAATTTTCAAGCCATATTGACTTTTATATGTATGTGATCTTCATTCACGTTTAGTTGATGACTGAGGAGGAGCTCAGATAGATTGATGATGCCATGCTATCGGCCATTTCATTTGGCTTTGATACATCTATGGTACATGATGTTGTGTTCGCATTTTTTTTTCTATTTGATATTGTAGCATATATGGTTGCTAATCTTTCTTTTGTCTTGCAGGTAGCACTTGTCCCGGAGGGAGAAAGTGCAGGGGGTGAGCCAACACACAATGAAAAAGGAAAGGTAATTAGGAACTTTCTATTTGATTAAATATCGATGCATTCTTGTAAAAAAAATTTTGTTATCCCATTTAATTGCATTCTTTATTGTATATAGGGCATCGCTATTCATGATGAGCCTGTACAGATTTGGCATTGTAGACCATCAAGAATTTCCATTCGCACTAAGAGCCCCATTGTATGTATAAGTATCATTTATTTTTTATTATCCTTATCTTCATAAATAAATTCAAAATTTATTTCTGTGATATTAACAACTACTATTTTGTATCTCATAGGAGACTCCTAGTGCACATGAGGTCCGATGAGAGAGTTATGTAGATTTGATGACGCGGCCACTCACTCCTAAGGAGGAGCCTACAATAGTAATTTGTAGTTTGAATTCATGATTAAATATCATGTTATAAATTTAGCATGCTATGAATTATAATGTTATAGTTTAAAGTGTAGATTCATTTGACAAAGGTATTTGAACATATACAGCCCACAATCAAAGAGGTACCAGCATTGCTGAGGCCATACGAGAGGACTCCTGACTGGTGAAGGACTTCGACGAGAGAGGTATTTATTATGAAATTTTGATAGTATTAATATCCATTACAAAAATTATCATTATGCATTTGAGTAATTCAATGTTAGATACATAGAATCATATAAATTTAGCAGTCCAACTTTGGGTTTTCCTTTTTTGTTTACGTAGGAGGCATTTGATCCACCTAGTGCAGCAAAGAGGCTGCATTTTGATCATCCACCAGCACCCTAGGATAGTATAGTTGTCATAGGATGCATCATGAGACATTTTGAGATGGCATATGCCACATTGTATAAAAAAACATTGATATTATACACATTTTGATGGCATGATTAGCCACATTTTGTATATGGATCTATGTATTTTGATATATATTTGTGTACTTTATCTATGGATACATGTATTCTAATATATATGTTTGTCATTTATGTGCACAATGATATACATATTAATTTAGTATCTAGTATTGTTCAATTTATCGTGGATCATGTGTATTGTTCATGTTTATGGAATATCATTAGTTTTGATTGTGTTTGTTATATTTGATTCAAATGCAATAATTTTTTAATAACATTTTAAGAACCTTTATTATCAAATTTTGGTGCAATGTATAATTTGCAGTGTTCTCATGACATAAACACACTTGTTAATCTCCTACACAAGGTTCATATAACTACAAATCTGAATTTAAACTCCAGCTTAAACATTGAAACTAACTCTTGGCTTCAAATCTAATCTCAACATAGTTAAGAAATCCAGTTCTCAACCATGGATTCTATCCCCAACCAACAAGTCATTCATAGATTCATAATCTTTGATAACTAGCACTTCACTTTGTTACTATCCTCATACTACAACTTTTCAATTATAACATAAATTCAAAATATCTCAACCTAAGAGACTTGATTGGATAGTTCATCAATAGCCCTCATGAGCTCTGAGTTATTTTAAGCCTCAACGTCACTGTCCTCTATCATTCAACTCATTGATAGCCCTCACGAGCTTTGAGTTATGACCCTCAAAATATCGACCCCAAAATGCACTTAGAGCACCTTGGAGACTCCTTGGTATGGGGTGGCTATGGATGATGGATGGTCTCCATGGCTAGAACAAGGGTGTCACTAAATTTGACCCACCCACCAAAAGCTAATAACACTAAAAATTCGATGCCAAGATCAACAGTTTCAAAGTTATGCTGTGGTGCACCTATGAACTGAGGCACATTGCAAATTTTTGCATCGAGTGAGATTTTGTGCTAAACCTAAATGGAATGTGATCTCTCATAAATGAGATAGATTATTTTAGGTCTCAGCATCACCATCTTGTAGCATTCCATAGTTCATCGATAGCCCTCACGAGGTCCAAGTTATGATCATCAAAAGATCGACCTCGAAATGCACTTAGAGAACCTTGGACACTCCTCGATACGGGGTGGCCGCAAATGATGGATGGTCTCTATGGCTAGAACAAGGGTGTGACTAGGGTTCACTTGGCCATCTGGAGCTAATGGAACTAACAATTTGATGCCCAGATAAGTGGTTTCCAAGTTATGCTGTGGTGCACCTATGAATTGAGGCTCATTGCGAGTTTTGGCATCGAGCGAAATCACTGTGCCGAAACCAAACAGAATGTGATATCTCAAAAATGAGATAGATTATTTTATGCCTTAGTATCATTTTCCTATATCATTTGATAGTTCATCGATATCCCTCACGAGCTTCAAGTTATGACCCTTGAAAGATCGACCTCAAAATGCACTTAGAGCACATTGGAGAGTCCTTAGTATGGGTTGGTTGCAAATGATGGATAGTCTCCATGGCCAAAAGAAGGGTGTGACTAGGATTCACCCACCCATCTAGAGCTAATGGAACTGATGATTTGATGCAAAGATCAGCGGTTTCAAAGTTATACTGCGGTGCACCTATGAACTAAGGCACACTACAAGTTTTTGCATCGAGCGAGATCGTTGTGCTGAATCCAAAGGGAATTTGTTTACTCAAAAATGAGATAGGTTATTTTAAACCTCAATATCATTGTCCTATAGCATTTGATAGTTCATCAATAACCCCTAAAAGCTTTGAGTTATGACCCTTGAAAGATTGACCTCGAAATGCACTTAGAGCACCTTGGAGACTCCTCGATATGGGGTGGACGCAAATGATGGATGCTCTTTGTGGCCAGAACAAGGGTGTGATTATGGTTTAGACACCCATTCGGAGCTAATGGCACTAACGATTCGATGCCAAGATCAATGGTTTCAAAGTTACGCTGTGGTGCACCTATGAACTGAGGCACACTGCGAGTTTTGGCATTGAGCGATATCACTGTGCCGAATCCAAACAGAATGCGATCTCTCAAAATGAGATAGGTTATTTTAGACCTTAGTATCACTGTCTTGTATCATTTGATAGTTCATCTATCGCCCTCATGAGCTTCAATTTATGACCCTCGAAAGATCGACCTCAAAATGCACTTAGAGCATCTTGGAGGCTCCTTGGTATGGGGTGGCTCCAAATGATGGATGGTCTCCATTGCCAAAACAAGAGTGTGACTAGGGTTTTCCCACCCATCCAAAGCTAATGGAACTATTGATTCAATGCCAAGATCAATGTTTTCAAAGTTACATTGTGGTGCACCTATGAATTGAGGCACACTGCGAGTTTTGGCATCGAGCAAGATCGTTGTGCCGAATCCAAATAGAATGTGGTCTCTCAAAAATGAGACAAGTTATTTTAGGCCTAAGTATCACTGTCTTATAGCATTTGATAGTTCATTGATAGCCCTTGGGAGCTTTGAGTTATGACCCTTGAAAGATCAACTTCGAAATGCACTTAGAGCACCTTGGAGACTCCTTGGTACGGGGTGGCCGCAAATGATGAATGGTCTTTGTGGCTAAAACAAGGGTATGAGTATGGTTCACCCACCCATCCAGAGCTAATGGTACTAATGATTCGATGGCAAGATCAGCGGTTTCAAAGTTACGCTGTGGTGCACCTATGAACTGAGGCACACTACGAGTTTTGGCATCAAGCGAGATCGCTGTGCCAAATCCAAATGGAATGTGATCTCTCAAAAATGAGACAGGATATTTTAGGCCTTTCTATCATCATCCTGTAGCATTTGACAGTTCATTAATAGCCCTCATGAACTTCAAGTTATGACCCTCGAAAGATCGACCTCAAAATGCACTTAGAGCACCTTGGAGACTCCTCGATATGGGGTGGTCACAAATGATGGATGATCTTTGTGGCTAGAGAAAGGGTGTGACTAGGGTTCACCTACCCATTCAAAGCTAATGGCATCGACGATTTGATGCCAAGATCAACGGTTTCAAAGTTATGTTGTGTTGCACCTATGAACTGAGGCCTACTGCGAGTTTTGGCATTGAACGATATCGTTGTACTAAATCCAAGTGTAATGTGATATCTCAAAAATGAGATAAATTATTTTAGGCCTTAGTATCACCATCCTGTATCATTTGATAGTTCATCAATAGCCCTCACGAGCTTCAAGTTATGACCCTTAAAAGATTGACCTCGAAATGCACTTAGACCACCTTAGAGACTCCTTGGTATAGGGTGGCCGCAAATGATGGATGGTCTCCATTGCTAGAACAAGGGTGTGACTAGGGTTCACCCACTTATTCAAAGCTAATGGAGCTGATGCTTCAATGCTAAGATCAGCAGTTTCAAAGTTACGTTGTGGTGCACCTATGAACTAAGGCACACTGTGAGTTTTGGCATCGAGCGAGATCGCTGGGCCAAATCCAAAAAAAATGTTATTGCTCAAAAATGAGATAGGTTATTTTAGGCCTAAGTATCACTATCCTATAACATTTGACAATATATTGATAGCCCTCATGATCTTCGAGTTATGAGCCTCGAAAGATCAACCTCGAAATGCACTTAGAGCACCTTGGAGACTCCTCGGTATAGGGTGGCCGCAAATGATGGATGGTCTCTATGGTCAAAAAAAGGATGGGACTAGGGTTCACTTGCCCATTTGGAGCTAGTAGCACTAACAATTTGATGCCAAGATCAGTGATTTCAAAGTTACGCTGTGGTGCACCTATGAAGTGAGGCACACTACAAGTTTTGGCATCGAGTGAGATCGCTGTACCAAATCCAAACGGAATGTGATATCCCAAAAATGAGATATTTTATTTTAGGCCTTAATATCATCATCCTATAGTATTTGATAGTTCATTAATAGCCCTCACAAGCTTCGAGTTATGACCCTCGAAAGATTGACCTCGAAATGCACTTAGAGCACCTTGGAGACTCTTCGGTATAGGGTAGCCACAAATGATGGATGGTCTCTATGTCTAGAACAAAGGTGTGACTAGGGTTCACCCGCCCATCTAGAGCTAATGGCACTGACAATTGATGCCAAGATTAGCAGTTTCAAAGTTACGTTGTGGTGCACCTATGAACTAGGGCACACTGCGAGTTTTTGCATCAAGCGAGATCATTGTGTCGAATCCAAACAGAATGTGATCTCTCAAAAATGAGATAGGTTATTTAAGGCCTCAACATCACCGTCCTGTAGCATTTGATAGTTTATCGATAGCCCTCAAGAGCTTTGAGTTATGACCCTTAGATGATCAACGTCAAAATGCACTTAGAGAACCTTGGGGACTCCTCAGTACAGGGTGGCCACAGATGATAGAGGGTCTCTGTGGCTGGAACAAGGTTGTCACTAAGGTTCACCCATCCACTTAGAGCTAATGATATTGACAATTGAAATAGTTCTAGCCATTAGGAGTTAGATTTTGAAAAGTTGTCAAGAAAATTACAAAAGTTGCTAAGCAACTTTTAATAGTTTTTGCGCTAAGACAAGTTTTATTGTAAATTTGACTTCAAATAGACTCTACAAACTCCTAGGGACCCTAATAATGTTATAAATATCTAGACTTACCTAAAAAATATGGAATTTACCAAAAATCCACTTTATTGAACCAATTGATGGGCAAGGCTTATAGTTTCACCATGCAGTCTTGTGTCTATTACAAATGTGGATGGTCACATGGAGATCATTAGATCTATCCTTAGACCTTATTACATCAAGAAAAGAAAAATGATTAGGTTCTTTGCACTAGTGTTCCCTATATTTTATAAAATTTAAACTATGGAGTTTCCTCCCAAAATGCTCATGTAGCCGTTACATTGAAGATTTGAATTTTCTAAAGCAATAAGCTAAATTTTAAGTGACTTATTGAATTTTTCAACTTATGAAATGACTTGAGATTATTATGAGACCTTATTAGGACCTATCTAATGACTCACCGACCTTATGCAAACCTAGACATTACTACAGTTCAAATCTCATGGTCCTTTACAACTTTTCAATATGAAAGTCTTTTAAAACATTATACAATATTATGACTCTTTATGCTTTCAAATGCCATGATTGGTTGTAAAATGGAAGAAATAAAGTATTCTAATTGTTCATCCATACTTTCTAGATTTTTCTTATTTGATTAATTTGATAAAAATAGTTTTAATAATCATAATGTCAGCTTTATGTCAAATAAGGAAAAAACCAAATTTGTAATAAGATATCTGCAAGCAATTATCTTTCATATAGTCATAAATTCTCTTAAAATTGTCCTTATAGCCTTGTATCACATGTAAATATGATTTGCAAGAAATTGTTCAATATCTTCCAATTATAATTCCTTACAAAGAAGGTACCAAAATACAAATTAGAATGTGCAACGAATTTAAATCTTAAGAATTCTCCCCAATACTAGCCCCCCAACTCTTCATGATGTATCTACATTCCAATATCATAAAAAATAAGTAACTTATTGTATTAAACATGATAATCATCAGTTCATTGAATCATTATGAAGAAAATAACATAAGAAGTAAATATACCTTGTCAAGTGTTCCAAAAGGGTCCTCTCTCTATTTTAGGGTCTCCAACAAGGCTTCATGATCAACATTAGCAATAGTTAAAAGTTCTTTTACTTTTAGTCTTCCTTGATGCTTCAACAACTTTACATTTTTTCTATAATAAGATGCAAATATATGAGAATTATTTTGTTCTTCTGATAGTCTTCGAATGCAGGAATTTCGTTCCTTCTAAGCATGTATGTCTGCAGCGATGTTCCAGCAACAACCACTTAACCAATAGGATATGTGAATCCATCATCATCTATGATTGGTTGTAAAAGTTTTTGTTTACCTCTTACACAACGTGCTAACCAATAATCAAATTTCTCATCATTCCCTTGTGGTGCAACCAATGCAAAGACATGTCCTAGCTAAAGTAGATCTGATAGATGGTTATGCTCAACTGAACTTTCTATGTCATCATTTCTGATAGAGGGTATGATAGAAAATGGAGTAAGATAATGTGGAGCACATGTGTCCACCCACTCACTTGACTCACAGTGATCCCAATCACACTGAAAACAACTAGGACAATTTAGCATTTTTGTGATGAGTCTCTCACTATAGCACAATCTAATTTATCAGCTATGGACTCTTCCTCAACCAACCAAAAGAACTTGCCTACCATTGAATCAAGAGTCCCCCCCTGTGATAATGTTAAACTACACCAATCAACAATGATACAAGCATCAAGAAGCTCTACTATTGAAATCTTCAGTTGCTCCTTGACAAGAGAGCGCTTCACACATGCCCCCACTCCATCATGTTCCCCTTTTCCATGGCCAGACTAAAAATAAATCCAATTATGAGGCACCTCTCTCTACGTGCATCCTAAACAACCAATAAAACATGAGAAAATTCTTGAATTGACCTATACAGTTATCTAACCAAATGATATGTCTATCCATAGCAATTGTGTGCTCATGTAAGAAATCAAAATAATTTTTAAAACAATGTTGCACAAACTCATGAGAGTGAGATCTATCATCACTCATATAAAAATGATACTATCCAATAATCTTTCGATTATCTTCCCTACTATCAAGGGCATGTCTATATGTTATGTGAACAAAAATAGCAATCTGAATAGAGTTGTAATACTAAGATTGTGTCTCATTTTAAGGTTGCAATGTGTACTTCTTAGAAAAATAAATAATTGATATAATAGTGCCAAAGGGAAAAGTCTCCTTGCACATTCTAAATTGTTCATCCAGCTCCTGAGACCTATGATTATGTCTTGCATACTTGTAAAAGAGATTTTCCTTGAAATCTGAAATAAAATTAGCCACACTGATATCTTTTCCAACCAATTCACATCTAGAGCTCTCACCTCCACTCTTCAATGTGTATTTCACCTTTTCGTATACCTTTTTTTCACTATTGTCTTTCCAAGATCTTGTTCGCACCCCTCATGAAAACATGTGTCAAACATGGATAAGCCACCACATTCTAAACACTTCTCATTTAAGCAAGCATTTCTATAAAAGAAACAACCATCAACTCTATGACATAAAAGTTGATCTACCAAGTCTCTTGATGATTTTGGAAGCTCACTAGCACCACAATCCTCCAACATTTCTTTACTATGCAAAGTAGAACGGATTGAGCGTAATAGTTTATAGTGCATAAAAAACTCAACATGATATTTGCAACAACATGTATTTCAAACTTTGAGTGGCCCACAATAAAATGGCTTCAAAGATTCAAAAGCCCTTTGTGATATATGAAGACTTGGATGACTCTCTCTAAATTGTTTGAAAAACATAGTTTGACATACCTCCAAATAGTGTTTAGGATGTGGCGTGTTGTCTCTGATGCCAATTATCAACTTTAACACATCTTTAGCATTGGGTGATACTCATGAGTTAGAGTACCAAAATTGTGCAATTTCTTCCTTCACATCATCAGATAGCTTCTTATCAAAATGTGGAAGTCTCCCACCAAATGCTCATGTTTCATTTTGAAGAGGATCACCAATTTTCTCTCGTCGACTAGGTGCTCTTCTCAAAGTAGTACGATTTAGATTCAAATCAATACAATTTTGTCTCATATATCTACCTTTTCTCAAATGATGACTTACCAAAGAGGTTGTAATAACCCTTTGAGAAGCTCTGTTATCCTTGTCCCTGCTATTTTTCCCAATGCTATTGAGAGCACTGAAAAGATTCTTCACAATAATGACATTTCTTTCCAAATTTTTATTGATACGAATCTTCAATTTGGAAATCATAGGTCTCATCTTTTGCATCTTTAATAAGTGCATGAAAAGCTGACATTGCTCTACCACTATCTTGTTGACGAAAAACATATGATATAGTCTTGAAGCCCATAACTGAATGGTTCTTTCTAGTTTTTTCCCTTCCAAACTAGTAATAATCATTTCATCAATTTTATTTATCCATTTTGGTGTTTTAGAACCTTCATGTTGATTATAATTAGGAGATATGTAACATTTTTGTGCATTAGGTTCATGTGCATTGTCATGTTCAACACGACCAATTATGCAATTTGGATTATGACTTGGTAGCATTTCATCTTCAAAATTTTCATTCTCTAAATTTTCAATTTTGGCATTATTTTTTTCAATAGGTACATTTTCATTCCTCAACTATACATATTCATTATTTGACTATGATTACACCTTCGACTAATTCATCATCAACTTGACTGATATTTAGCATACCTTGTTTTTTCCTTCGGTGTTCCATTTTGTCTCTTTCCCTATATGCCACAATGTCTTCATTGGATATCTTCCTTTCCCGTTTATCCTTTTAGATGAAAAATTTGAACACCTAAGGTTATATTTTCAAAAAAAAAATCAATTGGTTGGACCTCTAAATGCACTTTTTTGCAAAACTCGTGAAAAAAGAACTGAAAAAGTGATGTTTTCAGGTCTGTAGGGACAGGGATATGTTGGAAATTGGTGTCAAAAAAAATCGGATATCCAATTCTCTCCAATGACATTTGGAGGGAAAACAACCTTTACTATAATAGTATTAATATTATAATAATTATTGGAGGGAAACTAACTTTGATTTATTAGTATTAATATATAGTATTAGAGCTATAAGAGTATTAATACATATATTATTATTAGAGCTATAGTATTAATATATAGTATTAATATTATTATCATACCTATAATAGTATTATTATTATTACTATAGATATAATAGTATTAATATATATGTTAATACTAAGCCATAATAATATTAATATATATATTATTATTATAGCTATAATAGTACTATTATTATTACTATAGATATAATAGTATTAATATTTAGTATTTATTTATATTATTATTATTACTATGCTACAACAGTATTAATAGTGTATATATATAGTATGCTACATATGTCATCAATTAATGGGTCAAAGGGGGTCATACATCACCCTATGACCCCCTTTGATCAATATGAACAATTCTAAAACGTCCCTAGGGGTCCTAAGACCCATAGGGACATGTTGTCATTTAATGGGGCAAAGGGGGTCATAGGTCAACCTATGACCCCCTTTGATGCCTATTAACCATTCTAATATGTCCCAATGGGTCCTACGACCCTTACGGACATATGTCATCATTTAATGAGTCAAAAGGGGTTATAGGTCAATCTATGACCCCCTTTGACCCATATTAACCATTCTTATATGTGCTTACAGGTCCTAGAACCCCTACAGACATATGTCATCATTTAATGGGTCAAAGGGGGTCATAGGTCACCCTATGACCCACTTTGACCCATATTAACCATTTAAATATGTCCTTAGGGGTCTTAGGACCCCTAGGGACATATGTTGCCATTTAATGGGTCAAAGGGCGTCATAGGTCACTCTATGACCCCCTTTGACCCATATGAATAATTTTAATATGTCCCTTGGGGTCTTAGGACACATAAGGACATATGTCGTCATTTAATGGTTCAAAGGGGGTCATATCTCACCATATGACCACTTTTCAACGATATGAACAATTCTAATATGTTCCTATGGGTCCTAGAACCCCTAGGAACATATGTCATCATTTAATGGGTCAAAGTGGGTCATAGGTCACCCTATGACCCCCTTTGACACATATGAATAATACTAATATGTCCCTAGGGGTCCTATGACTCCTAGGGACATATGTCATCATTTTATTGATCAAAGGGAGTCATAGGTCACCCTATGACCCCCTTTGACTCATATGAACAATTTTAATACGTCCCTAGGGGTTCTAAGACCCCTGGAGAAGTATGTCATCATTTAATGGGTTAAAGGCGACCATAGGTCACCTTATGACCCCTTTTAACCCATATGAACAATTTTGATATGTCCCTAGGGGTCCTAAGTCCCATAGGGACATATGTCATTATTTAATAGGTCAAAGGGGATCATAAGTCACCCTATGACCCCTTTGATCCATATGAACAATTCTAATACATCCTTAGGTGTCCTAGGACCCCTAAGGACATATGTCATCATTTAATGGGTCAAATGGGATCATAGGTCACCCTATGACCTCTTTGACCCATATGAACAATTCTAATATGTCCTTAGGGGTCCTAGGACCCCTAGGGACATATGTCATCATTTAATGGGTCAAAAAGGGTCATAGATCAACCTATGACACCTTTTGACCCATATTGACCATTCTAATATGTCCCTAAGGGTCCTAAGATTTCTAGGGACATATGTCATCATTTAATGGGTCAAAGGGGGTCATAGATCACCTAATGACCACCTTTAACCTATATGAACAATTCTAATATGTCCCTAGGGGTACGAGGACCCCTAGGGACATATGTTGTCATTTAATGGGTCAAAAGGGGTCATAGGTCACCCTATGACCCCCTTTGACTGACATGAACAATTCTAATATGTCTCTAGGGGTCGTAGGACCCCTTGGGACATATGTCATCTGTAATGCCCCGCCAAGGGATCCATAGAATTAACCTAGAATTTCACTAAATTTGGTAACATTTTATTATTATTTTTAAATAACATGAAAGTAAATACCACATATAACTTGTACATAATAACGGAAGCAATAGCAATGTCCAAACATAATCGACTTCATTCTTTAAGAGTCCTTAACATTGAGTTACATCTAAATTAACTAACATACATGAATCCATCTATTACAACATCCACATGAAATAATAATGATAAGTCCAATGTTCATACATTACATTTCCAAATGTTCAATCATCCACTGTACATGTCACAGGGTATGAAGGCTTAAAAGAATATACATATGTGAAATAAGGTACATCATCCTATTCTAATTCGTGATACATCAAAGACAATCACATGATACACATGATACATCATCATAGAATACATATACATCCATCATAAAATATAACATAACTAACTAAGTGCATGGTTCCTCCCAACTGTTAATAGCATCATTAGACCATCGTGGGCCCTAGCCATCCCTCTGTGCGTAACATCCCAAATCACCGAAGAGATCATCAGTATTAACATAGTAGGAATGTCACTCCTAACATATACAACATCATACGTAGAAAGTAATCTAACATGCAAATATAAGCATAAGATAACATCATCTAACATATGCTAATCATCAATGAAAGGATACATATCCACCATCACGAAGGACGCATTAGCCACGATGTCTCAATGAATCTAAAAGTATACTAACTCAAAGGTTCCAATCACGAAACTGACATCTACTTCCCAGAGGCACACAATGACATGTAGGAACCTACTATGCAAGGGGGAAAGTGTCATCGCAATTATCATGTACAAGTTACCCTCGTAGTTAGCTAAACTCCACGGGTCCATACTGATTTCATGCGGCCACTAGTATCCTCTCATACTGACAAGGCATACTACGAAATGCAAGGTCGCAACCATGCATCTCACTAGTCACATCCTAGCCTGTACAAGCGCTCAAGGCATGGGCGAGAACAAAACACTTACCTTTTTAGGTTCATTTTGTTAGTATTAGGTGTGAATGTTATCACTTATTAATCCAACTTACAATGAGTTACCCTGATAGCCTCTTAGGGCCCCGACCCCCATTGCAAGCCACTTCCCAACACTACATGCAAATATCCTACCCTAATGCTCATGGACTCATAAATCTCAAAATTACAAAAGATAATCCATAAAATTATCAAATATGCATAAAAGTGTCAAATCTCCATGAGAAAACATCCATAGAAAATCATGACCACAACAACTCTCTATTGGCAACTAAAGCATCACTGATAATCAAAAGTATCCAATGGTTCTCGATTACCAAAATATATCTCAAACACAGTGATTGAAGACTCCAAAAATGGTTGAGTCAAACATGTCACAACATGACATCATCAAGAATAAATCCATATTTTAGTCCCATCATGGCGAGTAGAAAATAACCAAGGATAACTGATCGATGACCAAAAATAATGGTTAAGTCAAGTGTCTCATCTATAACAATCAATATTACAACCAATACATAGATAATTCTATCACATAACCATGGTTGGGTTATAAAGATCGAGATTAAAACATCATGGCATCACAATCACATAACCCCTAATCTAGACGTCCTATACTGGTCAACACTAGTCAACCCAAAACCCAAAATAATAGCATAAGGAATACACAATGTAAACACGTGTTTTGATTTTGCTAAGTTTACAACTTGAATTTAAATGCAAAAGTCACAGTTTACATTTCCAAGTTTATAGAAAGAATTTGAAGGAACATTTTGTACATTTTTCCATGTATTGTTTTTGGATGGATAAAAGTTTTCCTCTATAAGTCTAAAACCCTATTTCCAATTACAATATTCTGTTGAAATCGTTTCCTACCAACTTTTAATTAAATTTCATATACTTATATATTTTATAAATTAAAATTATTAATTAAATCATAATAGTTAAATTATAAAATTATAAAATTATTCATCATTATAAAAGATGAATTCCTAAATCTTTTATCAAATAATTTTAAATCTTTTAATAACATACTTACATATTACATATATACATATATATATATATATATATTTATTTATTTATATTTAAATATATATATACATACATATATAATATATAAATATTTATTATTTCATAAAATCGAATTAACAATTTTGATTTACACCATATATCATATGAAAATTAAATAACAATTCAAATCAATTTTCATAAATGTTTTTTTAAAAAAATATCATATAACATAAAATGTGTTTTGAAAAACACATAACTCCATTTATATATTGTTGCTATGGCATGCAGAGCTCTGCGGTCACAGGCCTGCGACAGCAGTAGGTACATAGTACCTGCTGACGTCGCAGTACCTATGACGGCAGGTACTTCACACTCGACAGAGCGCGTGGGGTACGGGTATTGTCCCTCCCACTGCGCATAAACAATTATATTTTTTTTTTCCAATATGATTTTTTAATAACATTTTTTATAAAAACGTTCTCATGCGATATTAATATGAATCTCTACTGCAATTTGATATTAATTTCTTCAATTAAATATATATATATATATATATACACAATATATATAAATTCTAATTGTCAAAATTTTCTTATAAACTTTTAAATCCCAAATTTATCCAATAAAAAATTTAATGGATTTGGTTATGAGTTTAAACCCTAGCTCCGTTATCCTTTTAGATCTATGCATATAAAATTCTCAAATAAATTTAATTGCCCATATTGAGAATGCATACAATAAAAATAGAAAATTCCTCAGAAGACATATGGAAGACACAAAGAAGATAGGGAATACATGATGTGGAAATAGCATAAGTAAAATCACAAGAATCTACTCGAATTCTGATGCTAATTCGCTTTTCCTTAAAAAACTCGCAGAGCAAGCTCCCTTCTTCAAAGTTCTTGAGTCCTCCAATGCTCCAATTGCTCTCCACGCTCTCTCTCTAAGCTTCTATGAATGCCTGAATATAAAAAGCTCTCAAGAAACCTTTGGAATGCTTCTTGAAACCGCTGAAAGGTCTCACCAACTAAGCATGGGTCTTTTTCCACCTTTTTGGTGAGTCATAGAGTTGTAGACACCTTGTGCTTAATTGGTGCACTAACCCTCGTGTTGTTGACACATGTTAATTCTCATACAAGCTTATAACTCCAATTTACTTTTTAAATAATTTCTATATAAATTTTATAACTTTCATTTTAATTTTTATAACTTTTATTATTATTATTTTATTTATTACTTTATTATTATTTTATAATTATTATTAATTTTAATTTCTAGTTTTCTTTTATTTAATTCCTTTTCTCAATAATTCACATTCAATTAATCACAATCAAAATATCAAAGATCATGATATTTTATTAATTTTCTCAAATAAATAATTTATTAATTAAATCTATTTATTAAGACTTAATTAATGGAAAATTCACCATAGACCTCCAAGATAAAATATGAAAACTCATCATAGAACAAATCATACAAAATAAATCTAAAGGATTAAAAATAACGAAATATGTCATCTGACACATTCGGTGGGTATTCAACTCTGATACTTGTCCTAACTCACTAGGACAAATGGTTTTAGGGTTTGAGATTTGGACATGAGAATTTATCTCCCTTCTCTTAACATTGAGATAGTATAATAGGGTACGCTCATCCTGGCAATTCAGGGAAGTCAAAACCCGGTACCTGCAACCTGCAAAAAAACCATGCATCTACATACAATATATATAATGCTAAGCTAAACAGACAATGGAAGGAAGTGGTGCATCGTGTAGATCTCGACTAAGCAGGTGACTATGACTCCCTTCCTTAACCACATCAGAAATGCCATACAATAAGAACACACGCACACCATACACATGCAAGTATGGGGTAAGTAACCATAATAAAACACACGAGATAATAAACAATCTAACTAATCATCATTAATAACTAAAAATAATGTAATGATCATCATACATACATGAAATGTAAAGTCTAAATGATCTCATCACATAACAACTGAATCCATATCACAATATCTTATAGTGTCAAAACAATACCACTAAACCATTAACATAAAACTAGTCTACATAGTCTGATATTAATAGCAACAATAAGTCTAAAAAAGATGAGAATGAGGGTAGGCACTACATCATCACTTAATGGGTCAAAGGGAGTGATAGGTCACCCTATGACTCCCTTTGACCTATATGAAAAGTTCTAATACATCCCTACGGGTCTTAGGACCACTAGGGACATATGTCATCATTTAATGGGTCAAAGTTTGATCCATATTAACCATTGTAATATGTCCCTAGGGGTCCTAGGACCCATAGGGACATATGTCGTTGTTTAATGGATCAAAGGGGGTCATAGGTCACTTTATGAGTCCCTTTGACCCATATGAACAATTATAATATGTCCCTAGGGGTCCTAGGACCCCTACAAACATATGTGGTCATGTAATGGGTTGAAGGGGGTCATAGGTCAACCTATGACCCCTTTTAACCCATAAGAATGATTTTAATATGTCTCTAGAGCCCCTAGGGACATATGTGGTCATATGTCGCCCTATGACCCATATTGACCCATATTGACCATTATAATATATTTCGAGGGATCTTAAGACCCGTATAGATATATGTCATCATTTAAAAGGTAAAAGGGGGTCATAGGTCATCGTATGACCCCCTTTGACAAATATTAACAATTTTAAAAGATATGTCATCATTTAATGGATCAAAGGGGGTCATAGGTCACCCTATAACCCCCTTTGACCAATATGAACAATTTTAATATGTCCCTAGGCATCCAAGGAATCCTAGGGATATATGTCATCATTTAATTGGTCAAAAGGGGTCATAGGTCACTCTATGATCCCCTTTGATCCATATGAACAATTCTAATATGTCCTTAGGGGTCCTAGGACCCTTACTGACATATGCCATAATTTAATGGATCAAAGGGGGTCATAGGTAACCCTATGACCCCCTTTGACCCATATTAACAATTCTAATTGACCAATATTAACCATTCCAATATGTCCCTCGAGGTCCTAGGACCCCTAGGGACATATGTCATCATTTACTTGGTTAAAGGGGGTCATAGGTGACCCTATAACCCCTTTTGACCCATATGAACAATTATAATATGTCCCTAGGGGTACAAGGACCCCTAGGGACATATTTTATCATTTAATCGGTCAAAACGGATCATAGGGTTACCTATGGCCCCCTTTAACCCACATGAACAATTATAATATGTCTCTAGGGGTCCTAGGACCCCTAGGGACATATGTCATCATTTAATGGGTGAAAGGGGGTGATAGGTCAACCTATGACTCCCTTTGACATATATGAAAAATTCTAATACATCCCTACAAATCTTAGGACCGCTAGGGACATATGTCATCGTTTAATGGGTTAAAATTTGATCCATATTAACCATTCTAATATGTCCCTAGGGGTCCTAGGACCCCTAGGGACATATGTCATCGTTTAATGGGTCAAAGGGGGTCATAGGTCACTTTATGAGCCCCTTTGACCCATATGAACAATTCTAATATGTCCCCTTCTATCCATTAAATGACAACATATGTCCCTAGGGGTCCTAGGACCCCTAGGGACATATGTGGTCATGTAATGGGTCGAAGGGGGTCATAGGTCAACCTATGACCCCTTTTAACCCATAAGAATGATTTTAATATGTCTCTAGGGGTCTTAGGACACCTAGGGACATATGTCGTCATTTAATATATCTTGAGGGGTCTTAGGACCCGTTGGGACATATGTCATTATTTAATGGGTAAAAGGGGGTCATAGGTCACTGTATGACCACTTTTGACCCATATTAACAATTCTAATATGTCCCTAGGGGTCCCCTAGGGACATATATCATCATTTAATGGGTCAAAGGAGGTCATTGGTCACCCTATAACCCCCTTTGACTAATATGAACAATTCTAATATATTTTTTAAGATCTGAGGACCCCTAGAGATATATCTTGTCATTTAATTGGTGAAAGGGGGTCATAGGTCACTCTATGACTCCCCTTTGATCCATATGAACAATTCTAATATTTTCTTAGGGGTCTTAGGACCCTTACTAACATATGTCGTAATTTAATGGGTCAAAGAGGGTCATAGGGTGACCTATGACCCCTTTTGACCCATATGAACAATTTTAATTGACCAATATTAACCATTCTAATATGTCCCTCGAGGTCCTAGGACCCCTAGGGACATATGTCATCATTTACTTGGTCAAAAGGGGTCATAGGTCACCCTATGACCCCGTTTGACCCATATTAACTATTCTAATATGTCTCTAGGAGTCTTAGTACCCCTAAGGACATATGTCATCATTTAATAGGTCAAAGGGAGTCATAGATCACCCCATGTTCCTCATTGACTCATATGAAAATTGCTAATATGTCCCGAGGGGTCTTAGGACCCCTTAGAATATATGTCATCATTTAATGGGTCAAAGGTAGTCATAGGTCACTCTATGACCCCCTTTTGACCAATATGAACAATTCTAATATGTCCCTAGGGGTCCTAGGACCTCTAAAGACATATGTGATCATGCAATAGGGAGAAGGGTGTCATAGGTCAACCTATAACCACTTTCGACCCATAAGAAAAGTTCTAATATGTCTCTAGGGGTCCTAGGAAACCCTAGAGACATATGTTATCATTTAATGGGTCAAAGGGGTTCATAAGTCACCCTATGACCCCCTTTGAGCCATATTAACCATTCTAATATGTACCTAGGGGTCCTAGGACCCCTAGAGACATATGTCATTATTTAATGGGTCAAAGGGACCCATATTAACCATTCTAATATGTACCTTGGGGTACTAGGACCCCTAGGGCCATATGTCGTCATTCAATGGGTCAAAGTGGGTGAAAGGTCATGTTATGACCCTATTTGACCCATATGAACAATTCTAATATGTCCCAAGAGGTCCTAGGTCCCCTAGGGATATATGTCATCATTTAAAGGGGGTCATAGGTCACGCTATGACCTCCTTTGACCCATATAAAGTGACCTATGACCTCCTTCGACCCATATAAACCATTCTAATACATCCTTAGGGGTCTTAGGACCCCTAGGGATGTATGTCCTTATTGAATGGGTCAAAGGGGGTCATAGGGTGACCAATGACCTGCTTCGACCCATTGAACGATGACATATCTCCCTAGGGGTCGAACATATATCATCGTTGAATGGGTCAAAGGTAGTCATAGGTCACCCTATGACCCCGTTTGACCCATATGAACCATTCTAATACGACCCTAGGCATCCTAGGACCCCTAGGGACATATGTCATCATTGAATGGGTCAAACGGGGTTATCACCCTATGACCCCCTTTGACCCATATGAACCATTTTGTTATGTCCCTAGGGGTCCTGGGACCCCTAGGGACATATGTCATCATTTATTGGGTCAAATAGGATCATAGGTCACCCTATGAACCCCTTTGACCCATATGAACCATTCTAATATGTTCCTAGGGGTCCTCGGAGCCCTAGGGACATATGTCATTGTTTAATGGGTCAAAGGGGGTCATAAGTCACCCTATGACCTCCTTTGACCCATATTAACCATTCTAATATGTCCCTACGACTCCTATGGACATATGTCATCGTTTAATGAGTCAAAGGGGGTCATAGGTCACCCTATGACCCCCTTTGACCTACATTAACTATTCTAATATGTTCCTAAGGGTCCTAGTACCTCTAGGGACATATGTCATCATTTAACGGGTCAAAGGGGGTCATAGATCATCCTATGAACCCCTTTGACCCATATGAACAATTATAATATGTCCGTAGGGGTCGTAGGACCCCTAGAGACATATGTCATTGTTTAATGGGTCAAAGGGGGTCATAGATCACCCTATGACCTCCTTTGACCCATATGAACAATTCTGATACGTCCCTAGGGATCCTAAGACCCCTACGGATATATGTCATCATTTAATGGGTCAAAGGGGGTCATAGGTCACCCTATGACCCCCTTTGACCCATATGAAGAATTTTAATACGTCCTCGGGGTCCTAAGACCCCTAGGGACATATGTCAACATTTAATAGGTCAAAGGGGTTCATAGATCACCCTATGACCCCCTTTGACCCATATGAACAATTCTAATATGTTCCTAGGGGTCTTAGAACCCCTAGGGACATATGTCATCATTTAATGGGTCAAAGGGGGTCAGATAACACCCTATAACCCCCTTTGATCCATATGAATAATTCTAATACGTCGCTAGGGGTCCTAGGACCCTTAGGGACATATGTCATCATTTAATGGGATAAAAGGTGTCATAGGTAACCCTATGACCCCCTTTGACCATAAGAACAATTCTAATATGTGTCTAGGGTTCCTAGGACACCTAGGGACATATGTCATCATTTAATGGGTCAAAGGGGGTCATAGGTCAACCTATGAGCCCCTCTAACTCATATATATTAATAACATACATATTAATATAATAATATATATTAATATAATAATATATATTAATATAATAATATATATTAATAACATATATATATATATATTACGTTATTATATATATTGATAACATACATATTAATATAATAATATTAATATAATAAGATATAATATAATAATATATAATACATATTATATATATATATAATATATATATATATATATATATATATATATATATATATATTACGTTATTATATTTGGGAAAAATAATAATACTATAAATTATATTTATAGATTATAATAAGAATATCATAATATATTATTATATATTAATAGATTATATCTTATATCTTTACATTATGTTATTATATATATAATATATTAAAATACATCTTTACATAGTAATATAACTGAAATAATTTATGTCATAAGCTATAACTCTTAAACCTTGTTTTACCTCCAAAATGGGTTGGGATTTCAAATTGCTCAACAAAATTCACCGACCCATATCGGCTATCCTATTTCAATTTGAAATCAGATATCCAAATAGGCTTGGTATTTATCAACCCTTCCCGGTCAACCCAAAAGACATTTTTTGAAGAGGGTTTTAGTGATACTCAAACTTCGGGTGGCCATCTGACAATGTTATTTTGATCAAAATTGAATGAAACAAAAAGGGTTTTTTAATATCACTCTCGAGATTCCATCAATATAATTTTTGTCAAATTCTGAGTTTGATAAGTATTTATTAGTTAATTATCAATTAAGATTATTGTAAAGTGTTGATTGACATACTGATTTAAAAATAGCTATAACTGTCAAACGGTATAACATTTTTAAAATCTAAAAGTTGTGTCACATTCTATGCTTTGCCTAGTATAAGAAAAAGAAATAAATTTAAAATTTGGTAAAATTTTCTATTAGTTAAGGTGGTCAGACACAAGACTTTTTTTTTTGTGAAAATGTTTTGGTAGAAAATTCATATTTAATTATTTATTTGGAATAAAAATACCAAAAATATGCATTACATCCAAGCATGAGTCTACTTTTCATATCTATAATTATATTTTAAAAATATTATCATTTAGTTTTTATTAAGGTGATCAGACATACACCCACTTTTTATTTTTGCCCTAAAATTTTTGTAGTACTACATTAAAATTCAAAATTTTGACTAAGCAATTATGATTTTCTCTTAAAAAGGACTAGTAGTTTAGAAACTACATTCAATTTATTACAGATTATTTTCTTACAACTTTTTGATATAAAGTTAATAACCACTTCAAAATTATGTGTCAAGTTGACATAACCCTGATTTGCTAATTTTTCACTGCCACTTAAGGCCATAGTTTGGTACACCATGATCCTGCACATACCCATATATGTGTGTGTGTGTGTGTGTGTGTGTACATATATAGATATATGTATGTAGGTATGTACATATGTATATACATATATACATATGTATATACATATATACATATATAGATATACATATGTACATATGTACATATGTATATAAATATACATATGTATAGATATATATACATGTGTGTGTGTGTGTGTGTGTGTGTAATATTGAATTCAGCTTGGAAACTTGGTGTTTAAAGTGTTTAGACCACTATTACTTTGTGAACACTGGTTAATTGGGTTGAGATATTTGATTTCTATACTTACTATAAGTTCATTTCAATTAAGGTGTTTTAATGATTTATTTCAGTTTATGGTGTTATTCATTCTTTGAAGTAGATGTTTTGTGCAAGTATGGTCTGATAGATGTTTATTTTTGTTGTTTGTATTGATTCTCACCTCATTACTGAAGAGTAATTGAGAGATCCTTATGTGCTTTCTAGTAAAAGTGCAAAGATAATTTGAAATTCATTATAAATTTCATAAGGGAGTTGTACCTTTAAAATTTAGAGAGAAAATCAAATAACATAAAATTTTCTTAACTATTGTGGACATATTGTAATTTCTAAACCTTTGGCATAGAGTAAATTTATTAAATGTTGAAAGGACAATCTATTCACGAGTAGATTTTTGGTGACTCTACTGGGGAGAGTCCCTTTAAAGAGAACCTGGTCTTTGAGAAACAATGTATAAAAATAGTTCTTCCTCTTAATGAGGTTTTCCCTGTGTTACAACCTAATCTTAGATTTGAGGACAATCGAGAAGACATAATCTTAAACTTGAATTCAATTGCTTGGGCTTTACACCAAAATAATCAACAATATCAACAAGTATTAATTATTTTAGAAAGAGAATAAGAAAGGTCTGCGTTATTAAGAGGGATACTAGAAGTTCAAGAAGAAGAGGTTGTAATAGAGTTGCTCAAGTACCTAAAAGACCCTGAACTTAGAATTAGAAATAGAACTAGCTATTCACAGATATACCAGGGGTGAATGAGAAAAGAGATTTCTTGATGAAAACTTTGAGCCATTAAAGAATCCAAAATTCTTACCAGACTTCAATGACCCTAAAAAGAAGAAGATCAAATCTTGAAGTAGGCCTAGTTCACCACCAAAACAATCTCCTTTCTCACCATTAGTGCAATCCTTGCTTTCATTGAATACTCTTATCTTAGCCTATACAACCATCGAACCTTTGCAACTTGTACCACCTAATATGGTTGCCAATCAACCTTGGGGGAAAAACATAGGGCCATTAAATCTAAGAGTTAAACCTTTAGCATTACCTGAAGGAGCTACTAAAATTTTACCTAAGTTCAGTGGAGATGGTAAGGTATCGGCAGATGGTCATCTAAGTTCCTTTCATTTAGTTTGTGCTGTTATAAGTGTTCCTTCTTAAGAAGTTGCTATAAGATTGTCTATTCGGACATTAAGTGATGTCATTGCTAATTGGTTCAATCACCTACCTGATCATTCCATCACTAGCTAGGATGATATGAAAAATACTTTTGAAGGTAGATTCAAGACTCCTAAAAATGAATGTTCTCTTTTTTCTCAAGTTAGTCAAATGAAAAAGGATATGCGTGAACCTATGAGAGAGTTTATTGCCAAATTCAATAGGTTGATTCAAAGAATTCCCACGGCATCTAGGCCTAGTGTAGAAAATTAGAAATCATTTTTTATTAATTTTGTTCCCTTAGATATAAGATTTCATCTCATTTAAGATGCCTGCATTGATTTAGCTACTGGTCAAAGGTTAGCTATTCAATTGGAAGATACATTTATCAATGTTGGTAAATGGAAAAGACATCTACAAACACTTGGGACTGCTTCATCTTCTACCTCTATAGACCCTATTTTGAAAAAATTGATAAACGAGATAGCAATGATGAGAAGCTAGAAAAATAAAATACATGGCCCTTATCAGACTCCTTAATAGGATATTCATAGGTGAAAATAGCCTCAAAATTTTGGTAAAACTCCCCTATTGATTGCCCCTCAAACAAGACTACAAATTGAAGAAGATACTAAGGAAATGATGAGTTCTTTTCATATGACTTCAGACCATGATGAATGAGAATGTCTTGATTAGCTCAATTGTGTTCAACTAGTAAAAAATGCTCTTGCAGCAAAACAAATGCTGGAAAATGAGAATGTAGAAGGTGGAGATTTAGACACTTATTTTCTTAAGTACAAATCTGATTTAGAAAGAGGGGGTAACATTTTTATGACACTTCAAGACCCCACTTGCATCGTGATGATTAGGGGTCAAAGAAATCAAAAGCCATATCTAGTAGCTAGCCCAAATATGTCAACTTCTAAGGGAAAGGAACATATACATGTTGACCCAACAAAAACTACAGAGCCAAAAAAAATTTCTAGAAAGGAATCAATAGCTAGTAGATCAACATTTGATATTGTGGAATTTTGAAAATCTTCTTCTGTATTAATTTCTCCAGCTGAGTATCTAAGACTTAATCCTAAGGAGTTGGACTAGTTAGTTCAATATGTAAAGGGAGGTTCTGCCACTAATGCACAATTTTTCAATGATATCTCTGAGAACCCAAAGGCTATAAATGAACCTATTTTTTGTCTAAAAGGTGCAAAAGAGATGCAGCTTACAATGATGTAGCTGCTTACTCTATTTAGAAGGAAATGGAAGAGAAAAAGCCCAACCTATTTTATATATCATTGCTATTAAATGGATAGAAACTTAGTAATTACATTATTGATTCTAGAGCATCAAATAATATTATGCCCTAACCTATTGCAAAGGTTCTTGGTTTGGAGCTCACAAAAACCTATGGGTGTTACTATTCTATGGATGGGAAACAAGTACCCTTGGTTGGCCAAGTGAAAGATGCAAAGCTATCCTTTATGCTTGTCTAGAAAAATGATTAAAGCTTACCATTCTTATAGCTAATATACCAACTAACTATGGAATGCTACTCAGCAAAACCTTCTATAAGGATATGGGTAGAGAAACTAAAATGGATTGGCCAAAAGCCTATATTCTAGTAGGAAAGAAGAAAATAAAGCTAGAGCCTGAGCCAAAGAATAAATATATAGTAGTACCCTTAGATAATCCCAAAGCATAGATATTGTATGAGGAATGTTAGTTTGGAAATTGTATTATTCTACCTAAAGAATCATGCAAAGAAGAAGAGATAGTAAGTTTTGAAGAAGCCCTATGGACTCTACAATTTGATGGAAGCTGTCCAAATTTAGGTTTAGGCATAGGTATTGTTCTCATTTCATCTTCCATGGGCATTTTTCCTTTCTCTTTTAAATTAGACTTTCATAATACCAATAACACTGTGGAATATGAAGTGCTTCTTCTAAGTCTACAAGAAGCCAAAGCAAAAGGAGTGAACTAGTTAAAAGTGAAGGGTGATGCTGAACTTATTGTGAAGTAGGTAAGAAAGCAATTTTCTATTAAAAATGATAGGTTGAAGCATTATAGAAACCTGGTCTAGGATGAAATTGAGTCCATTGAAGCTTTTTCAATTGAATTCATACCTCGTTCCCAAAACACTAAAGTTGATTCTTTAGCTATTTCAGCATCACTGTTGTTACCACATTCAAAATTTAAAAGTGATACTTATAGGATTGAGATGGTCTATAAGCCTAGGGCTCTAGACAATGTTAATCATTGGCAGGATTTTGATGATGATATGCAATTGAGAGAATCCCTTGAATGTGTTGGTAATTTTTTTGATATCTTTTTTGAAGGATCTGATCATGAGGGTAAATTAATTGGAGAGGAATCAACAAAATCTTGAGAAGTCATTCAACTAAAGGGTAATCAGATTCCCAAGTGATTGATCTCTTTGGAACATCTGTATGGAAGGAAGGATGATAGTGCCCTAAAAGGGTATGTGCAGAATCATGGTGTGCCAACAAGTGGCGATGTGAAAAAAATAGAGTTTGAAGACATCTAAAAATGCTTCAAAGTCCGCTCTGACTTTTTTTACCTATCTAAGTACCAAACTTGGAAGGTAAGGCCAAGCCTTATTAGATATTCG
Source organism: Cupressus sempervirens (assembly GCA_028749045.1). Taxonomy (NCBI): domain Eukaryota; kingdom Viridiplantae; phylum Streptophyta; class Pinopsida; order Cupressales; family Cupressaceae; genus Cupressus; species Cupressus sempervirens. Next base: position 235,382,214 of record CM053791.1, read on the forward strand.
ATTTGACATCGGATATTCGATAATTAGCATAATAATATTATAACAATATAATTATTATAATTATTATACTACAATATAATATTATTATTATATTATAATTGTATAATATTATAATGTATTATATTATAATAATATAATATAATAATAAAAAAGTAATATATTATAATATAATATATAATAAGAAAAGTATAATATATTATAAATTATATCAATGTAATATAATACATTATAATAATATAATATAATAATATTATTATTATATAATATAATAATAATATTATATTATAATAATATAATAATATAATATAATATAAAATATAATATAATAATAAAAATGTAAGATATTATATGTTATAATTAATATGTAATATTGTGGGAATATCGAATATCTGATACCTACACATAACATAAAATTAAAACATAGACCCAGGGACCCTCTTATTATGTTAATTTGGGGCCAATATTACAAAAGCAATCAAATATATGATTCAAGATTGGATATCAGATATTAAGGTATGTTTTTTTTTTTTCCCCAACTCATTTTAAACCTAAATTCAATAGATTTTAGGATGATTTTGTTTTTTTAAGTTGAATCTAGGGGTTTTTTGACAAAAATGTTTAAAATTAAGGTTTTTTAAAAATCTATATTACATTTTGCAATTCAATAGGAATGGTTGATTAGAATGATGACACTAGGGTAGGGAATAATATTCCTTGTAACCCCCCAAAAAATGATCCAATACCCCCACAAAACCGTCCACCAAATGATGTTTTATCCCCTCAAAACCCTCCTCAAATCGAGGATTTGATAAATGAAAATCTCACTGAGTTGAGAGGTTTTCATACAACATATATAATAATGTACCCACATTGGCTCCTATGTTATCCACGTTAAACACCATAGTGGATAACATTGAGACCTTTACGAACCACCAAAATGCTGCTCTTCATTGGCATGATGAAATGCATGAGATGTTTGATGGTGGTTTAGATTATGATGAGGTTGCAGCCCTGAACATAACCAAAGATGATTTGGCTAGCATTTTTGGGAACCAAAAAATAGGTTTACCAGTTGACTCAAAAAAATCCAAACTATCGATCAAATGGTGCACAAATGACACCATACGTGCAAACTCTTGGGATTATTTTTGGATGTTCATTGATATCCCTCCACATGGAAATTTAGACATACCATTTTATTTCCTTAGAAAATTATATGTAGAATTTGTGTTGAAACTTAAAGTCAACTATTGGAGCATGAAGCCTAAAATGGGTTTAGGACTAGGAGCTCCTCAAGATAGACCCTCTTCCTAGTAGAAGAAAGCTAGCACTTTTGTCCCCCCCACTAATATCTCCCCTCCTCATTGAGTGCAGTATCCAAATATTATGACAGAGTCTAGCTCTCAGACCATCAGAGCCATTCGTAGGCTAAGTAGCCTAATGATATCTCAAGCTAGGTCAGTCTTGCCTCCTTGTGTTGATGATGCTAGTGCCAGTTCATCATTGGCTCGCTCATCACATGAGTGTGTGCCTTACACTTGGATTACGTGGAAGAATATTTTCCTGGGTCCCATAGGTGATCTTCCTAAGTATCAATTTGTATTAGATGAGGACACACTAGTCACATACATAGAGGCTAGAGACCCTGATGCAAGAGAGGAGGGGAATGCAAAGGCATAGACTCCTTTGATGTTAGTACATGTATATATTTTTTTGTTAAGAAATATGTGATTTAAAGTTAATTTTCATAATAGAGTAATTTTAAATTTTAAGCCATATTGACTTTTATATGTATGTGATCTTCATTCATGTTTAGTTGATGATCAAGGACACCTACGTTACATTATGTTGTGTTCACATCTTTTATTTCTATTTGATATTGTAGCATATATAGTTGCTAATCTTTCTTTTATCTTGCAGGTACCACCTATCCCAAGGGGACAAAGTGCAGGGGGTGAGCCAGCACACATTGACTAAAGAAAGGTAATTAGGTGCTTTCTATTTGATTAACTATTGATGCATTCTTGTAAAAATTTTGTGGTAATCCCATTTAATTACATTCTTTATTATATATAGGGTGTGGGTACTAGCGATGAGCTTGTACAGATTCCACATCGTAGACCATCATGGATTTCCATTCGCACTGAGAGCAACATTATATGTATAAGTATCATTTTTTTTTATTATCCTTATCTTCATAAATACATTCAAAACTAATTTTTGTGATATTAACAACTACTATTTTGTATCTCATAGGAGACTCCTAGTGCACATGAGGTACGATAGGAGAGTTATGTAGATTTGAAGAAGCAACCACTCTCTCCTAAGCAGAAGCATAAAATAGTAAGTTTTAGTTTGAAATCATAATTTTATATGTTATAAATTAAGCATGCTATGAATTATAATGTTATAGTTTAAATTTTAGATTCATCTGACAAACATATTTAAACATATACAACCCACAATTAGAGAGGTACAAGCATTGTCGAGGGCATACAAGAGGACTCCTAACCGATCCAGAAGGTCGATGAGAGAGGTATTTATTATGAAATTTTGATATTATAAATCTTGATTATAAAAAGGATCATTAAGCATTTGAGTAATTCAATGTTAGATACAAAGAATCATATACATTTAGTAGTCTAACTTTGGGTTTTCCTTTTTTGTTTATGTAGGAGGCATCTAATCCACCTAGTGTAATGAATAGGTTGCATTTTGATCATCCACTAGCACCTTAGGATAGTATAGTTGTCATAGAATGCATCATGAGACATTTTGAGATGGCATATGCCACATTGTATGTAGAAACATTGATACTATACACATTCTGATGGCATGATCAACCACATTTTGTATATGGATCTATGTATTTTGATATATATTTGAGTACTTTGTCTATGGATACATGTATTTTGATATATATTTTTGTCATTTATGTGAAAAATGATATACATATTAATTTTGTATCTAGTATTGTTCAATTTATCATGGTTCATGTGTATTGTTCATGTTTATGGAATATCATTAATTTTGATTATGTTTGTTATATTTGATTCAAATGCAAGAATTGTTTAATAAAATTTTAACAAATTTTACTATCAAATTTGCATGCAATGTATAATTTGAAGTGCTATCATGACATAAACACACTTTTTAACCTCCTACACAAGGTTTAGATAACCCCACATCTAATTTTAAACTCCACCTTCAACCTTGAAACTAATGCTTGGCTTTAAATCTCATCTTAGCACAACTAAGGACTCCACTTCTCAACCATGGATTCTATTCCCAACCACCAAGTCATTCATAGATTCATAATCTTTGATAACTAGCACTTCACTTTGTTACTATCCTCATAATACAACTTTTTAATTTCAACAACATCATCATCATCATCAGCATCACCATCTTATAGAATTTGACAATTCATTGATAGCCTTCACAAGCTTTGAGTTATGACCCTTAGAAGATCGACCTTGAAACGCACTTAGAGCACCTTGAAGACTCCTCGATATGGGGTGTCTGTGGATGATGGATGGTCTTTGTGGCTAGAAAAAGGGTTTTACTAGGGTTCACCCACCCACCTAGAGCTAATGGCACTAATTATTTGATGCCAAGATTAGAGGTTTCAAAGTTATGTTGTGGTGCACCTATGAACTCTGGCACATTATGAGTTTTGGCATCAAGCGAGATCGTTGTGCTAAATCGAAATGGAATGTGATCTCTCAAATATGAGATATCTTATTTTAGGCCTTAGCATCACCATCTTGTAGCATTTGATATTTCATTGATAGCCATCACAAGCTTTGAGTTATGACCCTTGCAAGATCAACTTCAAAATGCACTTAGAGCACCTTGGAGACTCCTCGATATGGGGTGGCTTTCCTCGATGGATGGTCTCCATGCCTAGAACAAGGGTGTCACTAGGGTTCACCCAACCACCTAGAGCTAATGGCACTAATGATTTGATGCCAAGATTAGCAGTTTCAAAATTAGATTGTGGTGCACCTATGGACTGAGGTGCACTGCGAGTTTTGGCATCAAGAGAGATCGTTGTGCCGAATCCAAATGGAATGTGATCTCTCAAAAAAGAGATAGTTATTTTAGGCCTTAGTATCACCATCCTATAGCATTCTATAGTTCATCAGTAGCGCCCATGAGCTCTGAGTTATGATCCTCGAAAGATCGACCTTGAAACACACTTAGAGCACCGTAGAGACTCCTCAATATAGGGTGGCCACAGATGACAGATAGTCTCCATGGCTAGAAAAAGGATGTCACCAAGGTTCACCCACCCACCTAGAGCTAATAGAACTAATGATTCAAATAGTTCTCGCTGTTAGGAGTTAGATTTTGAAAAGTTGTCAAGAAAATTGCAAAAGTTGCTAAGCAACTTTTCGCAATTTTTGCAATTTTTGCGCTAAGACAAGTTTTATTGCAAATTTGTTTGTAAATGGACACTATAAACTCCCAAGGACCCTAATAATGTTCTAAACATCTAGAATTACCTAAAAAACATGGAATTTACCAAAAATCTACTTTATTTGACCAATTGATGGCGAAGGCTTATAGTTGCACCATGGGGTCTTGTGTCCATTACAAATGTGGATGGTCATAGGGAGATCATTAGATCTATCCCTAGACTTTATTACATCAAGAAAATAAAAGTGATTAGGTGTTTTGTACTAGTGTTCCACGTTTTGATGTGATAAAAAAGTGCATAGAATGGTTAGTGATTGTGCATACCTCATGTATGTGTTACTTGATTTATTTATTTTTGATGAGATGTGGTTGGTATGAGATCGATTAACAAAATTTCTTAGCATGAGATTTGTTGGATAACCAAACCATTTTCCTACTAATTCAAATTGGTGTGCCTATGGGCTCAACATGTTTGGGTGATACTGAATCCGCATAGAAATCACTTGCTCTTCTAAAGATGCTAAATGGTGTATGCAAAGGGACTAGCATCCTTTAATATTATAGAATTTCATTTTTGTTCATTTTTATGGATATGCATTTGGAAACATGTCATGCATTCTTGAAAATTGTTTTTATTAGATGTAGTAGGTATTTGGATGATCAACAACCCTATATTTCATTAATGTTATTGGACTAAGAACCAATTTTCCTCTCAGTTGGAAGGGTTGGCCTAAGGGTTCAACACTAATGGGTGATGTTGAACCACCTTGCTAATGACTAGTTCATTTGGGGAGGCTTGAGATTGCATGCAAAGGGATTCTTGTTGATTTTACTCTTGTTTCAAGGGGTGGGCCTAAGAGCTCAACATGTTTTGGTGATGTTAAATCACTATATTAATGAATAGCTCATTTCGAGATGGTAGCTAACGAAATCTTAGAAGATTATTTTTATAGTATTGTAAAAGTTTTTTATGAGAACCTTTCTACTAAAAATTTAGAGTATATGCAATTTTCCCAATGCATGGTAACCAATGGAGGAAGAGTTGGCATGGTTTTAATAATGCATGGTAGCCATGATGAACCAAAAAAAATGAGAAACACTATAACCATGATGGACTTGAACATGAAGATGATTATGGAGAGGATCAAATGCAACATGTTACTTTAGTCCCAAATGTTGACAATATACAAGGGTTTAACTTTGACAATATACAAGATCACAATATTCGAATAAAATAATAAGTAAAATATACAATGGAAACCTCACACCATAAAAAATAATCAAATACATTAATAAGACTTGTAGTAAAAGGCTTACACAATTTAAGCATCATAAAATCACTTTTTTTTTCAATGCCTCATTGCGAATGTGTATTTAAACTTATTGACACTTTCCCCAAATTGTTTTTTAAGAAATAAAGTATTCTAATTCTTCATCCATACTTTCTAGATTTTTCTTATTTGATTAGTTTGATAAAAATATTTTTAATAATCATAATGTCAGATCTATGTCAAATAAGAAAAAAACCAAACTTGTAATAAGATATTTGCAAGCAATTATCTTTCATATAGTTATAAATGCTCTTAAAATTGTCCTTATAGACTTGTATCACATGCAAATATGATTTGCAAGAACTTGTTCAATATCTTCCTCTTATAATTCCTTACAAAGAACCTACCAAAGTACAAATTACAATGTGCAACTAATTTAACCTGTCTTTTTCGTTATTACAAAAACCATATACAAAAAAAGTTCACATTTTACATCATAATACATCATAAATCTTAGGAATTCTCCCAAACACCACCACCCCTGACACCACCCCCCCCCCGCCCCAACTCTTCATGATGTACCTACATTCCAATATCATAAAGAAATTAGTAACTTATTGTATTAAACAAGATAATCATCAATTCATTGAATCATTATGAAGAAAATAACATAAGAAGTAAATATACCTAATTCGGTGTTCCACTAGGGTCCTCCCCTTATTTTTGCACTAATACATTAGGGCTCAATTTGTGATGGCAGGCAGATGTAATTTTTTTTAGGTTTTTTTTTCAATTATAGCCTGACGACATCACAATTGCGATGCTAATAGGATATAAGAGAAAAAAATATTAAAACGTTTCTCATTTGTTTGAGGGCAATGTCCACGGATGGAGGCAAGGGAAAGTTTGAGGGTGCAAGTCTGTATGAGATGGTCACATGAGAATTGGGGCAAAGCATAGAAGAAGACCAGCCATCTGTATGAGTATAGTCTAGATAGCTTAGTTGGATGGGGTATCTAAGGGTATGGCATGAAGAACTAGCAGAGGACAGAGAGAAGTGAACATAGGTTTGATGTAAGTTGTGAAAGTTTATGGTTTGATGACTGGTCATTAATTGTACAATCGTATGTTTTCCTATTTTATTTTCAGTATATGTTATAACTTATGTATGAATTATTATATCTACTATAGTTTTTAAACCCCTCCAATATCAAAGCATTTTCTTTACATATTTTTATTTATTTATGAAAGACAAATTCAAATGGAGTTTTAATTTAATTTATCATTCAAAACCATTGAGAAACAAGAAGTCACAATATCGACTTTATTGCATCGTATGGTTTAACTGGTTACTGTAGTTTCTTGTCTTAAATCAAAGCTACACCATTTCTAAACTGCAAGAGTGGTTGGAGTTATCTTTTCTCACATGAAAACAACCAGGTGATTTTTGCTATATGAAAATATGAAGGGATTCTATACTTGAGCAGCACAGAAAAAGTTGCAGCAAATCTCAAGTGAAGAATTGTAGTGTTAAACAAGGAGTGGAACATGGAGTGGGTATTTTGGGGTTTGACAATTGTTTCTTCTAGTTTAGTTTTGTTCCTGCTCAAGATTGCAATAACAATATGGTGGAAGCCTCTGCAATTGAAAAAGTACTTTGAATCCCAAGGAATCAAGGGTCCTCCATACAAACTATTCCATGGGAACACCACAGATATATCCAGGCTCATCGATGAGTAGAGAGCAAAACCCATGCCTACACTCTCACATGATATAGTCCCTCATGTTTTTCCCCATATTTACCAGTGGACCAAGACCTACAGTACACTTACTATTCTCCATTGAATAAAGAACATAATGCTGAAATTACACATGAATACATAAACTAATATGCACTTTTAAGCATTGTTTCAATACAAAATACCACATTGATTTAGAAGAAACCAAGTTTCTCCAAAAGGAAAAATATTATTGCAAGTGGAAATTAAGAGGTATCGTTGAAATTAATAGGCATTTGCATAATCCCAATAGAGGTGAATGGTGAGGTTTGAGTTACTCCTAGCAAACTATTGTAAATTCTCACAAATAAAGTTGTATACATTCATCGGTTTCTTCTTCCTCCCAATTTATTGCAATCTCTTGGCTTTTTTTATGTTATTTTTTTGTACTTATTAATGCACCTGACCTTACAAACACTATATCACACACTTGTTTTTTCTTGCAATGAAATTTGGCATCAGCAATGTTAAAGATTTTAGCTGTGATAGAAATCTTTATCTCTAATTTTTCTCTATGTATTGAAATTGAGATAATACCTATGGATTCTATTTATAGTTGGATAATTGAGATAATATTATATGAAGTGACATGTGTATATTTCTAATTAAAGATAGCAGGCTTCAACAATCGACATTGAATTCTATAGTATGCTTTTGGAATTTGATTGTGTAACATTATTTTTATAATTAACATTTCAAATCATACACCATGATCCAATTTTTGGTTCATTGAACTCTTTCATCCTGATGGTGGATCATGGAGTATGATTTAGATGGTAGAGAGCATGTTTCAGAGTTAGAGGCTGCTATCTCAGTAGTATGAGTAGCAAAGTAGCTAGAAGCTAGAAAAATTCATGTTGAGGGTGATTCACGAATCATTATAAATGTAATAATAAAAGCGACATGGCAGCTTAGCACTTGTAGAACTACATAGATCAAATTAATGTAGAATTAGCTTCTCTGGATGACTCCAAATTATCACATTTGAGAAGAAAAGTAAATAAAGAGGTCAACACCATGTTCGATTGGGCACTATCAACTTCATCCATTGTGATTATTTCTTTCATTTCTTTTATTGGCCACCAACAACTTCATCCATTTAATGACATATGTAGGCAACGATAGTAATGTGATGGGAGTTCTTGGTGATCCTTGCCAGAAGTGCCATGTAAGTACCATCAATTAGGTTGATAATGATTGAGAATGTTTGTCTTATGTGCTACCAGAATTGAATCCTCAATACAAGCTGGATTTGGTAACCACATTGTTGTTTGAGAGGCTTTTTGCAATTGGAGTGATGGAAATTGCTTTCACTCTCACTTGCACCAAGCAACAAAATTCTTATCATCGGAAGAGTAAGAAGACTAGGGTTGATAAAATGTTCAATTTTATGGACAATAAATTAATGGAGAGTGTTTTTCTTTTGTTGAGGGAGTTGTTCGACCAAGTTGAGAAATGTCACAAAACAAACACTGAAATCCATTCGAAGATCATGGTATGGGCTCTGCAGTTGGGCATTGGGTGTAATGGAGGAGCTTTTTGCAAAGTCCATTCAAAGAATTGGGGTAAATGTGGGTTAAAAGAAGAGTGGACTCTCAAGGATTAAGGTACCAAGTACATGCCCTTTTTGGTGGTTTGATTAAAGATTCAAAAAAAAGAGGTTTATAGAGGCTAGAAAGGGATAGTTTACAGTGAAAATGGCGATAACAATCAAGTTCCTGGATGAAGAAAGAGAGAGCTTTATTTTTCACTTTGTGTCACATTTTCTATATCATTCAACATCCCTAAACTCTCAAGAATTAGTCCTCATAAATTATTATGAGATTAATATAGAATTTGAAGATTCTTGAATGTAAACAATTTTGGTGAGAGAATGTTTTACAACTCATTAAAAGACAAGCTGAGAAATTGTAACTCTACTAGTTCTCCAGTCCAAATTGAGATACACCCCTAAATTTTGTTTTTCAAGTCAAATACTTGAAGTTTTTTGAAATTTGCAATAAGAGGAGGAATAATATGATCTCCATCTTCACTGCCAGTTGGCCTTTCCTGGCTTTTCTAAACCTTTTTTTCTAGAATCTTCATCAAAACACAACACAAATGGTGAGCACTTCATGGCCTCAATTTTCTCAAGGTCACTATACTTGTCCCCCAAATTTATTCCTAATTTTGGGATGGATTTTGCTAAGATTTCATCAAATCCTCCCAGTGCCTCCCTAGGAACAATTGTTTCCATAATTAGCCTTATGATGGCTTTATCTTCAGCCAGCCGCAATGCCTAAGCCATAATAATGAAGCAAAAATCTATGTTGGTTCTATGTCTATCCTCAACTTGGTGGAACATTTCCCCCTGCAAAACAAATATTTTGTTTGTTGTTCACAAATTTGAACATGGTTATCAAGTCTTAACCTTTTGCTCTGCCCATGGAACGAGTTTTTCTACTTAATGCAAGTGAGAGTAAAGGAAGTTTCCATCTCTTCAAGTTGCAAAGTACTTCACAATTGGGATTGAAAGAACCAAAAAAAAACTCACAAAGTTTTTTCTTGAGGCACTCAAAAAAATCATTCCCCATCATAATCAATTTGCTTTACAGTGATCACTTGTCATCGCAGCATAGATCACAATGAACTTACATCACATCTTTGGTGTCACCATCTGCATTAAATGGCTATAGTTATTTGTGGCCAAAAGAGAGGTGAAATTATCACGAAAGATTTCCCATATCCATCCTTAAAGCTTGGAAATCTTCTAGAATGATTTTGTGTACCTTGAGAGTTAAGGCCTAGTTTGACAGTTTACCAGCTTCCTTATTGCCTTGCCTTCTTATTTATTTATAGCATCTTCACACACACCAAACTACCAATCAAGGGTATCGATTCAACTTGTTTGCAAAGTTTTCTCCTTTCCCAATTCATCAACACCTTTCCCTTTTAGGGATTTCTAGGAATCTATCCTATTCTCCAATCCCCTCAATACATTCCCACTACCTCTTTAAACATATTTGATCCACTCTACCTCATGGAAACTTCTAATCCATCTATTCCTTCCAACTGAACACACATGTTCCCTCATGAAAATAATGGCTCACTTGACTTCTTACAGCACTGACTTGACTTCTAATTAGACTCATTTCATGGGCACTTTCCATTCCTTCACAAGACCTTATGAAATCTATAACTCTTCCAATACTCTGAACTGTTGGATTGACTGTGACTGCCCCATCATACACTTTTTAAATTGACACCTTATATTTATCCTTACAAATTGGTTTCTCAATTACTCACCTACACAAAGGACATTCCTATATGACTTGATTCATTAGCTTTCATAACCATTAACAAACCAACGAATCATATCCTGTGATCCCACTCGAAACATGTAACATCAGTTCACTGTCAAACTATGATAGGCATCCATTACTCTATTGAGACATTCACAAAGTGGTTCAGAGACCCTCTAATTCCAAGCCATTAGGGTACAATTAGGATTCATCCTTGCATGCACTTATAGCCATTATACCTTCAATAAATTCCCTATGTGAGCAAAATCATGACTGATTAATCATATCTCTATTTTATGCAATTTGAGAAAACTTTTCATGGTTTTGTTTGATCAAATACACATGGATTCTTGTCCATGGGTTCCTGTAAAGAAGAGGGAATATAATACACCTTTTTCCCCACCATCTATTTGAATTTGGGGTCTTGGCCCACAATTTATATTACAGATTTATTTGTACAAAGTTACAGATTACCCTACTAAGGGTTTGGACAACTTACACAAAAAGTTGAATATCTTTTCATCCACATAATAAAATTGAGTGCTTTACAAACAAAAATAAAGTATATTTTACCCTCTATCATCTACAACAAATGGATCATTAGATGGGTACCAATATTGCCAGAAAAGGACATAGAAATCAGACTTCTTTTTTATTGATCAAAGTAAGCTTGAGGTGTTCTTGCATGATACTCTCGAAGAGAAGAAGTCTAAAGTCCATACTTTCCCAGGATCCTGCAGTGACTAGTATTTCCCATTATAATCTTACCCTAACTATCTTTGGAATTATCTCCCTATTCAAGTGTATCATTGTTGTATATTTTTTGTCCTAACATTGTGGTCAGTTGTAAACACTTCCATAAATTAGCTCTCACCTTTTCATGAACCTCTCTCATTGCTTCTACTATATCTTCAACATGAGAACTCCTCTTATCCATACTCTTCATATCCCTCAATTTGAAATATCCTCTATCTTTTTTGATATACTATCTTAAAAGTACTAATACCATTTCTCCTATTTGTCCATTCATTATAGGCATATTGTTCCTATGGTATTAATGCATCCCATTCTTTCCCATGATCCTGTGTAGGACACCTTGACATGTTTTAATTAAATAACTAAGGAGGGAGGGGGGCTCAATTTTCCTTGGCTATCGAATAGGGCCTTAAAAAAATCTCAACATATTACATACTTAAACTTTTCCTATATCAACCTGGTAACTATATTAAAACTTCATAATAATATCTAATTCATCCTTCACTAGTAAATTGTTAGCTTTCACCAAGTATTAGAGTAATAAACTTTTAACTATATACTTCATGTATTTAGTTACATCAACAATAAGTATACAAAAAATAAGAATAAAATAACATGTAACACAATAATCTACACTTTTAAACACAATAATTTTTAACATGAAAACCCTATTAAGAGAAAAATCACCTATGATTGATCACATCAAATTTGTAGTATCAGATCTTCACTTCCATTCCTTTACTGATTATTTTCTCCTTGTTATATATTCATTCATTTCTATCCCTTGTCAACATTGCATATGTATATTTTAGCTCTTCCTTAGCTTGTGTTCAGATGTTCTCTTATACCACGATCTTCCTTCCTTCCATACCTACATATTTCATTTTTAGATATTCTCTCCCTTTGAAAAAAATGCCAAAAAAAAACTAAAAACTTTAATATAATGGTAGTTGTACCTTGTACCTTACATGTGCTAATACATTTTTGTTTTAATAAATCATTCTTTTCTTTCTTTCATCTTCTTCACATATTTAGGACTACATAAAGAGTGAACTCCTTCTTCAACTCCAAATAGATATTCTTAGGGTATATTGGTTGTAGTGTTTCTTTATTAATTTTTGGCTCTAGTTTTAACAGTCTTAACTATCTTTTTGTGTACTATTTTCTCTATTTGGTGTGTAATGTTAGCTCTGTGCCATGAATCTCCAATCGTGAAATCCTAGTACACCATAGAAAGCTTGCACTACATCCCTAGTTCTGCCAATAAAAAACACTACAGCTTTGCAATAAACCTAATGAACAACTTCACAGTTTTTGAAGCCAGATGACAATGCAGATTTTGAGCCACCTGATGAACAGCTTCACAGTTTCTTGGATTTAAGAAAAAATCATATATATGAATGTTCTTGTGTCTAATGTCATATGTTGCATAGTAATTAATATCTCTTGTAAAGATTACATTGATGTTGGTATATATTATGCTCTCTTTTGTATTAGAACATTCTAACCTTTTATTTATGGATATGGTGCTCAATTTGGTCACACTATAATCTGTATCTGGTGTCTTATTTGTAATGGATGGTTCAGTAACTACATAGATAAGCTTAATGTTATTGTTATAAAAATATTGTTATGTAATGGTGTTTCATGTGCTAGCCAAGGTTGGTTTGAAGGCCACCAACTTCAATGCCCTGCTAGCATTTATAGATATAGAGTTCTATAATATCATGAAAAAAAATCAATATAAAAAAGGTCATTCTCTTTGTAACATTTTTGGCTTTCATTTTAATTTCATCTTCTCTTCTATTGTGATAGGAAAGCTGGAGAGAAGTGCTATATTGAAGGCCATATCTGTAGGATTTAAAGAACCTATCGAACCTCTAATTTGTTTGACTGGAGGTAGATTCCTGATTCTTTGCCTTAGAACACTATCATCTTCAAAGTCCTATATGAAATCTATATGACCATTTCATTTCTTCAATATTCCCTATGGATGTCCCTATCTAACTATATATCTTTTAATTGCATATAATAACTAATTTATGTTCTTTTTCATGACTATGTTTTACTCATATAATTGTGATCTCTCTAGCACTATGATGTCATTTAATATGTCTTGCTAAAGCTTGTAAATTTTGTTCCTTTCAACATGTCATACAATATGTCTTGCCTTGTAGCTTATATGTTTTGAAATTGTTGTTAGGCCTTGTAGCTTGTATAATTTGATTGCTAGAGAGCTTCTATAGCTAAGCAAGAAGGTCATTGCATGAGTTATAGCCACGCGCTCGGGTATGAAAATTGTATATTTTTTAATCTAATGTATATTTTAAGTAGAATTTTAGCTTATATGTTTAGAAATTTCTTTTATTGGCTTAATGTTGTAAGGTCTCTTGAAATAAGACCTTCAGGCGATTGGTCAAAGCTTAACAAATAATCTTATCCACAAATTTGCCTAGAGCAATTGACTAAATGTTATAAAAGGTGATTATGTTAAATGTCTTAGGGATAAAGTCAAAGAAAGTATTTTTTAAATATTAAAGTATTTAGCTAGGTCTAAGAGGATTTGTGTAATTTTGATAGTTTTTCTTAGTTTTTGAAAGTTGTAGACTGGAGTTTTCATAGCCCTATTTTTGCTTCCTACAAAGAACAATCATGTCAGATAATATAAGTGAAGAACAAAATAGGGAGACAATCGCTAGATTGTGGTCTAACTTGAAAAGAAAAGGTGATGGAAAATGTTATTGTCCTTGCAAAATTTTTAAGGGCTTAAACCATAGAAGACTACTAATTAAAACAATTAAGAGACATTGTAGGGAAAATGGTCACATTGAAGGGGGACATGACTATCATCCACTGGTAAGTTGTTCATTATATCATTTTAACAATTTATATACATATGAAATCACTTGATGATGAGTTGATTATCATGGTTTATTTATGTTAATCAATTTTATATAGGTTGATCTCCCCAGGGAAGTACATGATATGAACCACAACAATCTGAAGAATATGGTTTTCAAAGTGGAGGAACATGGAGGTTTGAATATTCAAGGTGAAGATAATGATCCCATGGAAGATGATGATCATGCACCAGAAAACACAATTGAAGATTATGGTATAAATACATTGATCCATGACACATTTAGTCCAAGCGTGTCTAATCATGATGATGATGATAGCCTTAATGTACCTCTACTTGAGAAGGCATATGAGCCCCTATACAAAGACTCCCAAACAACTCTTCTCTCTAATGTATTGTTGTTGTTGAACATGAAGATTATGAATGGTTTATTCAACATAACAATGTCACATATGTTAAGGTATGTCATATATGTCTTTATAGTTAACAAAGGCTAAATAATGTACCACTAATATTGTTTATATTAACAACTTATATTTTTTGTTCTAGATTGAGGGGCAAGTTTTTGTTACCACCATCAAATATTCTACCTCACTCATATCCAGAATCATTTGCTGTTATGAAAGATATTAGAATGGAGTATGAAGCAATACATGCTTGTCCCAATGATCTTATTATATATTATAAAGAACATGAATTTGCAACACAATGCCATGTATGTCATACGAGTAGATATTGAATAGATCAACTAACAAAAAAGGTGCCTCAAAAGGTTCTTTGTTACATCCCTATTATTCCATGGATGCGAAAATTATTCAGGTGTAGTAGCTTGGCTCAATTTATGGATTATCATGCATGCAATAGAAGTTGAGATGAAATTATTCGAATACCTATAGATGGTTTGGCATTTATGCACATGGAGGAAAAGTGGCAACACTTCAAAGAAGAACCTCATAATCTCAGGCTTTCATTAGCAATAGATGGTGTTAATCCATTTGGAGAGATGAGATCTATTTACTTGATGTCGCCTATTTTTGTTATCAACAATAACATTCCTCCCTGGATGTCAATAAAGAGGGAGCACATTATGTTGGCAATGATTTTTCTAGGTATCTTATCATTTGATAGTTATTAATTTACATGAACTTACAAATCTTGTAGTAAAATAGTCACAATAATTATGTAATATTATTGTTCATTCAAGAAGGTAAATATCAACTAAAAGATATGAATGTATATATTGAGCCTCTTATCGACAAATTGGTAGAGTTATGGAATGGTGTAACTATGTATGACATGTCTAGACCATTAGGAAAAAGACAATTTCAATTCCATGCAATACTTGCATGGACAATACATGATGCCCCAAGGTTAACACATTTTTGTGTTATGTTATAGTGAATTCAAGTTGTGCACGATAATTCTAATCATAAAAATAAACATATTTAATAATCCAATTATATCATTATCTTGTAGGTCTTCAAACAAAGGGAAAATTTGCATGTCCAGTTTGTGGTGCAAAGATAAAATCTCATCATTCAAAAAGTTTAGGAAAGCAGGTGTTTGATGAGTGTAGACACTTCCTCCATAGGAATCATAAGTATCAAAGTATGAAAAAACATCTTTTCAATGGGAAAGAAGAGACTACATCAAAGCCACGAAGAATGACACCTTGCTTATGGAAGTTGAAATATAATAGAATTAATCATCGAGGTAATGATATTCCACCTAATGGTTTGTGTTTGTAATTTATATATTTTTATTGTGATGTTTATTTACTAATTGTGTAATTGATGATCGTGAAGGTCGTCAAGGCAGTACCGACAACCTTCCAAAGGGACTAAAAAGCTATCCCAGACAATTTAGTAGGTTGCCCTACTATGAGAAGTTACAAATTGTGCATTTGTTTGATACTATGCATATTGAAAAGAATATAACAGAGACATTGTGGAAAATATTGGATTGAAGGTGTGAGAAAGAAAAAAATGTCAAAATTTGTAATGACATTCATGAATCCAATCATACATTGAAGAATTTCATTTGCTCAAATAGCAATAGAGATCAAATTAATATAAGTGCCCTTTCTTGGTTATTAACAGAGTAGCAAAGTGATTCCATAAAAGAAGTCATACAAAAAATTGATTTCTCACAGGATTTTCTGCGAACATAAACAATCTCATATCAAAAAAAAGTGAATTTGGGCCAGGGCTCAAAATGCATGATTGGCATACTTTCATCATGGTAAGTTATGTTCTTCTATATTTATAATATATTCATAAACTATGTGTACTATTTGTTATGTTATGTTAGAAAATAATGAATTGATTGGTTTATAATTACTACAGCACGTGCTTCCCCAATCTCTCCCAGAGCACTTCAACAATAACATTAACCAAGTGATATACAATCTTGGAAAATAAATGAGGTAAGCAATAATATCCATTCAATTTGTTGTACATATTTATTATATTCGCAATTTTTATTTTTTTCTATGTAACCTATTGTATATTATTTTGTAAAGTCTTGTATCTATATATTTTTTGTGACTTGAATCTCTTAATGTAGGTGGTTGTCATCTAATGAAATCCATAAAGAAGATATAAACTATTGTAAGAGAAGAATTCCTCATTTACTATGTGAAATGCAAAAGTGTCTACCTCCAAATTTTTTCAATGCATAGGAACACTACCTCATACACCTAGTTGAGGAGATTGAATTGTGTGGACCTGTACACACTAGGTCAATGTGGATGGTTGAGAGGCACTTGAAATCTTTCAAGGCTGTTATTCAACAAAGAGCACATCCTAAGGGTTCTATGGTAGAGGGATATATGGTATACTAGACTATGGTGTACATTACTGAATATCTTCCTAAGTTTGCATCAAATATCCATGTAGATCGCATTTGGGATCTCGAGCCTTTTAAAAAATTAGAAGGGGAGTACTTGATGGGGAAAGGTACATTGAGGAAAGTGAGAGGTAATAAATTATAAGATGTTATTATAATAAATTATTTCTTAATCTTCAAAATAAATTGGTTGTAAGTTGTTAATTTTTTTTGTACAAGTGCTCGAGAGTGGGATGCACTACATTTGTATATTGCAAACAATCTTGATTCGATGACGGTATGGATTGAACAATGTAAACATTTTGGTCACACATTAACATGGGAAGGTGTATCTTCATTGGTTAAAGAAGCTTATTGTAATGGAGATTCCAATGTTGCGCAAAGGGAAATAGATTTAGCACATGGTTCAAGAGATTTTTAGGTACATACAAATTTATTAATCACCCGTATGTTTATCAACTAACTATACAATAATTTTGACATGTTTCACATATTATTGGAGATTAAACACCGCAAGGCTATGTTTTGTAATGGTCAAAATTTTTGTGTCAAAGTGTTGGATGACACAAAGAAAACTTGTGATTCAAAAATAACTATAGTCTTTCAAGCGACTAATATTTCATCTAGAAATGACTTACATCCTCCTGAGTTTGAAAATCGATACTATGCCATTTTGGATGATATACTTGAGTGTGACTTTAGTTCCTTCAAATTAGTACTCTTCATTGTCAAATGGTACAGGCTATGACTTAATCGAAATGATCCTGATAGAGTTGTTATTGAACATGATAATGGATTTACAATGGTTAATACAAGGTCATTTGAGCTAGTTGGGGATGAGCCCTATGTTCTTCCAAGCCAATGTGAGCAGGTATTTTACTGAAAGGTTCCACATAGACTGGGTTGGTCATTTGTTGTTAGACATGAACTAAGAGGAAGGCCAATAAAGTATAATGCGATGGAAGAAGAAGATACCAAAGAAGTAGAAGACGATGTAGATGGTGATCACGATCGACAGTTATTGGATGATGTTCCTAACACAAATTTTCATGAAGAAGAGGAAGAAGATGATGAAAATGATGCTGCTATTTATGATGATGATGAAGATGATGTTGGTGTTGATGATGATGATGACGATGACAATGACAACAATGATGATGATGACAATGATGGCGAGGATGATGATGATGATGATGATGATGATAACGATGACGATGATGAGGAGGAGGAGGATGATGATGATAATGATGATGATGATGACAAGGATGATGATGATGAAATTTTGAGGTATGCCATCAATCCTTAGTCTATGTTGTCACTTAGGTTTGCACCCTTTTCCAAGGCCTATGCACAAGGACAACCTAGTCAAACATGGAAACAACCTCCAAGCTGTGGGACTTCAACTACGAGGTTGAGTCTCTGGAGAAGGCCAACTTCCTCTTACTATCAGGGTGCACCTAACTACTCTTGGAGAGGAAAAGGGAGAAGGAGAGCATGAAAGAAAATTTACCTAGTTCTAATCTAAGGAGGTGATCCACCAAAATAGAGTGTTCGGACCAATCTCTGCCCATACATGCGCTACTGAACCAGAATGAAACTAAGGATATACACATCCAGACTTGCTTAAATCAAATAACCACATACAGATTAGAAAACCAAGATGAATGAAACATGAAAGAAGTTCACTTATATATCATTCATAGGCCAGCAAAGATACAGTCATGCAGACTACAGATTTGCACAAAACAATGGCACAGGCAAAGAATTCTTGCACTTTAATACCAATGGTTGAAGGAGATAAGTGGAGAATTAGATAGTTCAGAGGCACAAGGTAATTTACACTAGAATTGTAGAGAAATAGTAGAGGAAAATTAGAGAGAAGGTCCCCCCTCACAGAAACTACAAAATCTACCTTTATAGTTCAGGCATAACTGAGATCTTTTCTTGCTGAAATGACTTTGGAGCTACCTGCCATTAAGTTCTGCGGAGGACAAGCATGGAGATCTGAAGAAAATCTAATCTTTTTTGCAAAAGGTGTTCTGAGAGGACAAAATATGGTGCCATCGATGCTCTGACTAGGTAGATGGATCGACTGAGACAGTGGGGTGTTCCTCTTCATTTCACATTCATTCTGGGTAGGTTAGAATTGATCATGAAGATCAGATCGCACAAAAAAATATATCGCCTTCATTTTTTGGTTCATGAATCAGTAGGGTTAGTGAGTCAACCTAGTTTCATAAGCCAACTGGGCCACACAGGTCAATCGCTTCTTTTTGTTCTGCCAACTGGGAAGTCCTCTGTGGTTGACCTCCTTTTATTAAACTAACTGCACCACCCTTCAAACTGTTATCATTAACTGTAATGATCACACTAATTGCCAGCCATTAATCATCAACCTTGTCCAAGCTAGTAAGATACGTGTTATCAAGGTGCTATGTCGCCATGGTATCCATCGTGTAGCTTCCGATGGCGAGATAGTGCCAACTGTTGATCTGCCTAAAATCGGATGATCATGAAGACTCGCTGTACCATTATATTATTCTTACCTCGAGCCCATCATACCTGGCGCCACCTCAGCAATCACACCACACTTGAATGACACCTGGAAATACCTGACAGACATACCTTGGTGAGACTTGGCCCCACTGATCCATGTGGCGAAAGGGCGCTATGTCGCTATGGTAAAGATTGCACAACTTCACCATAGTGACATGGCACCTTCCATCGATCTGACTTAATCTGATGATCAGGAAGACTTGTCATACTTTTCACTATTCTTATCTACCTCTGGGCTTGCTAAATGTTGTCAGCACGCCTGGCACTACCCCTAAGGTTTACGAGATAACACAACCTCACCTAACATGTGTCACTGAGGTGTTATGTTTCCATGGTAAAGATCGCATAACTTCACCATAGCGAGATGGCGCCTATCATTGACCTAACCTAATCTAATGATCATGAAGACTCATCATACTTCTCAGTGTATCAATCAGTAGGAACTAGCCACATGCCAACTATCTGACGGATCCTCACTGACATCTGACTGAGCACACTTGAGACTCATCGGACATGCAACAGAAGGACACTATGTTGCTATCGTATCCACTGTGCAACTTTTGATTGTGAGATAACACCAATCGTCGATCTGCTCTAATCCTACGGCCACAAAAGACTTGCCCTGATCCTACTGATCACATTAGAAACCCTGGCCCCATAATACACGTGACATCCTTAGACTAGTCTATATAGCATCATTCTGGCGACTTGTACTGCCTCGACCCATTGAGTAGCTCTTCCTCGTAGATGTGGCATGTTCTGATTTGTTAGCATGGATCGAGGACCCTTCCAACTGGGCAAAGGAAGTACAAAATGGGACCCAACTTGAAGTTCTTCTCTATGGCAATTTTTCATTAGGCGCTATGTGGCTATCAAAAAACTCATGAGTTTTTTGATGGCGACATGGTGCCTCACCGACATTTCTCATCTTCGGCCTATCAAACTGACTGCCCATCATGAAACTTTTTTGACCCACCAAAGAACCTTGGATGACCTAGAAACTAGACCCACCAAACATGCGTCGATAGGGTGCTATGTCGCTATGCTATCCAGCATACAACTTTCAAAAATGACATAGTGCCAACTGTTGATCTCCTCAGATCTGACGATGGAGAACTTGCGGGCTGTAGAAACTATGTTATAAGGCTTGATTACTTAGGCATTAAAATAATATTAACTCTAAGAATTAGCCATTGAACGGGCTAGATGTTTTAAATTCAAAACTTGGCAGGACAAAAAAATGATAACATTTCTGGCAACTCATAGGGGACACAAGCCTGCTATGTGTATGACTAGTGGCCTCATGTATCTATTGGGTTATGGAGTCAAAAAAAATGGGTTTGTGCATACTGTGAAACCCTAACCCTACCTATGAGAGATTAAAGCATAAACACCCTAAAACTCTACAACTGCAATTGGAACCGAAACCAAACTTCCTCTGCAAACTAAAACACCTCAAAATCTGCTACCTCACAGGAAGACAGCTATGCCCGTGCACTTCTTGAAAAGTAGGGAACAATAGAACAAAAATAAACTACCTATATATAGGAACTCGACCCTCATCAAAAGCAAGCTTTAAGATAAGTCTCATTGACTGGAATGGGACAAACTTCACCATTGGGCCTGCTCTGCTGGAATGCATTAGCCTGCTTGCAACTGGTAATCAGATAGGGGCCACTCCATAATATATCAAATTTGGAATGTCTTCCTAGTTTTTCTCTGTCTGCATCTCACTTTAGAATTAAATCTCCTTCTCTAAAGGTTCTGACCCTAGCCTTCTTGTCAAAATTCCTCTTCATCTGTTGTTGATGTATCTCTAGGGTTTGCATAGCTTTATTTCTCTTCTCTTCTAGTTCAATTAGCTCTGCCATTCTTACTAACATGGCACTATCTTCAATCAATTCTAGCTGATGGGCCAACTCCAAGGATGGGAATTCCAATGAGATTAGGAGTCTGGCCTCCCTACCATATACCAATACAAAAGGTGAATTCCCAATAGATCTCTTGGGTGTTATCCTATCAGCCCACAGAACAGTTCTTAATTTCTTATGCCAGGCCCTCTGATTGTCCGCTTCATGATTCTAATAAGATTCTTGTTGGAAGACTTATCAAACCATTACCCTGGGGATAGTAATTTGATGATGTTCTTAGGTAGATATTGTGGTTCATTGCCCATGCACAAATCTAGGTTCCAATAAAAGACTTAGCATTGTCTAAGATGATAGTAGGAGCACCAAACCTAGATACAATCCCATCAAGGAACTCAATAAATGATGCTTCTATGGCATCCTTCAAGGAAACTGCCTCTGTCCACCTAGTGAAATAGTCAGTAGCAGCCAAAATCCATTTATGACCTACACTAGATGGAGGATTAATGGGGCCTATAAAATCTAACCCCCATTGAGTAAAGGGCTGATCCACCTAAAAAGGAGGAATGGGGAGAGCTGCAAGCCTCTATTTGCCTAAGAAGAGAGCACACTTCTCACACTTTCTCACATATCTATAACAATCGTGAAACAAGGATGGCCAGTAATAACGAGCCCTCATGATCTTCATGGTAGTTGTTCTTGCAGAGAAATGACCACCATGAAGTTCCTTAATAATCCTCTTAGCCTGATCCTCTTCAATGCATCTCAACAGGGTCCCATTAAAATCCCTCCTAAATAGGATACCATCAATTATAACATAGGGAATGGACTGCAGTTTATATTGTCTTCTTTTAGCTCTATCCAATCCCTAAGGGTATCCATTCCCATATAAGAAGCTCTTCATATCATTTATCCAGGTCCTTGGACCATTAACATTTCCTTCCTCTTGCTTCTCTATTAATACCATAGCAGCCTCTTCATCAGAATCTTGACCTGATAACATTTCTTTGCACAACCCTTTCCCTCTTACCAGCTTGGTAATCTAAATATCAACATCATACTCCATTACCTTAGTGATCCATCCAGCTCTCTTTTCACTAATATCTTTGCTTAATAGGAAGTCTTTTACACTGGCATGGGGTACCAACAAATCGATCCTATTGTGGGATAAGAGGTGCTTGAATTTCTTCAAGGCTCTAATGACTGCAAGGGCCTACTTCTCAACAAAGCTATACTATGGGCTACTGCTCATCCTTATCATTTGTTTGAGTCAAGATAGTAGAGATACTTGACTCACCACCTAAAGTGTAGAGGATGAAATCTTTCTCAAAATTTTGGTTCATGAGAGTAGGAGCTAAGGCTATGGCTACCTTGATCTCTTAAAAGCTCTCCTTCCCTTCCTTCGTCCATGAGAATACCATACCTTTCTTAAGCATAGCTGTAAGAGGTTTCACCATGGTATCAAGATTAGGAATAAACCTTCTTACAAAATTTATGCTACCAAGGAAACTTTGTAGCCCCTTCTTGTGTTTAGGAACAGGAAGGGCAAGTATTGCCTTTGATCTTTCCGGATCAATGGTCAGCCCATCCTTAGATACAATGTGTCCCAATAATTTTCCTTGGCTTGTAGCAAAGACACACTTGGTTGGTTTACGGGAGACCCCAAACTCTCTACATCTTAGAAATACCTGTCTTAGATGATCAAAATGATCCTCTACATTTTTTGAATATATAGTTATATCATGGTATACTAAGACAAACTTGTCAATTCATTTTCTAAAGGCCATCTCCATTGTCTTTTGAAATGTGGCACCTGCATTTGTTAGCCCAAATGGCATCTTGCATTAAGAATAGGTGCCCCATTTAGTAGTAAATGTTGTCTTATGTCTGTCAGATTCTTTAAGCAGCACTTGATTATAACCAGAGAATCCATCAAGAAAAGAGAATCTCCTTGAACCACTGACCTTGGACAAAATCTGCTCCATGGAAGCGAGAGGATGGTGATCTTTAAGGGAAGCGTAATTAAGATCCCTAAAGTCCACACACAGTCTAATTTCTCCATTCTTCTTCCTAACAGGGACTAGGTTGGCTACCCATGATGAGTGCTTGATGGGAACAATTATATTAGCCTCAATCAACTTGGATAGCTCCTTTCTCATTAGAGGTTCAATCTTAGGATTCACTAGCCTCTATTTTTTCCTTACTGGTTTGGCCTTATCAATTAAATCTATGGTATGCTGAAAAAACCTAGGGTCAAACCCTTTTAAGTCATCATATGTCCAAGAAAATACATCATTAAATTCTTGACATAGATGAATGAAGTTTTCTTTCTTAGTTTTAGAACATACCTTCCCCATATTCAGAGATTTTCCATCAGCAATTGTAACTGGGCCATGATCATCCTTTTCTGCAGCTAGATTCATTCCTTTGCCTCTTGTTTGATCATCGAGATTAAACACACTCTCCAAGGTAATGAGACCCTTGGGCAACTTGTTAGAACTGAGATGAATGATCTGATCACCATACTGATGTTGCAGTCTTGACTAGTTTCTATCTGAGAATTCTGCCTCATTCTGTAAGAAACTCACAATTTGCTCATCAGAATCAAACACCTGCCAATGAGTGTTATTGTTAGGGATGGTAGGCCTCACTACCACCTTTATTTTTTGCTTCTTCTTCTCCTCAAGATTCCCTGGTACATCATAAGATGAACCTATTGCTACAAGTCTATCAACATGTTTATTTTCAATCCTAGGAATGCTCTGAATATTAAATGTGTTGAAGCCCTCAAGCAAATCCCAGACTCTGTGTTTGTAAGACTTGAGCAGGTCATTTTCAGTGATGTTCTTGTTTTTTGCCTAATTGACTACCAACTCACTATCTCCATATACTTTCAAGGCTTGAATTCCTCTCTTTTGGGCAAGTAGGAGGCCTTGAATCAAGGATTCATACTCAGCCACATTATTGGTTCAACTAACTTGGAGCCTGAAGGAGAAGTAGTATATTATTTGTGTAGGAGAGGTCAACATAATAGAAGCCCCTGATCCATTTCTATTCCTTGAGCCATCAAATTATATACTCCATGTTCCATTTATATCACCATTAGTCCCAACAAGATCAAGAACTTAAGCATCTTTCTCTATTATGCAATATGTACTAAGGCCTATCTCAAGAGTCTCCGACATAGGCTCAAACTGATATGCATTTGCCCACTGATCCAAGAAGAAATTAGGAATCTCTACTATGGAAGTGGCAGGCTCATTTACTGTGTCATTTTCGTTCATTTCTAAAATGGAACAATTCATATTGATGAAGTTGGGGGCATAGGGTTCAGTGAGATGAAGGGCTTGAGGTTCTGCTCTGATTGAAGCATTGGCTCCATATCTAGTCTTAAAAGACATATATGACCAATTAGTGGATATGAATCCACCAATTCGAGCAGTGAAGTCTCTTGAAAGACAGATAGCAAAGTGGGGCTTAACTTCAACAACAGATATGTCTTGAATAATAGTGCAACCAAGGCATGCATGTAGAGCCATCTCCACATTCCTAAGGATACCTACAATTTTCATAGTACTACCATCCAACTATAACACATCCCTAACAATGGGCTCATAATTCATTCCTAAAGCGTCAACAACACACTTAGGCATCACTGAGCTACTAGCCCCTGAATCTATCATGTAATTGTGGACTAATTTGCCCCCTATAATCAGAGAAACATAGAATGGAGGAGGTCTAACCTTTTTATTTGTGTCCATATCCCCTACTGGTTGTACTAGACTTGTGGCACTCTCCATGGTAGATGGCTGATCCTTGGGTTCAATCTTCTCTAATTCTTGCTACAACATCCTCTTCTGCATTCGTATGGTAGCAACAACATCCCAAATAGAAATGTTCACATTTGTCTTCTTCATTTTCTCTACCACACTAAATCGTGTATTAGGAATTTTCATAGAAACTTTGGGAGCCGCACTTATAAGGGGTTGAGATGGGGCAACATAAGGATCACTTGCATCTTTCCTTGTAGAATCTTGCCTTTGCTGCTACAAAGTACATGTTCGCTCATTTGTTGCTTGCTCATGAGATGCTGCATTTGAAGTTGAGGCCTGATTAGGAGGAGGAGGGACAACATATTCCATAGTTCTTTTTTTGCTTCTAGTGTTATGAGCGATGGAATCCCGGTTTACATTACAATGCTCCCCAATCTGATGATTCATGAAAGAGAAATCATCATGCCCTTGAATATATGAGGCCTCCTTGGATGATCCTCCTTGTATGATTGCTTTGCTATAGGTTCTTGGACAGTTAGGGACAAATAAGATTCTACCTTCTGGCACATGCAATAGGCATAAGAATAGTTGCAGGAAGGACAAAAATCTTGATTTTGGGCCAAGTTATTTTGAGGGACTATAGCTCTATTCTGTTTGAGCTTGAAGTAGAAGCATGACTATTTTTCCTACCCTGATCAAAAGAGCTATTCCACTGATTAGGAGGCCTACCACCATTTGGAGCTTGATATTGCAATTGGGGAGGCTTGCCACCTTGATCTTGGTGCCTCTCTAAGGCCACCACCTTGTTACTCATTTTTTATATCATAGAAAAACTATCCTCTAATCTCTTTCCTTGGTCTTTTAACTCCCTCCCCTGCTCTTGCAATTTTTTATCCAGGGTCTTCTCTCTCTTATTTGTATTCAGCACTATACCTTGGAGCATCTCTTTGAGTTCATCTATCCTATTTGAGGATGTGGAAGCTTGAGGGACTAGAGGAAGGGCTTGTGATGTAGAAGTTGTAGGAAGAGGGGCCATTGCTGGTCAGTGGTTGGGAACATCATGAAAGAAAGGCATAGGAGGCCTTGGAGCCAACTTTCCTCCTTGTATTAGGATGTTCTCAGCTTTTATGGCTATCTCATAGGCCTTAGGCAAGATATCTCCTCCCATAGTTTGGATTGTAGTGGCAATATCACTGTTAAAAGCTCTAAGGTAATGCAAGAAGGCATTGCCAAGGGTCGGTTTCACTATAGTAGGTATTCTATCCCATGTCTTTTGAAATCTATAGTTAAAATCAGTCAAACACTCATGGGGGGCTCTTTTAATAGCAATCAACTACTCTAAAAGTGATAGATAGTCACTTCTCTCCTGAAAATGTTTGCATAATCCTGCTCCTAGTCCATCCCAATCAGTTATAGAACCATGAGCTAAGCCTCTATAGCACTGTAAGGCTTTTCCTTTTAAAGATGAGGCTAGAAGTCTGACAACAATATCATCCTCTATAATACCATGAATATTATAGACATTTGCTACTTCTTGGATATGCTCTAAAGGGGAGATGGAAGTTTCACCAATAAAATCAAGTGTACTTTTGAGTGTAGATACTGGTATATCATGTCTTTGGGCTAACAATAGAGGACTTCCACCATTAAAGGTGGCAAAAGCATGAACTCTTGGTTGTGCCATGTAAACAAGTGTTCTATTGATGAGTGTTGATGGAAATCTAGGCTGAGTTCAAACAATAGGAGGAGTAGAGACAGATCCTACAGGTATATCGACTGTTATTACACCCCTAATTGGTGATAATGAAATTCCAGTCCTCCTTCTTCTAGGATTTGAAAGAGAAAGCTCTTGATAATGAAATTTACCTCTAGAAGACTCCCTTGTTTCAGCTTTGGGCGTGAATTTTTGCAACTTTGGCCTGTAACTAGATTTGTTGAAGCTCAGAGTCACCAAGTACATTGAAGAATCAGCCTCTTGAAGGCTTACACATCAAAGCTAGTACTATCTCTTTAGTATTAATCTTGAAACTCTTTCTTCTTTGACACCAGTAGACTTTAAATCTTAAATAGGTGAGTCCCACAAGGCATGCCAAAAAATTGTTGTCACTTAGGTTTGTACCCTTGTTCAAGGCCTATGCGCGAGGACAACCTAGTGAAACATGGAAACAACCTCCAAGCTATGGGACATGAACTATGAGGTTCAGTCTCCAAAGAAGGCTGACTTTCTCTTACTATCAAGGTGCACCTAACTACTCTTGGAGAGGAAAAGGGAGAAGGAGAGCATGAAAGCAAATCTACCTAGTTCTAATCTAAGGAGGTGATGCACCAAAATAGAGTGTTCAGACCAATCTCTGTCCATACATGCACTACTGAACCAGAATGAAACTAAGGATATACACATCCAGACTTGCCTTAATCAAATAACCACATACAAATCAGAAAACCAAGATGAATGACATAAGGAAGAAGTTCACTTATATATCATTCACAGCCCAGCAGAGATACAGTCATGTAGATTACAGATTTCCACTAAACAATGGCACAGACAAAGAATTCTTTCACTTTAATACCAATGGTTGAAGGAGATAAGTGGAGAATCAAATAGTTCAGAGGCACGAGGGAATTTACACTAGAATTGCAGAGCAATAGTAGAGGAAAATCAGAGAGAAGGTCCCCCCTCACAAAAACTACAAAATCTGCCTTTATAGTTCAGGCATAACTGAGATATTTTCCTGCTAAAATGACTTTGCAGCTACCTACCATTAAGTCCTGCGGAGGACAATCATGGGGATCTGAAGAAAATCTGATCTTTTTTACAAAAGGTGTTCTGAGAGGAAAAAAAATGATCCCATCGATGCTCTGACCAGGTAGATGGATCGACTGAGACGGTGGGGTGTTCCTCTTCATTTCGTATTCATTCTGGGTAGGTCAAAATTGATCATGAAGATTAGATCGCACAACAAAATAGATCACCTTTATTTTTTGGTTCATGAATCAATAGGGTTAGTGAGTCAACCTAGTTTCACAAGCCAACTGGGCCACGTGGGCCAATCACTTCTTTTCATTCTGCCACCTAGGAAATACTCTATGGTTGACCTCCTTTTATTAAACTAACCACACCACCCTTCAAACTGTTATCATTAACTGTAACGATCACACTAATTGCCAGCCATTAATTGTCAACCTTGGCCGAGCCAACAGGACACATGTCAGCAAGGCACTATGTCACCATGGTATCCACCATGTAGCTTCTGATGGCGAGATAGTGCCAACCGTTGATCTGCCTAAAATTGAACGATCATGAAGACTTGTCGTACCACTATATTGTTCTTACCTCGGGCCCATCATACCTGGCGCCACCTCAGCAACTGCACCACACTCGAATGACACTTGGCAATACCTGACAGATGTACCTTGGTGAGACCTAGCCTTGCTGATCCACGTGGCAAAAGGGGGCGATGTCGCTATGGTAAAGATCGTGCAACTTCACCATAGCAACATGGCACCTTTCGTCAATCTGACTTAATTTGATGATCGTGAAGACTCATCGTAGTTTTCACTTTGCTTCTCCACTTTTGGGCCGGTGAAATGTTGTCAGTACACCTGGCATCACCCCTGAGGTTATGAGATAACACGGCCCTACCTGACATGTGTCACTGAGGCTCTATGTCACCATGGTAAAGACTGCACAACCTCACCATAGCGAGATGACACCTATCGTTGACCTGACCTAATCTGACGATTCTGAAGACTTGTTGTACTTCTCAACATATCAATGAGTAGGAACTGGCGACGTGCCAACTGTTTGATGGATCCTCGCTAACATTTGATCAGGCACACCTAAGAGTCACCGGACACGTGGCAAAAGGGTGCTATGTCTCTATCGTATTCACCATACAACTTTTGATGGCGATATAGTGCCAACCATCGATCTACTCTGATCCTATGGCCACGAAAGACTTGTCCTGATCCTACTGATCACATTAGAAACCATGGCCCCATAATACATGTGGCATCCCCACACTCATCTGCGTAGCATCATTCTAGCGACTTGTACTGCCTCAACCCATTGAGTAGCTCTTCCTCGTAGATGTGGCATGTTTTGATTTGTTAGCATTGATCGAGGACCCCTCCAACTGGGCAAAGGAGGTATGAAATGGGACCCAACTTGAATTTCTTCTTTGTGGCAACTTTTCATTAGGCGCTATGTTGCTATCGGAAAACTCATGAGTTTTTCAATGGCGACATGGCGCCTCACCGACATTTCTCCTCTTCGGCCTATGAAACTGACCACCTACCGTGAAACTTTTTTGACCCGCCAAAGAACCTTGGATGACCTGCAAACTGGACCCACCAGACATGCATCGACAGGGCACTATGTCGCTATGCTATCCAACGTGCAACTTTCAAAAGTGACATAGTGCCAACCATCGATCTCCTCAGATCTAACGATGGAGAACCTGCAAGCCGCAGAAACTGTGTTATAAGGCTTGATCACTTAGGCATTAAAATAATATTAACTTTAGGAATTAGCCATTGAACAAGCTAGACGTTTGAAATTCAAAACTTGGCAAGGCGAAAAAATAATAACAGTCTATTTAATATTCATTTCTTGATAGAAATATATTTGTCTTTTATGGTTACATAGTTTATTCATTATCTATTTAAAAGCTGCAAGTTTCAAATACAAATAGAATATTGCTAATCTAAATTAACTATTAATCTAAATTAATTAAATAAAACTATTTAAAACTTATATTGATGCGTGAATGTATTGAGCCTTATTTTCTTTCAGGTCAAAAGCCTTTGTAAGTGTTTAGTTTAGAAAAGGGAATTCATTAAATATCTATAAAAGGGAGTTGTAGCTAGAATAAAATTCATAGGGAAAACATAATATAAGTGCTTACCCAATTTGTTGGTTAATAATTCTTCCTCTACAGGCAATGCAGAGACCCTAGGTGGACTTGCAATCATTCATAACAAGAGGGACTTGTTACCACATTTATTGCCCCCGCCAAATTTCAAAATTCAAATGTTACCCCACTCAATGGTCACCTCCCCAAATTATTAATGTTCAAATACCCATGGAGATATTAAAATTACCAAGGTTTTAAACCTTATAATATATTTTTGTGACTTGTAAGTTCTCCACCATCAGATAAGTTCAGATCGACGGTTGGCGCCATCACGCTACGGAAAAGATGCATGATATTTATGATAACGAGATGGCACCCTAATGACATGTTGCCATGGTGGGTCCAGTGTTCAGCAGGTTAGAAAAAGTTTTATGGCATCATAAGCACTATGTTGCTATCACGTGTTGCCTAGAAAATCTTCATAGCGACATAGCGCCCGACAAAAAGGTCTGATGGTGGGCAAGTTGCGTCGACGGAAAGGTCTGGTGGCAGGCGATCAGTTTCACGGGCTGAAAAGTTTCAAAAAGTGGCAAGGTACCATGGCACCAATGAAAAACTCATGAGTTTAATGTTAGCAACATAGTTCCTGGTCGACACGTGGCGTGGCAGGATTAAACAATACCAATTTCTACCAGGTTGGTGCTTCAAAGCCAATCAGGACGTGCCAAGTGTATGAGTTAGAGCTTATGTGGTTCACGAGCCCAGTGATTTCTAGAGGGAAGGATGTGTAGACTATGAGGTGGTTTTGATCATCAGATTGGATTTGATCTACGATGGGCGCCATCGTGCTATGGTTAAGCTACGCGAGATTTACAACAGCAACATAGCACCTGGGCACCATGTATCCCTCAGCAGGGTCAAAGCAGTACATACCCTCTAGGTCGGTACCTTGTCAAACCAAGGTGGCAATTCATTAGTCCAATGGGGAACAATCATGTATGCCAGGTCAGAATACAGTCAGTGCATGGGACCAGATCTCCAATGTCGCCAGTGTAAGAGAAGGCTAAGATCTCTACCGTTGGATCTATAGAGATCAATGACAGGTGCCATCGCGCTATGAATAAGCTGCACGAGTTTTATGTTAGTGACATGGCACTTGGAGGACACGTGTCCTCGTAGGTCCAGGGTCAGAGGCATAGGAAATGCAGATAGTCCTTCGTGGCCAGTCTCTATTGATCGATGCACTAAGGAGCACTATCTATTGCTTGCCATCAGATCAAGGAAAATCGATGGAAGGTGCCATGTTGCCATGGTGAAGTTGTGCGATCTTTACCATAGCGACATGGTGCCCTTTCGCCACATGCATCAATGGGGCCAAGTTGCAATAGGGTACATCGATCAAATATTGCCAGGTGTTATTTGGGCATAGTGTGGTTGCTGAGGTGGCACTAGATATGATGGGCCCAGGGTAAGAACAGTATAGTGGTATGATGAGTCTCCACAATTGTTAGATTTTAGGCAGACCGACAGTCGACGCTATCTAGCATTCTGAAGTTGCACGACGGATACCATGGTGACATAGCACCTTGTTGACACATGTCTCTCTGGCTCAGCTAAGTTATGCAGTTAGCGGCTGATGATTAGTGTGATCATTATGATTAATGATAACAGTCTGGAGGGTGGCACGGTTAGCTCAATAAAAGGGTGGTCGACACATGAAGACTTAGTAGGGTGGCAAAAGGGTAAAAAGCTATTGGTCCACGTGGCTCATTTTGATGCCAAGGATACGTTGACTTGCTAGCTCTGCTGATTCATGCACCAAAAAGGGAAAATCGAGGGTTATCTTGCCGATTTGATCTTCATGATCAATCGCGACCATCAAAAATGAATGCAAAACATAGAAAAACACTCCACCGTCTCAAACGATCCATCTACCTGGTCAGAGTGCAGTTATGGCACCATTCTATCTTCTCCAGGCTCTTTCTTAGAGGAATATCAGATTTTGGTACTTAAGACAACCAAATCTTTGATTAGATTTTTACGGTGAGAAGTTAATGCCAGTAGTTGAGAAGTAAATGTAATGCAAAAATCCTCAGTTATGCTTGAACTATAAAGGCAATTTTGTGATCTTTTCTTGGTTGACTCTTTCTAATTTCTCTGCTACTGCTTGCAGATCTGTAGTGTAAAATTCCCTTTGTCTCTAAGATGTATAACATTTTGTATCATTTCCTTCAGCCATCAATGCGCATGTGCATCCATCTTGCCTCTCATTGGTGTATTGTTGAGATCTGTGGCTTGCATGCTATATCTATTTTTGGCCTATTGGATAATATATAAGTGAAATCCTTTTCCTTAAGTTATTCTGTTTGGTTTCCTGATCTGTATGTGGTTATTGATTGACATAAATCTAGATGTGTATGTCTCTTGAATGTTATTTCAGTTTTGTAGTGCATATATGGGCATAAATGGGTATGAAGACTCTATTTTGGTGCATCACCTCCATAGTTCAGATAGGGTAGAGTTGTTTTCTGCATCTCCTTCTTTCCCTTTTCCTTTTGAGAGTAGTTAGGTGCACCCTGATAGTAAGAGGAAGCTAGCCTTCTCCGAAGACTCAACCTCACAGTTCAAGTCCCATAGCTTGGAGGTTGTTTCCATTGTTTCACTAGGTTGTCCTCACGCATAGGCCTTGGACAAGGGTGCAAACCTAAGTGACAACAATTTTTTGCACGCCCAGTGGGACACTTTTTCAAACAAAATTTAAAGTCTACTAGCCAAGAAGAAAGAGTTCTAGAGATTAATGCTAAAGAGGTAGTGCTAGCTTCAGTATTCAAGTCTTTAAGAGGCTGATTCTTCAAAGTACTTGGCAACTCTGAACATCAACAAATCTGGTTCCAGGCCAAAGTTGCAGTGATTCATGCTAGAGCTAAAACATGGGCGTCTTCTAGAGGTAAATTTCAATACCAAGAGCTTTCTCTTTCAAATCCTAGAAGAAGGAGGAATAGAACTTCATTATCACTAGTGAGGGGTGTAATAACAGTTAATATACCTGTAAGATCTATCTCTACTCCTCCTACTATTCAAACTCAGCCTAGACTGCCATCAATACTCATCAATAGAACACTTGTTTACATGGCATAGCCAAGAGTTCATGCTTTTGCTACCTTTAATGGTGGAAGTCCTCTATTGTAAGCCCAAAGACATGATATACCAGTATCTACACTAAAAAGTATACCCGATTTTACTAGTGAAACTTCCATCTCCCCCTTAGAGCATATCCAAGAAGTAGCAAATGTCTGTAACATTCATGGTATTATAGAGGATGATGTTGTTGTCAGACTTCTAGCCTCATCTTTAAAAGGAAAAGCATTACAGTGGTATAGAGCCTTAGCTCATGGTTCTATAACTGATTGGGATGGGCTAGGAGTAGGATTGTGCAAACATTTTGAGGATAAAAGTGACTATCTATCACTTTTAGAGCAGTTGACTACTATTAAAAGGGCCCCCCATGAATGTATGACTAATTTAAACTATAGATTTCAAAATACATGGGATAGAATACCTACTACAGTGAAACCTACCCCTGGTAATGCCTTCTTTCATTACCTTAGAGCTTTTAACAGTGATATTGCCACTACAATCCAAACTATGGGAGGAGATACCTTGCCTAATGCTTATGAGATAGCCATAAAAGCTGAGAACATCCTAATACAAGGAGGAAAGTTGGCTCCAAGGCCTCCCATACCCTTCTTTCCTGATATCCCAAATCATCAACCGGCAATGGCCCCTCTTCCTACAACTTCTCCATCACAAGCCCTTCCTCCAGTTCCTCAAGCTTCCACATCCTCAAATGGGATAGATGAACTCAAAGAGATGCTCCAAGGTCTAGTGCTAAATACAGATAAAAGAGAGAAGACCCTAGATAGAAAATTGCAAGAGCAGGGGAGGGAGTTGAAGGACCAAGGGAAGAGATTAGAGGATAGTTTTTCTATAATACAAAAAATGAGTAACAAGGTGGTGGCCTTAGAAAGGCAGCAAGCTCAAGGTGGCAAGCCTCCCCAATTGCAATATCAAGCTCTGAATGGTGGTAGGCCTCCTAATCAGTGGAATAGCTCTTTTGGTTAGGATAGGCAAAATAGTCCTTCTCCTACTTCAAGCTCAAACCAGAACAGAGCTATAGTCCCTCAAAATAACTTGGCCCAAGATCAGGATTTCTATCCTTCCTGCAACTATTCTTATACCTATTATGTGTGCCAGAAGGCAGAATCTGATTTGGCCCTAACTGACCAAGAACTTGTAGCAAAGCAACCATACAAGGAGGATCATCTCAAGGAGGCCTCAAATATTCAAGGACGTGATGATTTCTTTTTCATGAATCATCAGGTTGGGGAGCATTGTAATGTAAACAAGGATTCCATTGCTCATAACACAAGAAGTAAAGAGAGAGCTATAGAATATGCTGCCCCTCCTTCTCCAGAGTAG
Source organism: Cupressus sempervirens (assembly GCA_028749045.1). Classification (NCBI taxonomy): domain Eukaryota; kingdom Viridiplantae; phylum Streptophyta; class Pinopsida; order Cupressales; family Cupressaceae; genus Cupressus; species Cupressus sempervirens. The sequence continues at coordinate 235,416,961 of CM053791.1, forward strand.
GCCTCAACTTCAAGTGCTACACCTCATGCACATGCAAAAAATCAAAAAGAAAGTACTTTGTAGTAGCAAGGGTAAGATTCTAGGAAGAACGATGCAAGTGATCCTTATGTTGCCCCATCTCAACCTCTTATAAGTGCAGCTCCCAAAGTTTCTACCAAAGTCCCTAATGCACCATTGAGTGTGGTAGAGAAAATGAAGAAGACAAATGTGAATATTTCTATGTGGGATGATGTTGCTACCATATCAATGCAGAAGAGGATGCTGCAGCGAGAATTGGAGAAGATTGAACCCAAGGATAAGCCATCTATCATGGAAAGTGCCACAAGTCTAGTACAACCAACAAGGGATGTGGAGACAAATAAAAAGGTTAGACCTCCTCCATTCTATGTTTCTCTGATTATAGGGGGCAAATTAGTCCACAATTGCATGATAGATTCAGGGGCTAGTAGCTCAGTAATGCCTAGGTGTGTTGCTGATACTTTAGGAATGAAATATGATCCGATTGTTATGGATGTGTTACAATTAGATGGTAGTACCATCAAAATTGTAGGTATCCTTAGGAATGTGGAGATGGTCCTACATGCATGCCTTGGTTGCATTGTGATTCCTGAGGTCAAGCCATACTTTGCTATTTGTCTGTCAAGAGACTTCACTGCCCAAATTGGTGGATTCATATCTTCTAATTGGTCATATATGTCATTTTAGACCAGATATGGAGCCAATGCCTCAATTAGAGTAGAGATTCCTAATTTCTTCTTGGATGAGTGGGCAAATGCATATCAGTTTGAACCTATGTCAGAAACTCTTGAGATAGGCCTTAGTACATATTGCATAATAGAGAAAGATGCTCAAGTTCCTAATCTTGTTGGGATTAATGATGATACAAATGGAATATGCAGTATGTACTTCGATGGCTCAAGAAATAGAAATGGATCAGGGGTTGGTGTGATGTTGATTTCTCCTACACATATAAGACACTACTTCTCCTTTAGGCTCCAATTCAGTTGCACCAATAATGTGGCCGAGTATGAATCTTTGATTCAAGGTCTCTTACTTGCCCAAAAGAGAGGAATTCAAGCCTTGAGAGTATATGGAGACAATGGGTTGGTAGTGAACCAAGTTAGAAATCAGAACATCACCAAAAATGGCTTACTCAAGTCTTACAAACATAGAGTCTTGGATTTTCTTGAGGACTTCAATGCATTTAATATTCAGAGCATTCCTAGGAAAGAAAACAAACATGCTGATAGACTTGTAGCAGTGGGTGCATCTTATGATGTACCAGGGAATCTTGAGGAGGAGAAGAAGCAACAAATAAGGGTGGTAGTGAGGCCTGCAATTCCTGATAACACCACTCATTGGCAAGTGTTTGATTCTGATGAGAAAATTGTGAGCTTCTTGCAAAATGAGGTAGAGTTTTCAGAGAGAAATCAGTCAAGGTTGCAAGACCAATATGGTGACCAGATTATTCACCTTAGTTCCAACAAGTTGCCCAAGGGTCTCATTACCTTGGAGAGTGTCTTTAATCCTGATGATCAGATGAGAGACAAGAAAGGAATGAATCTAGCTACAAAAAATTATGATCATGCCCCAGTTATAATTACTAATGGAAAATCTCTTAAGATGGGGAAGGTATGTTCTAAAACTGAGGAAGAAAACTTCATTCATCTATGTCAATAATTTAATGATGTATTTCCTTGGACACATGATGACATAAAAGGGTTTGACCCTAGTTTTTTTCAGCATACCATAGATTTAGTTGATAAGGCCAAACCAATAAGGCAAAAATAGAGGCTAGTGAATCCTAAGATTGAACCTTTAATGAGGAAGGAACTATCCAAGTTGATTGAGGCTAACATAATTTTTCCTATCCAGCATTCATCATGGGTAGCTAACCTTGTCCCTGTAAGGAAGAAAAATGGAGAAATCAGATTGTGTGTGGACTTTAGAGACCTTAATCAGGCTTCTCTTAAAGATCACCATCCTCTCCCTTCCATGGAGAAAATTCTCTCCAGAGTCAGTGCGTCACGGAGATTCTCTTTTCTTGATGGATTTTCTGGTTATAACCAAGTGTTGGTTAAAGAATCTGATAGACATAAGACATCATTTACTACTAAATAGGGCACCTATGCTTATTGCAAGATGCCATTTGGGCTAACCAATACAGGTACCACATTCCAGAAGGCTATGGAGATGGCCTTTAAAAAATTAATTGACAAGTTTTTCCTAGTGTACCTTGATGATATAACTGTATATTCAAAAAATATAGAAGATCATTTTAATCATCTAAGATAGGTATTTCTAAGATGTAGAGAGTTTGGAGTTTCCCTCAACCCAGCCAAGTGTTTCTTTGCTACAAGCCAAAGAAAATTATTAGGACACATTGTATCTAGGGATGGGCTGACCATTGATCTAGAAAGAACAAAGGAAATACTTTCCCTTCCTCTCCCTAAACACAAGAAGGGGCTGCAAAGTTTCCTTGGTAGAATAAATTTTGTAAGAAGGTTTATTCCTAATCTTGCTACCATGGTGAAACCTCTTACAGCTATGCTTAAGAAAGGAATGGTCTTCTCATGGACCAAGGAAGGGAAGGAGAGTTTTGAAGAGATCAAGGAAACCATAGCCTCAGCCCCTACTCTCATGAACCCAAATTTTGAGAAAGATTTCATCCTCTACACTTTAGGTGGTGAGTCAAGTATCTCTGCTGTCCTGACACAAACAAATGACAAGGATGAGGAGAAGCCCATAGCCTTCTCTAGTGAATGGCTCAAGGAATATGAAGATAAGTACAACTTTTTTGAGAAGCAAGCCCTTGCAGTCATCAGAGCCTTGAAGAAATTCAAGCACCTCTTAACCCACAATAAGATCCATTTATTAGTGCCCCATGCTAGTGTAAAGGACTTCCTTTTGAGCAAGGACATTAGTGAAAAGAGAGCTAGATGGATCACTAAGGTAATGGAGTATGATGTTGATATTCAGATAACCAAGCTGGTAAGAGGGAGAGGATTGTGCAAAGAAATGTTATCAGGTCGGGATTCTGATGAAGAAACTGTTATGGTAATAACAGAACAGCAGGAGGTAAGAAATGTTAATGGTCCACGGAGCTAGATAAATGATATGAAGAGCTTCTTATCAGGGAATGGATACCCTCAGGGATTGGATAGAACTAAAAGGAGACAATATAGACTGCAGTCCATTCCCTATGTTGTAATTAATGCTATCCTATTCAAGAGGGATTTTAATGGGACCTTGTTGAGATGTATTGAAGAGGATTAGGCAGAGAGGATGATTAAGGAAATTCATGATGGCCCTGATGGTGGCCATTTTTCTGCAAGAACAACTGCCATGAAGATCATGACAGCTGGTTATTATTGGCCATCTCTATTCCATGATTGTTATGGATATGTGAGAAAATGTGAGAAGTGTGCTTTCTTCTCAAGCAAACAGAGGCTTGCAGCTCTCCCCCGTCATCCTATTTAGGTGGATCAGCCCTTTACCCAGTGGGGGTTGGATTTATAGGCCCCATTAATCCTCCATCTAGTGGAGGTCATGAATGAATTTTGGCTGCTACTAATTATTTCACTAGATGGATAGAGGTAGTTCCCTTGAAGGATTCTACAGAACCATCAGTTGTTGAGTTCCTTGATGGGATTATATCTAGGTTTGGTGCTCATTCTACTATCATTTTGAACAATGCTAAGTCTTTTGTTGGAACCCAAATTTGTGTATGGGCAATGAATCACAATATCTACCTGAGCACATCATCAAATTACTATCCCCAGGGTAATGGTTTGGCTGAGTCTTCCAAAAAGAATCTAATCAGAATCATGAAGAGGACAATAGAAGACAATCAGAGTGTCTGGCATAAGAAATTAAGAACTGCTCTGTGGGCTAATAGGATAACACCTAAGAGATCTTTTGGGAATTCACCTTTTGTACTGGTATATGGTAGGGAAGCCAGACTCCCAATCTCATTAGAGTTCCCATCCTTGGAATTGGCTCATCAACTAGAATTGATTGAAGATAATGCCATGACACTAAGAATGGCAGAGCTGATTGAACTAGAAGAAAAGAGAAATAAGGCTGTACAAACCCTAGAGATACATCAACAGTAGATGAAGAGGATTTTTTATAAGAAAACTAGTGTTAGGACTTTCAAAGAAGGGGATCTAGCTTTGAAATGGGATGTAGATAGGGCAAAACCAGGAAGACATTCCAAGTTTGATGCATTGTGGAGTGGCCCTTATCTAATATCCAGTTGCAAGCAAGCCAATGCATTCTAGCTGAGTAGGCCAAATGGTGAGATACTGCCCATTCCAGTTAATGGGATCCATCTTAAGTCTTGCTTCTAATGAAATTGTGAAAACCATGTACATATTAGTTTAGATTCCTTTCTGTTGTTTCCTACTTTCAATAAGTGCACGGGCACATGGCTCTCTCTGGGAGTTGCCAGCTTTTCAAAGTTTTGGCAGTTTTGAGTTTTTTGTTTCCATGTTTCAGAGAGTAGGGTTTCATTTTATGGCCTTTCATGGTAGGGTTAGGGTTACATAATGCTTAGAATCTATCTTATTTTCTGACTCTGTAGCCCAATGGATTTTATATGACCACTGATCATGCAGAGAGCAGGCTGTTGTGCCCTGTGAGTCACTAGAATGTTACCACATTTTTTGCCCTCGCCAAATTTCAAAATTCAAATGTTACCCCACTCAATGGTCACCTCCCCAAATTATTAATGTTCAAATACCTATGGAGATATTAAAATTACCAAAGTTTTAAACCTTATAATATATTTTTGTGACCTGTAAGTTCTCCATGATTAGATTAGTTCAGATCGATGGTTGGCACCATTGCACTATGGAAAAGATTAAAGATATTTACGATAGCGAAATGGTGCCCTGACGACACGTTGCCATGGTGGGTCCAGTATTCGGCGGGTCAAAAAAAGTTCTATGGCACCGTAGGCACTATGTCACTATTGTGTGTTGGCCAAAAAATCTTTACAGCGACATAGCGCCTAATGAAAAGGTCTGACGGTGGGCAGGTTGTGTCGATGGAAAGGTCTAGTGGTAGGCGATGAGTTTCATGGGTCGAAAAGTTTTTCATTAGCAACATAGTGCCTGGTTGACACATGGCATGGCAAGATTAAACAATACCAATTTCTGCTAGGTTGGTGCTTCGAAGCCAATCAGGAGGTGCCAGGTGTATGAGTCAGAGCTTATGTGGTTCATGGGCCCAGCAATTTTTAGAGGGAAGGATGTGCAGAGTACGAGGTGGTTTTGATTGTCAGATTCAAGTTGATCTACAATGGGCACCATCGAACTATGGTTAAGCTGTGTGAGATTTACAACAGTGATATAGCACCTGGGTGCCACGTGTCCCACAGTAGGGTCAAAGCAGTACAGACCCTCCAGGTTGGTACCTTGTCAGACCAAGGCAGTGCTTCATTAGTCCAATGGGGAATAGCCACATATGCCAGGTCAGAATACAATCAGCGCATGGGACCAGATCTCCAACATTGCCAATGCAAGAGAAGTCTAAGATCTCCATCGTCGGATCTATAGAGATCAATGACAGGCACCATCACGCTATTAATAAGCTGTACGAGTTTTATGTTAGTGACATGGCACTTGGAGGACACATGTCCTCATGGGTCTAGGGTCGGAGGCACAAGAAATGCAGATAGCGATATGTGGTCGGTCTCTATTGATCGATGCACTAAGGAGTAGTATCTATTGCTTGTTGTCAGATCAAGAAAAATTGACAGAAGGCGCCATGTCACCATGGTTAACTTGTGCGATCTTTACCATAGCGACATGGTGCCCTTTTGCCATGTGGATCAGTGGGGCCAAGTTGCAACAGGGTACGTCAGTCAGATATTGCCAGGTGTCATTTGGGAATAGTGCAATTGCTGAGGTGGTGCCAGATATGATGGGACTAGGGTAAGAATAGTATAGTGGTATGTCGAGTCTACATGATCATTAGATTTAAGGTAGATCGACGATCGGCGCTATCTCACCTTTCGAAGTTGCATGATAGATACCATGGTGACACAGTGCCTTGTTGACATGTGTCTCACTAGCTTGGCTAAGTTTGGCGGTTAGTGACTGACAGTTAGTGTGATAATTATAATTAATGATAATAGTTTGGAGGGTGGTGTGGTTAGCTCAATAAAAGGGTGGTCGACACAGGAAGACTTAGCAAGGTGGCAAAAGGGTAAAAAGCTATTGGTCCACATGGCTCATTCTGATGCCAAGGATACGTTGACTTGCCAGCTCTATTGATTCATGCACCAAAAAGGGAATACTGAGGGTTATCTTGCCGATCTGATCTTCATGATCAATCCTGACCACCAGAAATGAATGTGAAACATAGAAAAACACTCCACCATCTCAGTCGATCCATCTACCTGGTCAGACCACAGTTATGGTGCCATTCTATCTTCTCCAGGCTCTTTCTCAAAGGAATATCAGATTTTGGTACTCAAGACCACCAAATCTTTGATTGGATTTTTAGGGTGAGAAGTTAATGCCAGTAGTTGAGAAGTAAATGTAATGCAAAAATCCTCAGTTATGCCTGAACTATAAAGGCAATTTTGTGATCTTTTCTTGGTCGACTCTTTCTGATTTCTCTGCTACTTCTTGCAGATCTGTAGTATAAAATTTCCTTTGTCTCTGAGCTGTATAACATTTTGTATCATCTCCTTCAGCCATCAATGCGCATGTGCATCCATCTTGCCTCTCATTGGTGTATTGTTGAGATCTATGGCTTGCATGCTGTATCTATTTTTGCCCTATTGGATAATATATAAGTGAAATTCTTTTCCTTGAGTTATTCAATTTGGTTTCCTGATTTGTATGTGGTTATTGAATGACATAAATCTAGATGTGTATGTCTCTTGAATGTTATCTCAGTTTTGTAGTGCATATATGGGCAGAAATGGGTCTGAACACTCTATTTTGGTGCATCACCTCCGTAGTTCAGGTAGGGTAGAGTTGTTTTCTCCATCTCCTTCTTCCCCTTTTCCTTCTGAGAGTAGTTAGGTGTGTCCTGATAGTAAGAGGAATTTGGCCTTCTCTGGAGACTCAACCTCACAGTTCAAGTCCCACAGCTTGGAGGTTGTTTCCATTGTTTCACTAGGTTGTCCTCATGCATAGGCCTTGGACAAGGGTGCAAACCTAAGTGACAACAGGACTTCCATAGTGTTCTCACAACAATAACCAAGCATCTTCATAAGATCCCTCTCCTTGATCCAAGCCAACTCCATAAACTATCAGAGTGCACACCAAATCTTTATGCCACCTTAGGTTCTACATCTTTGGAATAATCCCATGAATGTCCCTCACTCCATCCAATTGATTCATCCAAATAATCTAATCAACAAACTATCAAATGCTCATAATGCCTCAATAGGTGCCAAACTTGACTTTACCTTAACTAGATGTTTCTGCCACCTCCACACACATCAATAAACTTCAAATAGCATGTCCCCAAGGTGACTAAGCCCTCAACTCATCAGCTGATACAAAAACCCAGTTTTAGCCCTTCACTAGGCCTACTTCCCTAGTAGGCTTATAATGTGAGCCTGATTTAAGTGTTATATTGTGTACCTTTTAATATTTTTAACTTTTATGTGATGCTTATGATGGATGTGATTATGATTATGATGTGATTATGCTCATGATAATTGAATTACATTTGCAAGAAACTGAACCCCTTTCCAGAGCATCCCACACAATCTCATGGATCGACAGGTATAACCCAATACTCCTTATATAAAATCTATTTAATACACTTATCAATAGTAAGATTTATCTCTCCCATTTGCAGGTACCAGCGAATAGGTATTTGTTAGAAGTGTCTTCCTCGAGTGAGATAAATATAGGAATAGAAGAGGAAAGTGAGACATGCAGCTTATCTAGAAGAAGGAGATTAACTAGAGGTCAAAGGACTAGAAGGAAATTCAATAAATGAATGAAATTTTTCCTTTCTCAAGGGGGGTCATGTTCTTAGGATGATGAGATGGAAGGCGACATCGAGGTGTCCATGAGGTACCAACATCTATAGAAACATTGGGTACCCTAGGAACTTCCTCCAATAGACACTAATTTTTGTGTTAAGGAGAGGATATATCGCATAGCACCATCATCATTACATGGTTTGTGCCTATTTTCTATGGACGGCATAAAGGTGTCTTACAAAAAAGTTTCTAAATTGATGGAGTATGTTGGACCATGTTACGATTACAAAAGTTGGATGCATATTCTTCAATATAAAAAAAGTATGCATAGGTATGCCCTCTCAGTAAATTATATACAACAGCAAGACAATAATCAAAGTAAAAGTGTGGCTATATACATTGATGGAAGGCCAAAAGAAATAGGGAATATTGCAGGTTTTATAAATAGTACACGACCTGGGTCAACTATAAAGAAACCCAATTGCATATTTGAGGTGTGCGAGGGAAATCATGTATTCATCTGTGTGATAAAATCAATACATGCAGGGGAAGAGCTTCTTATTGATTAGAATTTGAACTGCATGGATATAAACAAGGCTACTATCATGGGGGTGGTACATACTATTAAACCAACTTCTAATCAATGACTCCAACATACCATTTAGTCAATAAATTTTTGGCTAACATTTTTATACTTGATCTTTGACACAGGGGCACAATATGGAGCAACCAACTGGAGGGGATGTTGGCAATGTTCCCAGCTCATCTACACATGAGCAGGTAAAACTCATTGTAATTGTGCAAACTAGATAGAAGAAAAATATTATTTTTTAATGTTGTTTTCCTTCATTGTTTTGGAGTAATTTTGATAATACTAATACTATTTTTGTCACAGAGGGCCAGTGGTCAGAGGGAGGGAAAGGAACTTGCAGTCCTTAATCAGCAGCCTCCCCTAAGGAGGACCCTTTCTATATTGATTTAGCAGAGACTGATGACCCAATAAGTTCGATTAAAAATTTGCTAAAGAAAATTGGAAGAGAAATTATACGTTCAACAACCATAAAGCCTACTACTCAAGAAATAAAAGATAGGGGATCTGAATTGTTGCACACCTCTGAAACCTTAAAAGTAAGAATTAATAAAATTTTTAATTATAAAAAGAGTTCAATAATGATTTTTATGTTATGCTCTTTTATGACATTAATTAAAATATGGATGCATTATTTTTACAGATTTTTTTGTGTGATTTTAAGCTCTGTTCCCATGATGAGGGTGCTGCAGGTGGTTTAGGTAGATCACATGTTCTATTCCCCACTTGTTTTTTCCATTGAATATATATAGGAATGATCATAATCATTGACAATACATGCTCAAACAATCCTTTTTTTTAATGCTCTAACAATCTTGTTTAACATTTTTATTCTTTAGCTTCAAATCAATTGTATCCTATGACGATGCCACCTCCATCCAAGACAACCACAAATCTCTGTCTGACTACTGAGTCAACAACACGCAGCTTATAGGCATCGACTGTTGCACCATCTACTGGTACACAAATCCCTCTTTTTCTCTCTTATGACAGCAACAAACAATTTTTTTTTTACAACTTTTTAACATCAATTATCATTTGTTTTTTTATACTTCGTGACAAAGACTTATGAAACTTTTTACAATATGAGTTGTAGCATCATTTCCTGGATGTTCCTATGTTCCTAGTATAGGAACGGTGAAGGATGTCATATTGATCGTTAGCGACGATGAAGGCATTCCATTAAAAGTAGCCAAAGTTCTAGGTACTTTAAAGTTATTATTATTCTATAGTGATATAATAGTAATTTAGTTTTTAATCACTCTTCATCGACTAATGATCCCATGATTATTTTGTAGGGAATGATGTTTTTGGAGAAAACTTGGTGATGAATGTTTGCAAATATTTGGGCCCACCCTGCGTACTTGGTGGAACATCATATCCTAACTAAAACCCCAAACCACTATTTTGATTTCATATCATTGCTATAATAGTTTTCCTTTTCATCCATTTCTTGAACTATATTAAAGGTAGCTTCACTTCATTTATGAGTCTAACATGTTTTTTTTTTACTTAAAAGGTGGAATAACCAAGAGAAACCATTTAAGGATGATCTTATAGAGAGCATGACCCAACTCTTTGGACCTCGTGTAGTTGAGAGAAACAAGCTCCTTGAAAAATCTGGTTTATGTTTGAAGTATATTAGGGACTAGTTCAAAAAAAAATTATAGGATAACCCCAAGTACGAGCGTCTACCCTATGTTCCTGAGGCTGAGTGGCAAGCTCTAATTTTAGATGGAAAGTATAAAGCTAACCAGAAAAATAATATTACAATAGTGGAGAGTACATCAAGGTATGTGATACTGTTGAGAATCTAATTATGTACTAATTAACCTCTATATTTATACTATCTAACATATTTCAAACTTTTCATAGATTTCCTGACACGTCAAAGGCAACAAAGGCAAGACTAGTAAAGCATGGGACACACAAGCTCAGCTCTGGTGGTTTTTTGAAACTTCAAGCAAGAGTTGTAAGTATTAGTAAATGAAAAATTGTGTCAAATTTTTTATATAATGTGATGGGAAATGCTAGCATAGACTTTCTTGTCTATGCTCTTGATCCTCAACTTGGATCTTAGTGTTCCTCCACACCAATATATTATGCAGAGTAACACACTTTGGAACCACCAACAAACTCCTAACACCTTGGAACAACTAAGAAATTCAAGTTATCACCTCAATCCTCTATTCTCCACAAGAACATTCAAGGCTTGATTCACCTTCAAACAAGGAACTAATCTATTGTTACAACTACTCCTTTAATTCATGGACCCAACTCATCACATAGGGTTGCATACTAGTTAGTTCTCCCTTGTACAATTCAAGGCCTCATACACCCAACCTTGACACCAAGTGTTTTGGACAACTCCAACCCTCTAACATAAATGGAAACCAAAAAAAACATTAGCACAACCCAAAACAAATTAGGTCTAAGGAAAACTTTCTATTATCAGTCAAAGGGTAGATTGCAGCACTTGAACTTTATTCTACACACCCAACCAAGTGTGCAATTGGATCCTCTAGGACTCCCAAACACCAAAGATAGTTTAGAACAACTCCAACATGACCAAAATAAGGTGTAACAATGGTTGGAAACCCTACTAACTATTTATCATTTCCTTTTGATATTTTAACCATCCTCCATTGGTTGATGAAACAATGCAAGTAAAATTCACCATACCATGCAAAAATATAGGGCTTAGAGTTCAAGAGATGCCTCATAGAAGAGGATAAGAGAATTGGCTTCCAACAAGGCTATAGAGCCATGGCTGAATAGCTACGAGCTGAAATCAGTGTGGAAGGTTCTAATAATGATGCATCTGAGCCACATGTAAATAAGGTAAATGAAATTTATTTCAAATTGAATACTTTACCAATTAGTCTATTTGATGTCAAGTTCCAACATAAAGTGAGTATATCTATTTTAAGCAAGCAATGATAACAATGCATAAGATGTTGGAATGTAGCCTGACAATCCTTCTCCACAATCTGTGGATGCTGAAGGTTTGCATGATGTGTATCCCAATGGTGGAGGTATACATTTGCTATTAATTTTTTTATATGTAATTGCAATTGGTGTTTGGATTAACGTAACATTTTGTATAGCAGCTATAGAGGATCGAGGGGTCAATGTTCATGAGCATGTTGACATTGAGTCCAGAAAAAATGATGTGGTTAGATTAGGTAAAGAGTGCCACATTTATGTTATTTAAAATAATTAAATACTTTTAACAATTATAATAAACTATTTTTAGTTTAACTCTTTTATTTTTTATTACGAAGGACCCCCCTTTGCAATAGCATAGGAATTTGAGATCATCAAGAAAAGAGAATAGAACAACTGATGAGGGGGGAATTGATGATGACACTTATGCTCCTCTTAGAGCTTACATAGAAAAAAGAAATAGAAAGAAAAAAAAGAAATTATTATCATCTATATAGCTTAATTGATAATGACTAAATTTTATGTCTCAATGAATTTAATTATGTGCTAATCAATGTTAATGAATTATGTGTTAATATAGAATATTGATGAATGTTGCATGTTAATGAATCTAATGTGTTAATGAATGTTATCATGTGATATTGATTGAATGTTATATTTTATTAATGTTTGAAAGAATGAATGAATGTTAGATGTTAATGGGGAATGTAGAGTGATGGTAGGGGGAGGGGGGTGGGGCCAAATGAGCTTCCACCTTCACGTGGTTGGCCTTATTTAGTAGAGAATATTAAACTATTCTCGAAACAAAGAGAAGCTCAATAAGATACTAAATATTTCTCTATTTTGTCCTATGTTTAGACCTATAACACTGTGTCTTGCTAAGGCCCCTTTCAAGTGGAATGACATGAGCATATTTTACAATGGAGAATGTAACTAGGAGCACCAAATTAAGACCCACACATGTCGTATATAATTCATTCAAATAGGCTACTATGCTTGTAACCCTATTTTTTGGTGAGAGCTTCACTTTAGAAGAAAATAATGGATCTCCTAAGATTTACTTGCACAACCAACCCCTTAGCTCTGCTTCCATGTGGCAAAGATTTTAGGGTTTCCTCCCTTAACTTGTTGATCGAGCATTAATTAAGTCCATGTGATAGTTTAGAGTCTACAAAATGGCTTATGTCTAGCTTAATAGATTGATTCAATCTATTTCATACCTACCTCTAACTTTCCTTCACAATTGGGAGCAAGATAGTGTAGTCCGATGCAATCTAATCTAATACGTCTCCCAAAGAACATTTTTGTGTTCAAAGGGTTTCTTAAAAATCTGTGCCCTATATTACTTTTTCTATATCTTCTACAATGAAACAGTTTTAATCTTAAAGAGAATGGTGATTATTTGTTATGTTTTACATCAAGTAAGTAAATCCCCCTCTTCATTAGTGCTCAATTTTTGTAATTGATGCTTTGTTGATTTGAGATTTTTGCAACTATGTCTAGGGTTATTTCTCTTTCATTTTTATTAATTGTTTCTTCTTGAGGCTATTAAGATACAGTTCTAATTGTTAAGTAATATTAAGAACTGTTGAATTCATAATGTGTCAAATGTTGGCTAGAATAGTTATAATTTTGTGAAAGATGCTTTGAAAATAAATTCGGTGTAGAACTAAAACTACTTTTTTTCACAGGACATAGAAGCTATGAAAGGCCAGTTTAATAGATAGTGGGAAACAAAGACAAATTATCACGATAGAGGAATGGTTAAGGAATGATGGATTGTTGGATTCTTCAATATATAAATGTCTCCTCCATTAGTGTGCTATTCACTTTTTTTCTTTTAGAAGCTTAAGATAGCCATAACAGTTGATTTTGTAGTTAGTTTTACCTAGAGGAGGAATAATCATGTCAAATGAGGCACAATAGCTTGGCACTTAAGTGTGTATGATACTGACTTTTTGTTGTTTCAATCTTTCTCAAACTGATTCTTGATTCCATTAAAATTTAATATTGACAACACTTAAATTAAAAATCTATCAAATGATAGCTAGGGCCTATGGTTACTATTTTGTGAAAGCAACTTTTAAATAGACATTCCCTTGAATTTACTGCAACCTAACTTTCATAAAATCAAAATCAATTTGGACATACAAGCTTCTCATCTACCATTTCACTAAATAACCAAACTGAAACAAATCTATTTATTGTTATTCTTTTGTGTAAGATTAGGAACTCTTTTTCAAAGGTACACTGATTACAAAACTTGTTCAATGATAGCTAAAAAAGGGGTTCATGACATTCTGAAACCTTCTTTTTAAAAAAAAATTAGCAGAGAAGCTTAAACTATTGAAGTTCAACATATTACTATTGAATTATTACAAATGAATAATTACTTTAAATATGACACAAATCAGTTCATGACATTCTATGTCCAATCACCAATATTTGTTTGGATTCATAACCCATATGTCCATTATTTGCCTCAGTTTGTGGGTGCATAAAAGTGACATCTCCAGTCACATATCTAATCCCTAAACATGTAAAACTAAATTTCACAGATCCAATCTCTAATCTCTAAACTTTTAAAATTTAATAAAATTCATATTCTAACTTGTTTATTATTTGACAGGTTGTTCCTAGAATCATGATTGTAACTTAGTTTCATCATAATGATCCTTATGAACTTACATGTACATTCACTGACAAGTAACTCTAGATGAAACTTTAAGTTCATTTATCACATTTCAACATTCTCACGAATATCTAAACTACATTATCTCATGATTTTTGTAGAGTACCACTGCTCAAATGTGAAATAGGCATCCAGATTACTAAACCCTTCTTAAAATTAGTTTCATTGAATTAATATATGTTAAGCTATCACTGGGTGTGTAATTTAAGCATGAGAATAATGTCATATCTGTCTACGTGTTTTGCCTAACAAACTTCTGAAATATAATTTCTCTAAGTTTTTAAAATTAGAGTAGATGAATTATTCTATAGGAAAAGGTGGTGCATTTAGGCATTTATTGATAGGTTTAGAAATGAACAATTTTCTATTTCTAGTAGATTATAATGATGATAGTATTGGATTTTTTTCTATTTAATTTTTCTCGTGATTCTTTAACTTTTAGGTTGTTGCTTCACAAGATTGGCCTAAACTTATAAAGGATTCAGGTTTGTTCTATGTATGCTCAAGCACATCGGAAAGAATTGAATCAAGAGATAGAAAGATCATGTGAGAGGCACTGTATCTAGGGGCATGATGAAGTATGTGTTGTCTTGCTTATCCATCCCTTGAAGGTTTTGACACAGCCTAAACATTTATTCTATATATAAATCGATTATAACATCTCAATATGTAATAACATATAATATAAATATTTCCAAACTTCCAAGGTGTATAAAATGTTAAATTAGTATGAAATAATTGTTTAGAGTAGGTTACTATGTGGTAGTCTTTTGTTTTGTTTAAAATACTTCTATTGTATTAAATAAATGATGTGTGGGAGGAAGAGTAGAGGGAAGACAAATATGAGTCTTTTAACCATATGAATTACGATTATAGAAGACATTATAGTCTCCTTTCTTTTTTAGCATAGTAATAATAAGTAAAACAATGTGTAATATGGGGTGGTTGCTGGGGGATTTTAATTTCCTTCTTGAACCAACCAACCAACAAAAGTTTCTTATAGGAAGGTACAATTATTTAAAGCAGGTTAATACATTTTATTACTTCAAAACTTGTAAATGCTCTAGGGACTTGTTAGATGCACTACATGAAAACAACATAGCCATAGAGTAAGCTTTTCATACCAATTGTCTATAGAAGCTATAGAATTTTACAATTTTTATAGTTTAATTTCCCTTTCTAAGTATGATAAAAATATCATTAGTATTCTAATTTTAAAAAATTCAAAATAATATAGTTATTTGTTTTCACTCTAGGATTTTCTAAGACAACTAATTATTTTATCTAACTGCCTTTCAGCTTGTATAAACTACAAGATTATTATTTATCATAACTCTAATTCCTTATGATACCATCCTTATCTATTTGGAAACATTGTAGGTAAGAATTGCTTCCTTGGCTTCAATTTTTAATGAATATGCTCTAAAGAGCCAATTTGAGACAAGCATCTACCTTCAGGTGAGTAATTTGTAGTGATCTACTAATATCCTAGAGATGATTACTGGTCTAATATAGGTTTTTCACTTGGGCATGCTTAGTAGAAATGAGGATTTTCTATTGCTCATAAAACCTAGTAAGCATATGATAGTATTTTCTATGATAATTATATTGAGTAGAAATTGTGTCCTTACTATTTGTGAAGTGCTAAAATGTTTTTCAACAAACATGATTGGTTTCACCATGAAAGCTTTAGTTTCCCCCAATAGGTTGGCTATCTAACACTTGAGGCATTTGTTCAATTCTTGGACGAGTTTCAGGAGGAGAAACCTAGGGATTCAATCTTGGAACAAAATGAACATGAGATTGGATGGCTTGAAGTTGGGAAGCCTTTCTATCCAACAATTTTTTATCCTATACTTTATATTTTTAGTCATGACCAACCACTTAGTTGTCTGGGAAGACCCAGATATGTAATTGCATTGTATTGGATATGGTTTACATTTTTGTCGAGATTCTATTGCTACAAAAATGTTGTGCAATCTGTAACTTCTAATTGTATGGTGTTTTAACATAATTTTTGTTTTAATTTGATTTAGTTAGATTGAAAAATGTCTACACAATTACTGCTAGAAGCTCTTTCAATTTTCACCTGATGGAATGTAGAAATCTCATGTCTTAAAATGTTCAATAGAATATGTATATGAATTTTTCTCACTTTCTTTTATTGCAATTCAATTATTCAACTAATTTTTTGGGATCGACATTTGAACTTCCTTTTTCAGAGGTTAGAATGTTAGGCTTAGAAACTCAAGTTATGCTAAACCATGTCGAGACATCAATGTCTGGTTCAAATAATAGTAAATATACATAGGAATCTCAATCTAAGAGAAGCTCTAAGGTATTCTTTTGGTCAGTAAATAATTTTTGTTCTTGAATTGTGTTCATCGTTGAGGTTGTACTGATATTTGAAACAATCTATTGTTTTAAGTTCTTTCTATCAAGCTTTTGAGTTTTCTCTCCAATTCATGCCTTTTGGATTTTTTTCTCATAGCTAATAATTGAAAATCAATTTGTTACCATTGCATGACTAGCTTCTACCTCTTAGTTATGACTTATTGTCATGCAGTACATGCTTCTATGATAAAATGGTACAAGTGAATTCATGTTTTCCATGGTGTTATATATACCATTTTTCAAGTTATTTTTGTTTGAGAAGTATCAAAATGAAATAGATTAGTTTCATAGATATGCTCTTTAATATTTGGTTATTGCTCATTATGACTACATATTGGATCAGTGTTTCAACACCTGAGTGATCAGATATGGTTTCTACACTGGTGTTCCAAGTGTGCACTATCAAACTACATTGCCTATTGAATTTATTTATTATTATTTTTCTTGTGCAATAACTTGTTTATTGTTGTTGCATATTAAAACTAGGTAATCTGTACATCTATTGTCATTGTCTGTATAAACTACAAACAATGGATGTGGATGTTGACATTGAAGAAAATCAGTTTGACAAAGAATTGAATGATGACCAAGCAATTATATGTGCAGAGAATTTGACCCGATAGACTCCAAACACAAATGAGAAAATAGTTTTTGTAGTACTTATCCTTCTTGTGTGCCACTATCATGCAAGGGTTCATTAAGAAAGAAAGGGATAATCTAAAAATAACACCATATCAAGCTATAAATAGTTTGATAGTTGACTTCAACCAAACACCAAACCTACTGATAACACACTTGCCAACATTATTTGCTAATGACTAGTTGATCCTAGAAGTCAAGAGAAAAGCCAAGCACAAATCTTCTACAAATACTAGAATAGAATTCATCCACAAAAATCCAAAAAATAAATTTCATGAATGAAGGGAAGATGTGTCAGTCAATGCCCTCTCAAAAAAGAAGGCAATGATGGGATTCCCATTTTGTATGATTTATAGTAAGAAAAGTTGCATGTCTAAGGAAAAGGAGTATAACCAATGTGATGCACCTGGAGGTAGACATGAAACTTTTAGCTTGAGAATTTATTTCCTTAGAGAGCTAACATATCTCTTGACCTGGCTTCATGTATAGAGTTGTTTCTTAAGACGATCCCATGCTCTTGGGTGGTTTATGCACCATTGCCTCTTAGGATCAATCATGGTCGAATTAGTTTTTGTCACCCCTCACATTACTACAACAATATATGCCCTCCCCCAACATCATTCATCTTTGCTTTTAATTGGTGGTGTTGAACGCCTCTGCTGAAAGGCTTTAATGGAGTACCCTCATCTTGGTTATGTTTTTTTTTCCTACAGGTCAAGTGCCTAGAGGTCCTTGTTCTCATTTGTTAGTGTAGTCCCTTGCTCTCCTTTTTTTGGAGAGAGTAAATGTTTTTAAATGATGTTAACTTCCTTAGAGATGTTTAGGGGGCTGGAGGAATGTCTGGGTTTTAGTTTCAATGAATTTTCTATAAGATGTCTCAAATATGGATAGGGTTGTTGCCACTCAAGAATTAGAGATGGTGCACACAATTGAATTGGAAGGCTGCATTGAAAGATAAATTAATTTTAAAGATATGGTCAAAATAGTGAGTAGATGTCATAGAAGAAACTTAGGGCGAGAGTGGTGATAGAGCTAGGACAATCAATTTTTGGATGATCAAATTGTTGAATCTTTAAAATCTGGTTCCAAGGCATATTCTCCAATAAATCTAGTTTATAAAAAAATTTTAATCACTCAATTTTTATATCATATGACAAAGTTGTGCCAAAAATACAAACTATCTATCCTAAATCTGCACTAGTAAAATTCACATTTCCTAATAGTTCATTGGCACATTTTTTCAACAAATTATTATTTTCTTCGAAACCCAATTGTAGTGCAAATTAAACATTAGATCTAATATCCCCAATTTGAATCACCCCAATCCATGATTAAACGAGAAATTGGTACTCCATGTTTTGATTGTTAGTCTAGGCAAGAATTTGAAAACAACAGTGGTACAAAAATTGTTCCTTAGCATCTTCGAAATAAATTTTTAATATATTTTCAAAACCTATTTCTAGAAGAGATAGATATCTAGATGTACTTTTCTATGGAATTTCAATCTGTAAAAGAAGGATTAAAATAAATATTTTTCTACAAAGCATTGTCAAATAGTGTAAGGCAACTGTCACTCATCAACATCTTTGAATAATTATGAAAGTTGTGTTTTTGATGATATTTTTTAAAGTAGCATTAGCAATGTCCAAAATTCATTAATTTTAATAAATGTTTCCCAACTGACTTTTCTTATGGTAGTTTTTATAACCTTGTGAGTAAAGGAAAAAATAATTGCTTCTAGTTTTCAGGTCTACATTCCTCATTAATAAACTAATAGTTTATGTTAAATCTATTTATGCTAAAAACAAAAGGCTTCTAGGCACATCAATGTTACCTACACTACATAGTATACTGATTGTTTCTACTTCAAAATATTTTATTATGATCTTTGAGGAAATTTAACAAGCTTAGATTATTTTTGTCAGTGAAGAAACACAACACACTAAACTTCTTTCCACCAAAGCTTAAGAGATTCTAATTTCTTCAAGCATATCCACTAAATAAAAATTTCATTTTATACAAGCCCAACTTAGCTATTTTTATTCTTCAATTGTACTAATTTTTTAATCCCAAGTTCTTCAAACTCCAATGCAATTCTTTTAGGCCCATATCCACTAAATAAAAATTTCATTTTCCACAAGCTGAACTTATGGTATTTTTATTCTTCAGTTGTTGAGTACATGAAAGGATACTTGATTTAAAGATTTCCACTCCACAAATTATTAGCTGATAGGTGATCCAGGGGATCCTCCATAACAAATTATGTTGTTTAGATCGAAAAAACAAAGTGTTGGTTCAATTGTCTCGTCCAAGTCAAAATCTAGTTTTTGCAATGAACAAAATATAATATCTTATGCAGGAAAACATGTGATACAGAGTTAGTGGGGAAAGTGTAAATGTGGGCACCAGTAGCTTCTATGGCCGCCTGCTCTAGTTTGGCTTGGCTGGAAATTCATGAGGTATTTTATTCAACAATATTGTTCTCTATTCCTAAGCTCCCAACATGGTGCAAAAAAAAAAAAACTAAGGTAGGATGTTGAATCTAGCAAGTATTATGGTTTTTATTCACACAGAGATTATATCAAATGCACGATCACTGTTACCTCTGAGAACAATACAAGCCCTTCTCTATAACTATGTTTGCGGTCAATCAGTGAACAAAGGATTTCATGTCCCTTCTTTACTCATATGTGCATATTTCCCAATAGAGGATAAATGAAACCTCACTGTAGGTGCACGTGCTCTCTAGGTGCACATGCTTACATTCTCTGTGTGGCTCACCCAAGGGATTGAAGCTATTTCTACTTTCCTTTTCTTTTTGTTACTGGGATATGTATGTTGGTGTCCTGAGTTAACAAATAATACATGAAAGAGAGAGTGACTTCTAGCCAGATTTCTTCCTCCTTATTTTTGTAATATAATTGTCTTGGTGCATACTATTTTTCTCATTTGTAGGCTGATGGATTGAAAAGCTAGGTTTCACATATAAGAAGCAACAATTGAATTGATAGCTTGATCCAATTTATCTTTATGAGGTGACAAAAGCCTTGTTACAAGAGGCCCAGACTGAAGGAATTAGGTGATGATCATCTGAAGCAGGAGATAATCTGAATTAATTAGGTAGTAAATGACTTGAATATTGGAGTTCTCTATCCCCCTCTACTTCTCTTTTTTCACTACATATCAGCCTATGTGTGGAATTTATTTATTGTAGGGTATTATGGTGAATTGGATGTAACTAAAATTACATTAAAAGTTATGTTTTATGGCATTAAATTCAATTAGATGAGATAGTTTTAAGGTTGTGAGATGATTGGATTCATATATCTTTAGACTTTAACTCCATTTTGGCATAAGGAAATGTCAGATTGGTAAGCCCCTGGTACTAGACTATGTGCTGGACGGATCACATTTTAACCTTGCCAGCTATTGATGAGGCTCAATAGTGTACTGCAAAAGTCTACTATTGTTTCGTATACTTTTGTAAGGGCTTTGACTCAAAGCCTTAGGGGGCTATCTTTCAGAGACTTAGAGACATTGGTACTCTAGATATACTAGTGATAGTGATTATGAGACTATACAAGACAATGTTTGGTAGATTTAGGACTCTGGAGGGATTTTTAGATCCGATTCACAACACCATCAGGGTGAAGTAGGACTGCTCTCTCTCCCCTATGTTATTGGGCATCTATATTGATGAGCTCGAGGTCTTCCTCCATGAGGCTTTACTCCCCAAGGATAGCTTCTACTTGCATTGGGTTCTGATCCCCATTCTCCTATTTGTAGATGATGTCGTCCTTCTGGCCTCTTCTTGGGAGGGGCTCCAAAGGCTTATTGATGAACTGGCCTCATTTTGCGACCAATGCTAGTTGGTGGTGAACCTGAGCAAGACTCAGCTTATGATCTTCATTTGTTTGAAGACCTTGCATCTTCACTTCAACTTCCTGGGTCAACAAATTGAGATTGTCTCCTCGTACACTTATCTTGGGTCAATTTCTCCTTGTACAAATAACTCCACTTTTTGTCTTATATTATCAATCTTTCACTCCAACTCTTCTTGTATTGTGTTTTTAGTGCCTTCTTTCTCAATTCCATCTAGCCTAGGAATCCTTGCCTATATGGAAAAATAACTATATTGACAACTAATTGACAGGGGTGGTCAGTATGGGCTGGTATTGACAACTAAATATAACTGAGGAATTTTATTTTTTTCTTTGTATTCATCGCAATTTTGACGTACAATAGTAGAATTGTGATGATGGTTGTCGTCGCAGCTACAGCAACCCATCACAATTTCCTACATGACAGCCGTAATTGTGACGTCAGCCATAAGGATTACGACGGGGTTGTTATAGTTGTGACAACAACTACCATTGTAATTCTACTAGTGTATGTTGAAATTGTGATGAATGCCACGAGAATTTTGACGGTGTTGATGTCAGAATAAAGTGGTCAACTGCCATCACAATTTTTGGGGTTTACGTCGCAATTGCAACATCAGCAACCAAAATTGTGATAGCATTGATGTCACAATAAAGTGGTTGCATAGCGATGGATTTATGTCATAATTGTGATGGTCTATCATAGACATCATAATTTGTGACTAAAAAACAATGACATCTATTATTGTCATAGTGGCGACACATTTCTATCATAATTGTGACACATAGCTATCGCAAATCGATGCCAAATGTATTAGTGTAGGGTCTCCAACAGGGCTTCATGATCAACATTAGCAATAGTAAAAAGTTCTTTTACTTTTGGTCTTCCTTGATGCTTCAACAACTTTACTTTTTTTTCTATAATAAGATGCAAATATATGAGAATTATTTTGTGTTTCTGATAGTCTATGAATGTAGAAATTATGTTCCTTCTAAGCATGTACGTCTGCAGTCATGTTCCAGTGACAACCACTGCACTAGTAGGATATGTGAATCCATCATCATCTGTGATCAGTTGTGAAAGTTTTTGTTTACCTCTTACACAACATGCTAACCAATAATTGGATTTCTCATCATTCCTCTATGGTGCAACCAATGCAAAGACATGTCCTGGTTGAAGTATATTTGATAGATGGTTATGCTCAAGTGAAATTTTCATGTCATTATTTTTCATAAAGGGTATGATAGACAATGGAGTAAGATAATGTGGGGCCCATGTGTTGACCCACTCACTTGACTCATAGTGATCCCAATCACACTGAAAAAGCTAGGACAAAATCAAGCTAGCTATCATGTCCAAATGGTCCATGTACTAGAATTAGAGCTGCAGAATGAATGCATTTTTTATGAGTATCTCACTGTAGCACAATCCAATCTGTCATCTATAGACCCTTGATCAACCAACCAAAAGAACCTATGTATCATGGAATCAAGAAGCCCCTGCTATGATAATGCTAAACTACACCAATCAACAATGCTACAAACATTAAGAAGCTATACTACTGAAATATTCAGTTGCTCCTTAACTAGAGCTCTCTTCACACATGCCCCTACTCCATCATGTTCCCCTTTTCCATGACTGGACTCAAAAAACTCCAAATATGAGACACCCCTCTCTCTATGTGCATCCTACATAACCAATACAACATGCGAGCATTCTTGAATTGACCAGTACAATTATCTGACCAAATGATATGTTTATCCATATCAATTGCATGGTCATGTAAGAAATTAAAATAATTCTTGAAACAATATTGGACAAACTCATAGAGTGAGATCTATCATCACTCATATAAAAATGATACACTCTAATAATCTTCCAATTATCTTCTGCACTATTAGGGATGTGTCTATATGTTATGTGAATGAAAATAGTAATCTGAATGGAGTTGTAATACTGAGATTGTGTCTCATTTTGAGGTTGCAATGTGTAGTTCTCAACAAAATCAACAACTAATATAATAGTGCTAGGAAAAGTCTCCTTACACATTCTAAATTATTGATCTGACCACTGAGACCTATGACTATGTCTTGCATACTTGTAAAAAAGATATGCCTTAAAATCTAAAATAAAACTAGCTAGACTGATTTTTTTTCACACCAATTCGCATCTAGAACTCTCACCCCCACTCCTCAATGTGTATTTCACTATTTCATATAACTTTTTTTTCACTATTGTCTTTTGAAGATCTTGTTCTCACGCCTCATGGAAAAATGTGTCAAACTTGGATAAGCCACCACATTCTGAACACTTCTCATTTAAGCAAGCATTTCTATAAAAGAAACAACCATCAACTCTATGACATAAAATTTGATCTAGCAAGTCTCTTGATGATTTAAGAAGCCCACTAGCACCACAATCCTCCAACATTTCTTTACTATGCAAAGTAGAATAGATGGAGCATAATAGTTCATGGTGCATAGAAAACTCAACATGATATTTGCAACATGTATTTCAAATTTTGAGTGGCACACAATAAAATGGCTTCAAAGATTCAAAAGACCTTTGTGATATATGAAGACTTGGATGACTTTGTCTAAATTGCTTGAACAACATAGTTTGAGTTACCTCCAAATAGTGTTTAGGATGTGGCATGTGGTCTCTGATGCCAATTCTCAACTTTAACACACCTTTAGTATTGGGTGATACTTGTGAGCTAGAGTGCCAAAATTATGTAATTTCTTCCTTCACATCATCGGATAGCTTCTTATCAAAACATGGAAGTCTCCAACCAAATGCCCCTATTTCATTTTGAGAAAAATCATCAATTTTCTCTCATTGACTAAGTGTTCTTCTCAAAGTAGTATGATGTAGATTCAAATCAGTACAAGTTTGTCTCGTATATCTACCCTTTCTCAAATGATGACTTACCAAAGAGGTTGTAATAACCCTTTGAGTAGCTTTGTTATCCTTCTCTCTGCTATTTTTCCCAATGCTATTGAGAGCACTAAAAGGATTCTTCACAATAATGGCATTTCTTTCAAAAAAATTATTGACATGAATCTTCAATTTGGAAAGCATAGGTCTCATCTTTTGCAACTTTAATAAGTGCATGAAAAGCTAACATTTCTCTACCACTATCTTGTTGCCGAAAAATATCTTATATAGTCTTGAAGCCCATAACCGAATAGTTTTTTCTGATTTTTTCCCTTCCAAACTGGTAACAATCATTTCAACAATTTTAATTATCCATTTTGGTGTTTTAGAACCTTCATGTCGATTATAATTAGGAGATATGTAAGGTTCTTGTGCATTAGGGTCCTATGCATTTTTATGTTCGACATAGTCAATTACGTAATTTGCATTATGACCTAGTAGCATTTCATCCTCAAAATTTTCATTCTTTAAATCTTCAATTCTAGTATTATCCTTTTCAATAGGTACATTTCCATTCCACAACTATACATATTCATTATCTAACTCTATCATTTCACCTTTCACTAATTCATCATCGACTTGATAGATATTTAACATACCTTGTCTTTTTCTTCGGTGTTCCATTTTGTCCCTTTCCCTATATGCTGCAATGTCTATATTGGATACCTTCCTTTTGTGTTTATCCTTTCAACAATTTCTTCTACCCATTTAGATGACAATATCAGAAACCTAGGGTTATATTTTAAAACTTTTTTCGATTGTTTAGGCCCCAAAATATGACGTTTTGTAAAACTCATGAAAAAAAATCAAAAAGTGATGTTGTTAGGTCTGCAGGGATAGGCAATATGTTGGAAAATGACACCAATAATATCAAACATCCAATTCCAATTCAGATATCTAATATGCTCAAAAAATAATTTGGAGGGAAACTAGAATATGTGAGTTATAGTTTGTGACTTTTCAATTGTTTGAGTTATATTACTATGTAAAGATATATTATAATATTATATATATACATAATAATGTAACATAAAGATATAACATATAATCTATTAATATATAATAATATATTATATTATTCTTATTATAATCAATAAATATAATATATATTATTATTTTTCTTATATTTTTATTAAATATAATAACGTAATATATTATATATATGCTATTAATATATATTATTATTATTATCTATAAAATATTATTATTATTATGACCTATGTTATTAATATACCATAATATATTATGTTATTAGTATTAAAATCTATAAGTACAATATATATATATATGTGTGTGTGTGTGTGTGTGTGTGTGTGTGTGTGTGTGTGTGTGTGTGTGTGTGTGTGTGTGTGTGTGTTGAAGGGGGTCATAGGGTGACCTATGACCCCCTTTGAACAATTACATGACAACATATGTCCCTAGGGGTCCTAGGACTCGTAGGAAAATATTAGAATCCTTCGTATGGGTCGAAGGGGGTTATAGGGTGACCTATGACCCCTTTCGACCAATTACATGATGACATATGTCGCTAGGGGTCATAGGACCCCTAGCAACATATTAGAATGCTTCTTATGGGTCAAAGGGTCCTATGACCCCCTTTGACACATTAGATGACAACATATGTCCCTAGGGGTCCTACGACCCCTAGGGACAGATTAGATTGCTTCATATGGGTTGAGATCCATTACATGATGACATATGTCCCTAGGGGTCCTAGGACTCATAGGAACATATTATACTGCTTCATATGGGTTGAAGGGGGTCATAGCGTGATGTATGACCTACTTCAACCCATTACATGATGACATATGTCCCTAGGGAACCTAGGACCCCTAGCGACATATTAGAATGCTTCATATGGGTGAAACATATGATCGCCTTTGACCCATTGCATGATGAAATATGTCCCCTAGGGTCATAGGACCACTACAGACATATTAGAATGCTTCATGTGGGTCGAAGGGGGTCATAAGGTGACCTATGACCCCTTTCAACTGAATACATCATGACATATGTATTAGAATGCTTTTGAATGGTTGAAGGGGGTCATAGGGTGACCTATGAACCCATTCAACCTATTACATGACAACGTATGTTCCTAGGGCTCCTAGGACCCCTAAGGACATATTATAATGCTTCGTATGGGTCGCAGGGGGTAATAGGTTGACCTATGACCCACTTCTACCTATTACATGATAGCATATGTCCTTAGGGATCCTAAGAGCCCTAGGGACATATTAGAATCCTTCGTATGGGTCGAAGGGGGTCATAGGTTAACCTATCACATCCTTCGACCCATTACATGATGGTATTTGTTCCTAGCGCTCTTAGGACCCCTACGGACATATTAGAATGCTTCTTATCAGTCGAGTGGGGTCATAGGGTGACCTATGACCCCCTTTGACCCATTACATGATGACATATGTCCCTAGGAATCCTAGGAACACCAAGGACATATTATAATCCTTCCTATGGGTTGAAGAGGGTTATAGGTTGACCTATGACCTACTTCAACCCATTAAATGATGGCATATTTCTCTAGGGGTCCTAAGACCCTTAGGGACATATTAGAATACTTCTTATGTCTGAAAGATGGTCGTAGGTTGACCTATGACCCCCTTCAACCTATTACATGATGAAATATGTCCCTTGGGATCCTAGGGGACATATTAGAATGCTTCTTATGCATTGAAGGAGGTCATAGGTTGACCTATGACACACTTCAACCCATTACATGATGACATATGTCCCTAGGGGTTCTAGGACCCATAGGGACATATTAGAATCCTTTGTATTTGTCGAAGGGGATCATAGGTTGACCTATGACCCACTTCAACCCATTAAATGATGACATACATCCCTAGGGGTCCTAGGACCCCTATGGACATGTTCGAATTCTTCATATGGATTGAAGGGGGTCAAGGGGTGACCTATGATCCTCTTTGACCCATTACATAATGACATTTCTCCCTAAGGGTCCTAGGATACCTAGGGACATATTAGAATCCTTCTTATGGGTCGAAGGGGGTCATAAGTTGACCTATGACCCCATTCAATCCATTACATGATGACATATGTCCCTAGGGGTCCTAGGACCCCTAGGGACATTTTAAATCCTTCCTATAGGTCGAAGGGGGTCCTAGATTAACCTATGACTCACTTCAACTCATTAAATGATGACACATGTCCCTAGGGGTCCTAGGACCTATGGGTCGAAGGGTGTCATAGGGTGACCTATGACCCCCTCCAATCCATTAAATGATGACATATTTCCGTAGGAGTCCTAAGACCCCTAAGGACATATTAGAATGCTTCTTATGGGTCGAAGATGGTCATAGGTTGACCTATGACACACTTCGACCCATTATGTGAATATATATTTCCCTAGGGGTCCTAAGACCCCAAGGGACATATTAGAATGATTCTTATTGGTCGAAGGGGGTTATACGTTGATATATAACTCATATTAAATCATTAAATGATGAGATATGTCTCTAGGGGTCCTAGGCCACTTAGGGACGTGTTAGAATCCTTCATATGGGTTGAAGGGGGTCATGAGTCATGTGGTGAGCGATGACCCGCTTTGACCCATTACATGATGACATTTGTCCCTAGGGGTCTTAGGACTTCTAGGGACATATGAGAATCCTTCCTATGGGTCAAAGGCAGTCTTAGACTGACCTATGACCACCTTTGATCCATTACATGATAACATATGTTCGTAGTGGTCCTAGGACCCCTAAGGAGATATTAGAATGCTTCCTATGGGTCGAAGGGCTTCATAGGTTGACATATTACACCCTTCAACCCATTACATGATGACATATTTTGATAAGGGTCCTAGGACCCCTAAAGACATATTAGAATGCTCTAATGGGTCAAAAGGGGTCATAGTTCACCCTATGACCCCCTTTGACCCATTACATGATTACATATGTCCCTAGGGGTCCTAAGATTCCTAGGGACATTTTAGAATTCTTCTTATGGGTTAAAGGGGGTCATATGCTGATCTGTGACACCCTTCAACCTATTACATAATGACATATGTCCCTTGGGGTCCTAGGACCCCTCGAGACATATTAGAATGCTTCGTATGGGTTGAAGGGGATCAAATCTTGACCTATGACCCACTTTTACCAATTACGTGATGACATATGTTCCTAGGGGTCCTAGGACCCATAGGGAAATATTAGAATCCTTTGTATGAGTTGAAGGGAGTCATAGTTTGGCCTATGACCCCCTTTGACTCATTACATGATGACATATATCCCTAGATGTCCTAATACCCCTTGGGACATATTAGAATGCTTCTTATGGGTCAAAGGGGATCATAGTGTGACCTATGACCCCCTTCAACCCATTACATGAGGACATATGTCCCTAGTGGTCCTATGACCCCTAGGGACATATTAGAATCCTTCTTATGGGTCGATGGGGGTCATAGGTTGACCTATGACCCCATTTGACCTATTACATGATGACATATGTCCCTAGGGACATATTAGAATCCTTTCTATGGCTCGAAGGGGGTCGTAGGTTGACCTATGACCTACTTTGACCCATTAAATGATGACATATGTCCCTAGGGGTCCTAGGACCTCTCAGACCCCTAGGGACATATTAGAATGCTTCCTATAGGTTGAAGGGTATCATAGGGTGACCTATGACCCCCTTCGACCCATTAAATGATGACATATTTCCCTGGGGCTCCTAGGACCCCTAGGGACATATTAGATTGCTTCCTATGGGTCGAAGGGGGTCATAGGTTGACCTATGAATGCCTTTGACCCATTACATGATGACATATGTCCCTAGGTGTCATAGGACCCCTAGGGATATATTATAATGCTTCATATTGGTCAAAGGGGGTCCTAGGTTGACCTATGACCCATTTTGACCCATTACATGATGACATATGACCCATGGGGCATACTAGAATCCTTCATATGGGTTGAAAGAGGTCATACATTAACCTATGACCCACTTTGACCCGTTAAATGATGACATATGTCCCTAGGGGTCCTTTGACCCCTAGGGACATGTTAGAATCCTTGATATGGGTTGAAGGGGGTTAATGCGGTGACGTATGACCCTCTTCGACCCATTACATGACAAAATTTATCCCTAGGGGTCCTAGGAGCCCTAGGGACATATTAGAATATTTCTTATGGGTCGAAGGGGTTCATAGGTTGACCTATGACCCCCTTTGACCCATTACATGATGACATATGTCCCTACTTGTCCTAGGAAGCCTAGAGACATATTAGAATGATTCCTATGGGTTGAAGGGGGTCATAGGTTGACCTATTACCCCCTTTGACTCATTACATTATGACATATGTCCCTAGGGGTCCTCGGAACCCTGGCGACATATTAGAGTGCTTCTTATTGGTCGAAGGGGGTCATAGGATGACCTATGACCTCCTTCAACCCATTACATGATGACATATGTCTCTAGTGGTCTATTGGAATGCTTCATATGAGACCCCCTTTGATGCATTACATGATTACTTATGTCCCTAGGGTGTCGAGGATGCCTAGGGACATATTAGAATCATTTCTATGGGTCAAAAGGTGTCATAGGTTGATCTATGACCCACTTTGACCCATTACATGATGACATATGTTAGAATCCTTTTGTATGTGTCGAAGGGTGTCATAGGTTGACCTACAACCCACTTTGACCTCTTAAATGATGACATATGTCCATAGGGGTTCTAGGACCCCTAGAGATATGTTATAATCTTTCATATGGGTCGAAGGGGGTCATGGGGTGACCTATGACCCCCTTTGACCCATTACATGATGACATATGTCCCTAAGGGTTCTAGGACTCTTAACGACATGTTAGAATCTTTCATATGGTTTGAAGGGAGTAATTGGGTGACCTATGACCCTCTTCGACCCATTACATGACAACATATGTCCCTAAAGGTCCTAGGACCCCTAGGGACATATTAGAATCTTTCATATAGGTCGAAGGGAATCATAGCTTGACCTATGACCCACTTCGACCCATTAAATGATGACATATGTCCCTAGGGGTCCTAGGACCCCTAGGGACGTGTTAGAATCTTTCATATGGGTTGAAGGGGGTCATTAGGTGACCTATGACCCCCTTCAACCCATTACATGATGACATATGTCCCTAGGGATCATAGGACCCCTATGGACATATTAGAATGCTTCGTATGGGTTGAAGGTTGTCATGGGGTGTCCTACAAGCCCCTTCGACCCATTACATAATGACATATATTAGAATCCTTTCTATGGGTCGAAGGGACAATATTATATGTAATAATTATATTATATTCTATATTTTATTATAATAATAATATATTATTAGATTATATAACAATAATAATCATATATGTTGCTAGATTATAGATTTAATAATAATAATAACAATATATATTATTATATAGAATAATTTTGTCAAATAATACAACTATATATATTTAATAATAATAATATATATCATAAATATCACTATATTACTATAATGTAATAATAATTATAATATTAATGTTCACACATTCACGAAATATATTTTCTTCTAAAATTGTCTAAAGTTATTCTCTCCAAATTTAAAATTTGAATAAACTTTCCTTTTGAAATTTCCCTTCAACAATGGGTGGGAACTTATCGATCCATATAGGATATCCAATTTGAAATTGGATATCTAATTAGGCCCGGTATTTACCAAGCCTACCCGATCAACCCAAAAAATGTGTTTGAGGAGGGTTTCAGTGACACTCAGACTTTGGGTAGCCATCTGACAATGTTATTTTGATCGAAATTGAATGAAACTAAAATTTTTTTTTAATATCACTCTTGAGATTTCATCGATATAATTGTTGTCAAATTCTGAGTTTAATAAGTATTTATTAGTTTAATTTCAATGAAGATTATTGCAAAGTTGTTATTGGCATACTGAATGAAAAATAACTATAACATTCAGACGTTATAACATTTTTGAATCTAAAAGTTGCGTCACATTCTATGCTTCACCTAGTATATGAAAAATAAAATGAAAATAAAATTTGATAAAATTTTCTATTAGTTAAGGTGGTTAGACATTGGATTTTTTTCCAAAAAAGTTCTTAGAAAATTCATATTTAATTTTTTTTTGGAATAAAAATACCAAAAAATATGTGTCACATCCAAGCATGAGTCAAATTTTTATATCTATAATTATATTAAAAAAAATTATCATTTGATTTTGATTAAGGTGGCCAATGGACACCTACTTTTTATTTTTTCCCTAAAATTTTTGTAGTACTGCATTAAAATCCAAACTTTTTGTCAATCAATTATTTTTTTGTCATGATAAGGCCTAGTAGTTTAGAAACTACATTCAATTTCCTACAAATTATTTTCATACAACTTTTTGGTATAAAGTCCATAACCACTTTAAAATTATGTGTCAAGTTGACGTAACCCTGATTTTTTGATTTTTCACTGCCACTTAAGGCCATAGTTTGGTACACCATGATCATGCACATACCCAAAAAGGAATGTTGATTGTGATTAAAATGCAAAAGAACATGATAAAATTAATATTGGAACCGAAGAAGATCCTAAATGGATTTCTATTGGTAAGACCTATTTTGAGAGGGACAAAGATAGGCTGACTAAGCTTCTTAAAGAATTTTAGAAATGCAAATTTCGTCCATCATATACCTTTGAAACTAGAGGCAACCACTTTTAAGTAAAAGCTCAAAAATTATAATCCAAAAGTATCTGAAGCCATTTTGAGAAAATGTTAAAGGCTCACATAATATACCAAATTTATCATTCAACATGGATAGCAAACATTGTGCCCATGAGAAAGAAAAATGATGAAATGAGGATTTGCATAGACTTCAACAATCTAAACCAAGCAAGCCTTAACAACAACTATGCACTTCCCACTATGGATCTTATTTTGCAAATAGTTGCTGGATTCAAGGTCATGTCAATGCTATATGGCTATTCAAGATAAAACCAAATCAATGTTACACTAGAAGATTAGCACAAAATAGCCTTCATTACTCCATGGGGCACCTTTTCTTATAACTAGATGCCATTCAATTTGATTAATGCAGGAGAAACCTTTCAAAGAGCAATGAATTCATCCTTTAAGGATTTGAGGATTTGACTATTTACTCTAAGAGAAGAAAACACCATTTAAGGGATTTAGAAAAGGTTCTTGATAGGTCCAGGCAACATTGTATATCTCTAAATCCTAAAACATCTATATTCTTTGTGGAAGAAGGCAAACTACTTGGACATATTGTCTCAAGAGATGGCATAAAGATTGATCCAGAAAGAGTATAAGCAATACAAAAATTGGCTTTACCCACCAACAAGAGCAATTTGAATTCCTTTGGTCAAATCAACTTTTTAAGAAGTTTTGTTCCTAAATTCTCCAAAAAGGTGAGACATATGTTAGATATGATGAGTGAGAAACATCCCTTTAGATGGCAAGAAGAAGGTAAAAAAGCTTTTGAAGACATTAAAATAGCTATTTCAAATGCTCCTATGCTAGTGAGCCTTAATTTTGGAAAAGATTTCATCATTTACTACTGTGCTTCAAAGCATTCCTTATTTAGCATTTTGACTCAAAAGGATGACCAAGATAATGAAGCCCCAATTGCCTTCATAAGCATCCCACTAAAAAAGCAAGAGTTGAACTATACTTCAATAGAGAAATATGCATTTGCTATGGTGAAAGCATTGAAGCAATTCAAGTATTACATTTTGCACTCCCATTGAATTGTATATGTGCCAGAAAAAATAATTAAAAGTATATTAACTCGGTAAGAAGTTCGGATGAATAAAAGATTTGTATGGGTGACTAAAGTTTAGGAATATGACTTAACCAATAGGCCTACTTCCCTGGTGAGAGAGTGTGGTTTATGAAAATTTATAGCTAAGAGAAAAGATTCATCTTTTGATGATGCTGGAAAAACACCTACTATTTTATTGGTCAGCCTTATAGACCCTTGGTTCTCCAAAATCGCATATCTTCTAACATATGGTGAATGTCCCTTGAATATGAGTTACAAAGAAAGGCAAAATCTTAGATTGAAGGCTACTAAGTATGTGATTTCAAATGGTCTTCTATATAAAAGGGCAATTGATAGAACCCTTTTAAGGTGTGTAGATGTAGAACAACAAGAAAATTTGTATAAGGCATATCATTCAGATGTCTGTGGAGGATATTTCTCATATATAATAATTGCTTTCAAAATTCTCAGGAACTACTTCTACTAGCCTGGTATGTTCAAGAACACTTATAAATTTGTTAAAAATTGTGAGAAATGTCCTTAAATCCTCCATCAAGTGTTGGGCATATACATACATAGATACATACATTCATATATATATATATATAAACAGCTATTGATTATTACACCAAATTGGTGGAGGCTATTCTAACTAAAAAGCCAACTCCTAGGTAGTATGTGATTTCTTGATGGAACATATTTTTTTTAGAATTGAGGTTCCTCAATAGATAGTTTTAGACAATGCAACCTACTTTTCATCTGAAGATATCTCCCTTTTTTGCTATGAACATGGCATATCACTAGTCCATTCTTTAGACTATTTCCCACAAGGGAATGGATAGGTAGAGTCCAAAAATAAGAACTTGATAGCTATAACCAAAATATTGATGTTTGATAATCCCTAAGACTAGCATAAGAAGCTTTATGAATCATTATGGGTTGATCGGATTACCCCAAAAAGAGCTATTGGTATGGCTCTGTTTTAATTGGTGTATGGGATTAGAGCTCATGTATCGGTGCCCCTAGAGCTGTCTACTACTAAACTAAAATTTTTTGTTGAGGATCAATTCTTTAAGGATTCATTGGAGAAAATAATAATGTACCTACATAAGCTAGAAGAGGAAAGGAATAAGCTAGTTGATCACATCATTGAACATTAGATGAGGGTAAAGTAGATCTTTGATAGATAAGCTAGACCACATGGTTTCCTCAAAAATGATGAAGTGCTTCTCTGGGATAAAAGGAGAGAACCAAAGAGTGCACATGGAAATTTTGAATCTCTCTAGAATGGTACATTCATCATTTCAAAAGTTTTTGGCCCAAACACCTTTCATCTAAAGTACCCAGATGGAATGGTTCTGCCCATTACTTATGATAGGTAGGACTTGAAGTTAATAAAGTTTTGAGTTTTGACGTCCCCTATCATGTACATAGCCTTTTGTTTTGTTTTCTATTTTTCTTTCCTATCATTTTCCTTTGTGTTAGTTTAGGTTTGTTCATGCTTCTAGTTTTTTGAGTTCTCTATATGCTCCATGTACATAGTCCCTAATTAGGTCCCATGTTAGTGGTTCTTTGAGTCACCATTTTATTTCAAAGGTCTTTCTTTCATTTTTTCCCATCCATTTATTGAAGTCTTTCCCTTGTCACTCTACATAATCAGCTTCTCCTGAAGTGATTATTTGAGTCCCTTTTTCCCCCGGTCGATAGCTCTTCCCTCAAACCACTTTGAACCACTTTGAACCATCACCTTCTCCTGAAGTGATTATTTGAGTCCCTTTTCCCCCCGATCGATATCTCTTCCCTCGAACCACTTTGAACCTTGGTTCAGAGTGGTTCAAATTATTTCAACCAAAGGTTTTGTACTGACAATTTTTTTGGCAGGTGATATGCGTCAGCATGGCAGAGTTTTCTTTTGAATCACTTTGAACCACTTCAAACCTCACCTCAAAGTAGTTCAAAGTTGTTCAACAATAGAGGTGTTTTGGCAATATTAAATCCTAGTGTATGGTGTGCCATCATCCTACAAGGAAATTGATGGTCGTGTTAGAGAATAATGAATAAAAGGACATTTCTATTCCCAATGTGGAAAGTCATCATTATGGGGAAAGTGGGAAATCTTTAGCTAGAAAAGAGATTGGATGTCATATTAAAATTAATCATTACCAATACACCCGAAAAGGAAATTATTAAATGGAAAGTTTACGCAACAAGGCTTTTGAGTGTGTGAATGTTAACAAGGAGTAATGTGTCATTAATGCCTTATAATGATCCTATACTTCTACATATAAATATTTTCCCCTTAAAACTTGCTCAGCTTCCTTTTTCTATTTGTCATGCGAATAACTAAAAGTGTGGAGAAGAAGCTATTAAAGGAGACAGAGAAAATCATTGATTTTTCAGTAGAATATAGGTGAGAACTTAGCAATTCTTAATTTTTTTTACAAATCTCTATATTTTGTAGCACTATCTATTCAAGGCCTTGTTGTTTGATTAAGAATGAGGTTTGTATTGCATTTCTTCAATAATGTCTCAAGTTTAGAATGTAGAAAGCTAGTAATTTGTGATACGAATTTGGAGGGGGTTAAGTTGGAGAATTTAGAGGCAAATTTTCTTGAACATGCTAATGAGATGAATGGGTGTATGGAAATCCTAACCAATGGGTTAATTGAGGCTGCTACTTACCCCCAGCCTTTGTGAGTCCTAAACTTCTTCAAGTTTGTATTGATCACTACGATGTTAGAAGCAAGAGTATTGTAAGTAAAAATGGCAACACGATACTCTCAATTTAAAGAGATACTATTGCCTTTGCACTTCATTTTCTAGAGAGTACCTTTGCTGCATTTTCTCCCATTCAAGCCTAGGCCAAATATCAAGAAACCCCAAACCAATTTCGCAATACCCTAGCTAGGAAATGGACTAAGACCATGTATGGTGGAGGTTCTAGGTTAGCCAAGGTCATCACAAAAGATCATCGTAAACATCATATCCATGACCTTGTGGTGTTATTGCATATAGTCAAAGGTTCAAGTGAAGTGTTTATTTTTGGAGAACAGATGTATAGGTACATAGAAATTATCTTGTAGGGTGAACAATGGATGGATTAGGTAGAGATTATTGCTAGTTCATTGAGGGCTCAACTCAAGTGTGCTAAAGAATCTCAGGAGGATTTTTATATGGCTTCCTATTTAGTAACTTACTACATTCCCTATACTTGTGATCTTACCTATCTTCCTCGTGGACTATGGAGTGACAAAATAACATTTTTTTAGTATTGCCCTCTTCTACAGAAAGATAGAGTCCTTAAAGATTTTAGGAAAGTTCATGATGTATTGATGGAGAATGTTTTTGTGTCTTTGAAGAATATGCCAATGCCTAGGTTGTCTCCTAAAGCCCAAAGGTTAGTTCAGCAATATGGAAGCCACTTCTTATAGTTTCCCAAGTTCACATACTTGAGGATGGGTGGATTGAAAGATGAACCTATAATGTTGCCATGGTATTCTTTGGATTGTTTTGTTTTGGCTAAGATATATATGCAACTTTTCTCTGTTATAAAGAATAATTTACCACAAGATGATTGGGAAACAACTTTTCCTATCAAGCTATTTCTGTTGGTTTGTAGTGTCATGATCAATGCTTCTATCATTGCGAGTAATTTTCTTACATTCAATTTTGGCTCTTATAGTAGAAGGAGGAGTTTTGACAGTAAAGGGTATGCAGTCTAGATTCTCAATCATGAAGTTCACATGTCGGTAACTCCATAGTTGGAAGATCTATGGAAAGATTGTAGGGATGAAGTTGAAGTGTTGAGAAAAAATCATTCAAGGCTGACTTTGTAGCAAACTAATTCCTTCCGGTTGAAGTTCAAAACAGAGGGAGTGGTTGAGGATGGCTCAGATATAATTGAGCCTGGCGAGGAAGAATCTAGTGAATTGAAGTCTTTAGTAGTTGACTGGAATAAGGATGAAGAAGATGATATCAATCTAGGGGCTAGATTTATACTTACCTTCATAGATGACTGGTTAAAGAAAAGGAGCAAAGTAATTATCAATGAACCCTCTTTAGGGGTGGTTTCTTTTTCTAAACCATCTCTATCTGATGTCCCACCTTCTCCTATTGTAAGTATTATATTAGCTTAGGATAAATAGAAGAAGATGCCGCTTCATTTGAAAAATATGGCTCTAAGGACTAGATCTTAGTTTAAGTCTAAAGCCCTAAAGCAGCATAAATTTTATAAGGAGAGAATGTCAACTCAAGGGTAGGATTCAAATGATGGCCTCAATTTCTTGGATGGTATGGATGGCAGTGTTCAGTTCATCGAGGCTCTTAAAGTAGATTAGCCCAGATTCCTAACTCCTACTAGAGATTCCTAGGTGATGTCCACGAGCCCTACTATTCCTTCTTGGCTACCTAACACAATAAAAAAGAAAATGAATTTGCAAGTAGTGTCCATACTAATGAAAGACATAATCACTAAATATGTGGCTAGGGGTTCGAAAGTAAAGGAGTTGAAGATAGATGTTC
Source organism: Cupressus sempervirens (assembly GCA_028749045.1). NCBI lineage: Eukaryota > Viridiplantae > Streptophyta > Pinopsida > Cupressales > Cupressaceae > Cupressus > Cupressus sempervirens. The sequence continues at coordinate 235,454,289 of CM053791.1, forward strand.
ACCTTACCAAAGATCAAGTAATAGGAAAAATCAATTCTGAAATAGCTACCTACATGTAGAAGGAGTCTAGGGATATTGATGATGAATTTTTTAGGGTTACCTTTGTTGAACTATGGACCATTAATAGGAGCATCGATAACCACTTCTTTAAATTCTTTGCTAATCATATGTTGACACAATCTGAGAAGGGTAACAAAGAAAAAAGGGAACTAAAAGGCATGGTAATGACAATCACTACATATATCGACTCCTTAATGAACCTTGGTGCATTTCTTATTGTTCAAGTTCCATAGCCCTTTGATCCTAATTTGGTAGGAAGCCAACAATTGATGAAGCTGATGCTGTGAAGGACTGGGTGGACATCATCATAAAAGAAAGGTAATACATTTATTTCAGAATTTACTAACATTTAGGTCCTCAAGTTCCTAAATGAGAACCCAATGAAAAATGTGGATCCCTGCATGTTGTTCATTATGAAGAACAATATGGGCCAAAAGGAGTCAATTTACAAGGAGACAATTAAAGTTGTGTTGAGCATAGGAACTAAAATTACTAAAATGCATGAAGAACTCCTTAAGCATATGAAGGTAGTTAATCCTACAGGGATCCTATAGTTCGATGACTGGAACATGGATGCCGATACACTCACAAAGAGCTTCAACGAAGCCATGCTAAAAATTAGGGATGGTGAATGGCCAAGTGCCAATGATTTCACTATATTGGCAAGTATTGAATCAATGTTGTGTCTCAACAAGAACCTGATGCCACATCAAAGTTTAAAGATAAAGGAATTCAAATGGTAGAAGGATGCATGTAGAGACTGATTGCTGAGCTTCAAGAATCCACACTCCCACATGATGCACGAGTTTATGAATAATTTCTAAAGCTAGAAACTAGTACAGTAGACCATTGGCAAGGAGGAGAAAATTGGTGATGACGCTTAAATTGAACTGTCACTTTCAGTTACTTTTTGGCATTTTATTTTAATAACTGGTTTCTTTTTTTGTAACTATTTCTTGTGTTAATCAAAATGACTGGATTTTGATCAAGGCCGTTAGGATTTGTACAAAAAACTATAAATGTTGGGGCATTGAATTGGTTTAAGGTTAGCAATAGATAGTTAGAAATAAATAGCTAGAAACTCTGATAAGGAAAAACTTTTATAGAGTAATTAAAGGATAGTATATGGATGTTTCTCTTTTGAATCACTATTTTCATGTAGAGGGTTTAACACACACACACACACACACACACACACACACACACACACACACACACACACACAGATATATATATATATATATATGTATGTATGTATATATAAATATGTATATATATATATATGTATATATATATATGTATGTATATATATATATGTATATGTATATATATATATGTATATATATATATGTATATATATATATGTATATATATATATACATATCTATATAAATACATATGTATATATATACATATATACATATATACATATATATGTATATATATGTATATATATGTATATATGTACATATATATATATGTATACATATATACATATATATATGTATACATGTATATACATATATATATATATGTATATACATGTATACATACATATATATATATATATATATATATATATATATATATATATATATATACATATATATCATCTTCAATTCAACTTGGAAACTTGGTGTTCAAATTGTTTAGACCACTGTTGCTTTGTGAACTCTGGTTTATTGGTTTGAGATATTTGATTGATGTACACTTACTATAAGTTCATTTCAATTAAGATGTTTGAATGATTGATATCAGTTTACGGTGTTATTCATTCTTTGAATTACATGTTTTGTGGAAGTATGGTTTGATAGATGTTTATTTTTGTTTGTATTAATTCTCACTTCATTACCAAAGAGTAATTGAGAGATCCTTATGCACTTTCTGGTAAAAGTGCAAAGATAATTTCAAATTCACTATAAATTTCATAAGGGAGATGTACCTTTAAAATTTAGAGAGAAGATATAATAACATGAGATTTTCTCCACCGTTGTGGACATATTGTAATTTTTGAACCTTGGGCATAGAGTGAATTTATTAAATAGTTGAAAGGACAATCTATTCACCAACATTATCCTAAGAAGTAGATTAAAGGGGTTGAACAAATATTGGATCAGAGTGTTAGAAAAAGCACAAGAGGAAAATATTACTATGAATATTTGGTAAAGTAGAAGAACAAATCAGTTGAAGATGTTACATGGATTTCTCAATTTGAGCTGGATTAAGCTCAAGTTATCACATCTCAATAATTTAGGAGAATCATTTATTTCTACCCTAGTTGTCCAATATAGGAGCATCTTGGGTTGACATGTTATTCTACTCATTTGTGTTCATTTTTCTAGTTGTTGTCAAGTTGCAATAATTGTCGAGTTACAACAATTGCTGAGTTCCAATAATTCTGTAGTATCATTTGAGTTGTAGTTATCCCAAGTTGTGTTAATATTCTAGTTAGCATGTTATCCCATTTCACTATGTAGTGTGTGCCAAGCTCTATAGTGTGTGCTGAGATATCCAGTGTGTGTCAAGTTATCTAGTATTGGCCGAGTGTTTCTTCATATACTAAGTGAGCCTTTTATTTGCTGATGCTCGATTCCTTCTTTAGCTGATTTGTCTTTGTTTTGGTTCTTAGTGGGAGCCAACTTGCATGTTTAATTTCAATCATGAATTTAATGGTACCAACTTGTCATGGAAGGTGTGCACACCATTTTATGGTTGGCCTTTGTGTTATGTAATGTTCTAGAATCTTCTATAATGCATTTTGGAAAGTATAAATAGGGTGTTTAGGCTAAGGTTAGAGGAAGAGAAGTTGTAGACAAGTTATAGAGAGGTTGGAGTAGAACTTAGATCACTGAGAAAGTTTGATGCATATGTGTCTTGAAATGCAAGTTTGAAGTTGGATCATGGATTTTGAATGTTTTTTTTATATTGTCATAACCTAGAAGGCCTTATAGCTTGGCATGTATGTTGATTACTTGAAATTCAATAATAGTGTTTAATTATTTCTCTTTGGTGCTTCTCTCTTTATGTGTTTTCTTCAGATATGTTAACTCTGCAAAGTGGTTTCGATTGCTAGAATCTCTCAAAAAACAAATTGAACAAGGTAATGCTAATACTGAGCATCAAAAAGAGGAGAGGGGGTGTTAGGAAAATGGAAGAGCATCCTCAATTGGGAGGAAATATTCTAGAAACAAAGATTTAAGGTGTAGTGATTGGAGAAGGATGACCAAAATATGACCTTCTTGCATAGATCATTGTCAAGGAGAAAAAAGAGAAACACCATAAACCTTTTGGTGGCTAATAGTGGATAGGAGATAAAAGAGGTGGAGAACATAGAAGATAAAGCTAATAACTACTTTGAGGAAATCTACAACTCCCCTATTGTCTAGGTCAACAACAACTTGCAAAATGATATTTTGATGTCATTTAATCTAGTGGTAAACAACCAAATTAATGAGGACATGACTAGTAAGGACAAAGAGGAGGACATCAAAAAGGTAGTGTTCAACATGAATCACTACAAAGTCATTGGTCCTAATGGGTTTCCCCTGACCTTTTTTCTAGGAATTGTTGGATATAGTTAAGTACAATGTGATCCATTCTACTAAGGACATTGTTAGAATGGGAAAACTGTTGAAGGAACTCAATCAAACTTTCATTGTTCTTATCTCTAAGATGAATGATCCTAGATGTCTTGAAGACTTAAGACCCATTAGTCTTTGCAACACAATTTATAAAGTCCTTGCAAAGATCATGGTAGATTGCCTGAAGCACCTTCTTCATAAGTTTATAGGACCCTACTAGAATGGTTTTGTGCCAAGGAGGTAGATTATTGATGTAGTCATAACCACACATGAGGTAATTCATTCTATTGAAAGGAGGAAGAACCTAGGTATGGCCATTAAACTAGACATTTTTGAAGCTTATGATAGGGTCAGCAGTGATTTTTTTGTCTATTCTCTCTAAACCTGGCTTCAATGAGAATTATATTAGAATTATCAAAAATGTGATGAACACTATCACATTTTTGGTGCTTTTTAATGGGGATCCTAGTAGTTTCTTCTCTTCTTCTTAAGGTCTTTGTCAAGGAGACCCTCTATCACCTTACCTATTCATCATTGTGGCAAAAGTCCTTAGTAGAAATTTACTCTCCATGACTAACTCTAGCATAATTAAAGGATTTAAACATGTGTCCTTGTGCCCACCACAAACTATCCAAAAAAATTTTGATCAACACCTTTTTATATGGAATCTCTTATGTTCATGAAGCTAGGGAGTGGCAAACTATCCTAAATTAGTATGTAATGCTTTCTGGCCAATGCATAAATTATTAGAAAAGTAAAGTGTATTTTTTCAACACTAATGTTAGTCTAAGAGAAAAGGTGATCAAAATCATAGAATGTTAGGAGTTGTTTCTCCCAAATACGTATCTTGGTTTATCGCTCATAATTAAAGAATTATGCAATCATTACTTGAATGGCTAGGTTGAACGCTTCCAAATAAATCTAGTGGGTTAACAATGAAAGATTTTTAGTATCGAGGGGAAACTCCAACTTCTCTAAGATTCTTTCTAGGGGATCCTAGTGTACTTCCCCTCTATTTTTAAACTCCCTAGTAGATTTAGAGACATTTTTGAAATAATTCAATGTAATTTCTTATGGCCTAGCATTAAAGTGAATTCTTGGATGAGCTTGCTGAGCTGGGATAAAGTTTGTAACCATAAGGCCCTCGAAGATTTGAATATAAGAAGGATAAGACATATGCATAAGGCCCTCCTAACCAAGATTGGCTAGAGATTGTTGAATTCTTATCAAAGGTGGTACAAAATTTTGAAGGCCAAGTACCTAGGAGGGGAACAGTTATATCACTTTCTAGGGACCCATGCTCTCCCCCTAGGTTCTAAAATTTGGAAAGATGTGGTGCACACTTCAAAATTGTTGAAGATGGGCTATCATTGGATTGTGAGGAATGGAAACACCATTGATTTTGTGAACACCAATGGCTCCAAGGTAAGCCCCTCATGCACAATAAGTTCCAACCCTTGTGTGAGACTTGTACTCATGATTATGGTTCTCTAACTCAAAGCTATATCAACCTAAATCATTAATGAATTATAATTTAGAACTAGGAGCTTATTTGGGTTTGGCCTTTCCCTAGAACTCCAAAACCTCCTTCAGAGTTATAGGATCCCTTTCACCATAGTCGATGACTCCTTCGTTTGGAAACTTACCCCCTTGGGTGATTTCATGATGAAGTTAGCCTACCTTTGTTGTCTTAGGGAAGGGGTAGACTAGGGAGATTGGAGAAATGTCTGGCACCCTTGGATCCTAGCAAAGATAATTTCTTTTGGTGGATGGCCTTACATGGGTCTATTCTCATGATGTATAACCTTCAAAGGAGAGAATGTAAGCTAGCTAACTAAATTGTCTTGTGTTATTAGGATATAGAATCTATCCCACACCTTCTTAATCACTGTCCTTTTGCCTCAGATGTATGGAGGGGGGTCCTTGCCTTGTGGGAGGTGTAGTGGTATGCTGATGAAATCTTGCATCAATTTTTTAACAGTGATGGTCCATATTTCCACCCTTTTTTAAAAATATCTATGGATCGTAATCCCATTGTATGTTTCATGAAAAATTTGGAAGGAGTGGAATAACAAAATATTCAAAGAAAAAGTGACTACCAGTACGATGGTGACCCAATAGGTTATTGGACTTCTAAAAGAATGTAGTGGGATCTGGCAATGGAAGACCCCCCCCCCCCCCCCCCGCCAAACTCCCTGAATCCTTGAAGAAAATATAATATGAAGTGTGCTTTTTCTTGGGACTTAGGCCCAAAGGTAACACAGTTTGACAATTCCAAACCTAAGGCTAGAAGTAGAAAGGTGTGGCACACCCAACCCCACCCCCCTCACCCCCCAAAAGTCTTGGATAAAACTCAATGTTGATGGTTTTTCCATGGTGGGGAGTACTATAATTGGGGCTGTCTTCCACAATTGTATGGGGAAAACAATGATATCCTCTATGAAAAGTATGGAAAAAGCTCAAGAAATGATGTGGAAGCCTTGGCACTTCTATGGGGAATAAAAAATTGTAGAAAATGAGGAATAAATATGTTAGCCATTGAAGGGGATTTAATATTAATTATTAAAGTTGTTAAAGGTGAAGGTAGTAGTAGCTAGTCAATTAAAGGAATTATTGATGAAATTCACAAGTTGATGGAGGGATGCCAAGGGATCCATGTGTTCCAAACTTATCATGAAGATAATGGGATGGTGAATGAGTTGGCAAAATTTGGCCATAATATCACACGGTTAATCAAATGGGATGATGTCAACAAAATTTCATCATTAGCTCAATTGTTGAAGGAACATTAGTGTACTTCTCAGAATGTTGCATTATGAATCACAAAAGGTGGTACATCTTTATGTTTTCCTTAGGGAGGAAAGAAAGGATTGCATGAGGCTTCACTTTTATGATCCTCTTGTCAAGAGCTTTAATTATTTCCATAAAAGGACAAATAGAGTGAATTTTCCTAGATATAAAAAATGGGGTAAAAAGACAATATAGAAACCTTGATAAAATTGCACTCAACTATAGCTAGCAATAGGTGATTACAGAAGGAAAAGGACATGTAACATGTGCCATTGAGTGAAGTTTTTCAGTTTTTGGGAAACATTATATTCTTATGATGGTTTTGTACTTCCTTTACATTTTCATCTTGGGTGTTTTTTATTTAACCTCTAGTGACTACCAAACCTAAAATAAGGCAATGTTAGAGAATCTTGAGGAGTTGGTAGTTGAGATAGGAAAAGGTATGGGCACTAGTTTTCAAATTGAACCTGTGGGAGTGGAGGCTTGCATTCGTAAGAGTGAAGATGTGATGGTTTATTTGCAAGAGGGTGGCTTATAATTGTTTATGGAAGGGATGAAAAAGCATGATGAGATTATCTCAATGCAATTATTCAGCTCATAGAATGACATAAAATTGGACATCAATGGGATATGTTTCGAACTCATGGAAGAGATTATTGCTAAGGTTGGAGGGTTTACCCTAGGAGCCCAGAACTGGCACAAGCAAGCCAAGGTGAATGATGAAACTAGTCTACAAAAGTTCGTTAAGTTTGATGAGGAACTAGTTCAAATGTGTGATTGGTTCTCTAGAGAAGATCTTCCTAAGCCCTTAGATGTTATCGTCTATGCCATCATGAGATATATTACTCCCAAGGATCACTTTTAGGTACTTTATTACTACCATTTCCCTATTCTCAACCACTTCAAAAACCTAGATTAGATTTCCTTTCTGTTTCTCTTTCTAAATTATATGGAAGACAATATCTATAAGGATAGGAAAAAGGAAGAGGAGGGTAAACCATTTTATGTCATCCACAAATGTTTCATGAATAAATTGTATATCTACCACCTTTCCCTAAAACTACAACTTTTGTTCAACCCACTAGCTACTGTCACTACCCAAATTTTGTTGTAGCCTAGCCCTGGCTCTAGGCACAAAAAACCAAGAAAAGCCCTATCATTGAGGAAGAAATTAGCCTCATTGATTTTGATGCAGACATGAGGAAGAGCAAGTATCATGCTTAGAGAACTAGCAAACATCTTCAATTGGATAAATTCAACTCCCCCCAAACAAGATTTTAGCTCTAAGTCTACCAAGAGTGACTAAAACCCATCAAGAGGAAGACACCTCACCAAGAAATTGGGAAGAAACCCATCTCCATCCCTCCTACTCCCTATCACATTTATGATACCCTTGATGTTACCACTTTTCCAAATAGAAGTGGGGGGGAGGAAATCACCTTCCCCATGTAAGGTACTTCCAAAGGTGGGGGCAAAAAGGGAAGCATAGCTCTAGCTAGAGTCAAAACAAGGTTCAGATGTATAGGCCAGAGCTATCGATGAAGGAGATGGAAGACAATCACATTGACATCTACCAAAAATTTAACACTTTGGTAGAATTTTTCACTAAAGTTATGCATTGTTTTTCCACTACCCTTTATTTCCTCTAGGTGAGCAAGGATGAGAAAGACTTGGGCAAGGAGAGTGAGACTACCTACTCCATCTTTGGCTTCTTGGTAGAGGACTAGATGAAAATGTAGACAAACCTGTCAAAGAGGAGGAAGTAGATGTGAATAGGATTGAGCCTAGGGAGAAGAAGGATGAGACACCTAGAAAGAGTGAGTGAATCTAGCCCTAGTTATGGTTTTACTTTTTGTTATTATGTTGTTAATCACCTTGAACTAGATGCTCTACGGGTTTTTACTTTATATTTATATATATGCTTAAGTGTTGGGCTAACAATAGTAATTTTATTTACTGCTTGAATGTTTTTATGTTTTTCTCATTGGTTAGTAATAGGACTTCTGGTAGTGGGGTGAACACACAATAATGGGTTACACATTTCTACCTAAACTGACATTGAGCTATGAATTTTCAAGAAAACTTTCACTTTTAGATGCAAATTGCCATTTAATAATTAGGAATTTGAAGATGAAGTAAATTAGAGTCTTTTAAGATTTTTTGTGTAGAATCCAAATATATTTTAAAATATTTTATTTTCAATCTATTTGATTGAATTATTTTGTCTCCCACGAAAATCGATATGTTATCAAAAATCTGATTTTAAAAAAGTGATATTGTTTTTGACATATATAACTTTATTTCTATAATAGATATCAATGTGATTCTTTTGAATTAAGTCTGTTAACATCCATACCAAATTAATGGAGGTGTTTTAATGTCTTTATTTTTAGTATTTCATATTTTATCATAATTTAAATTTGACCTAACATGAATTTTGACATACATATCTTTTGACACATGTAACTTATATATTTGCCTGATTTCAAAAAAAATGATTGAAAGAGGACTCAAATACAAAGACTGTAGTTATTTAAAAAATAAAAAGTTATCTCTTATTTACTATGTTTCCATGAGTGTCCAATATATAGGTTTATATTTTATAACAAACCTCTATTCAATTCACGTGCAAAAATGTATATCTAAAAAATTTAAAATGTAGCAAATTCATAGTCATTATAAAGTTAATTCTAAGTAATTCTATCATGCAAAAGGACATGACTTCAGTGCTCCATCTGAACCTAGTAATGTAGCCTAGAAGCCATGAAGAAACTAAATTTTCTAGTTTCTATCGAAACTAGGAAACTAACCCATCCGGTTTAATGGGGTTGGTTCTAGTTTTGATCAAAACTACTTAGTTTAGTTCCAATTGAAACTACTTAGTTTATTTTTTATCGAAACTACTTAGCTTAGTTTTTATCAAAACTAGGGTTGGCCCTTAGGGCTTTTAAAAAAATATAGAAATTGTCATATAAATAATAATATCAATAAAAAAATAAAAAATTCAATTCTAACATTAAAATCCCATCAAATAATTTGTAGTTCAATTAGGAGGGAGGAAATATTTTGCAACTTATCTATTTTCAAATTTTGGAAAAATAATTTGTGACATGGGGAATAAACGTAAAAGGGCAACTAAATATTCACAAAGAAGAACTGAAAAACAAGAAGAAGAAAATCATCCAAAAAACCTTAGCAAGATATTATAGGAGGTAAGGTATGTACATCTGCAATATATTTTTTCCAATGCATATTTAGTTCATATAGTCTACAATTGTATTGTAGAATTTTTTTAATGTATATAGTTAGGATTAGGGTTTATCCAGTTCGAAATATGGTAAATATAAACTTACGGTTACTATTAACTTAATATTAAGAGTTTATTGAATTATGAATATTTAGCATTAGGTTTTATTAAATTATAAATATTTAGTCCTATTAGGATTTATTACATTATGGTTTTTAAATTATGAATATTTAGAAGTTGGGTACATTTTAAATATGGTGTTTTAAATTATGAATTTATTTAGGACGTAGTGAAATAGGACAACCTACTAAGGTTGGAGAAGGTTCATCCCAAGTTCAAACATGTATGTATGCACACATCTCTCACAAGTATAATATCTTTCTAGATTTCTACCTATGTAGAGGCAAACTTTATATCTTTGATTTTTAATTTTAGAGTCAAATCCCCAAGTACAAACTTGCTTGATTTTATTTGTTATATCATTCATATGTAGTAGTAGATGATGAAAATGTTGGACATGTGGAAATTTAAGATGAAGCAATGGATATTGAAGAAGGACCATCTGAAGGTTAGATAAAATTGTATTTAATAGTTTATTTGTTATGTATATGCACATATGTGGGCACTAAATAAAAGTTGTATCTTAAGTCTTTATTTTAATTTTTTCTGGTAGCCCAAGATCAAAAAACAAATGAGAATGTTAATCTAGCTCAATGTTTGAAGAGAAAAATTAATCATAGAAACATAGATCATTTAATTGAAATAGATGTGGAAAAATTGAGAGGATATTCTAGTCAACCTACACATACTACGAAGAGGAAATTGAATAAAAAGTCTAAAGAAATAATTACACAATTTAAGAATCTTGATATAATGGAGAAAACTCAACTATTATCAATTTCACTTCTTAAAGATGAATTCAAAGAGCCATTGACACTATTTCATAAAGATACAATTGAAAAAAAGAGGAAGACTTCTAAACTACAAAAAGATATTATTGAAAGTGTTAAGGAAGGGTTACACTCCATTGGGAGAAAATCTAGATCTAAAAATAAATCCATTGCACAAAGAGGGATATTACATCTATTTTAAATAAGAAATTATGGCAAAAAAGATAAATACCTTCACTGTCATCTCATATTGAGTATAGTCGAAAGACCATATTACATTATCTGAAAAGGAGAAACAATTTGAATGATAGTACATTAGAAGGAAACTAGGTGCTAATGTGTAGAGTTCCTCGATTTGATAGGATTGTGGAAACAATTAAGAACTTAGCCATTGAATTTTGGATTGATAAATACTCATCCTTGATCAAATAGAAAAGATATCATCAAGTACATGATTGGACCTAAAGAGTATCTTCAACACACAAAACATTGGTTAGATCTCACACAACATAAATTGTATCTCTCATTTTGTAATTCAAATCCTAACACAAAGATTGGACAAACAATGTTTGAAAGATTGAAACCCTATTTTGTGAAAATAAATAGATCTTTGGAAACATGTTGTTGTTGATATCATGTTGAATTTGATTTTTACTATCAAGGGTTCAGAAAGATGATAGAAGAAAGTGGTTGTTCACAAAATGTTTTTCATAAATGACCAAGCCAATTCATAACATCAATCTTATGTGACAAACCAAATGATGATGCAATAGGTGAAATAGATTGCATAGGAGGAACTTGTGAAACATTTGGTAACTTGACCAAATTTCCTTTGAGAGATGAAGATACTGATATGAAGAGGATAGTAAAATGTAAGAGACATATGTACATAAAGTTAGAAACAAAATTTGGAAAAGAATCAACAAGGTTGGAATATGTAGACGATGACATACATGTTGGAGAATTGATGTCAAATTCTCATGAATAGATTCAACCATACATTATTCTTTTTTTTCTAAGTGGAAAGCAAAACAATTTCAAGCACTAAGAGAAACTTTCCCACTCGGGAAAATTTTATCTATTGTTGACTTTACAAAGAATTACTCATTCATTTCTCAAAAACAACTTCAAGTAGAATACTATTATAAAGAGCAGGTTACTATTATGGTTCAAGTGTCTTATCGAAATGCACAAATTGATTTGAATGGTGTGGAAAGTATAGCTCAAGCATGAGTCATTAAAAAGAGTATCACTTTTAGATTAGTGATGACAAAGAACATGACACACATTTTGTGGAACATTGTATTAAGACATTTTTTGATAATTTGAAAAACAAAGGCATAAAAATGGGAAAACATTTTGTATGGTTAGATGGATGTGCAACACAATTTAAATCAGCTAGACCATTTTATGCATTATGTAGATATCATCGATACCTAAATATACCACACATTTGGAGATTTTTCGAGAGTGGAGATGGAAAGGGTGAGCATGATGCTGTAGGAGCTTGTATAAAATGTTCTTTAAGAAAGTATCAAATGGACTATAAAGGATATCACATTAATAATGCTCATGATGTGGTTGAGTGGTGCAAAACACATTTTACGGTGCCAACAAATACAGATAACATGTCATCACAAGCGGAGTGAGTCATACCATTTAGAGTGTTTTGGGAGGTATCAGGGATAAATTAATCTTCAAATATTATAATTGAATCAATTTTATATTTAATATGTAATTAATAACTAAATTATGGTATACACATGTTTAAAACTCATTTTTTATATGTATGTATGGACCTTACATTCAGGTGTTGATAGAAGATCAATGCATGCATGCAAGAGGCTAGAGAAGACATGATCATTGCATTCAATTATGAGTACAAATAGTAATGTGTGGTCATTGTACACAAGAGAATACTCATATTTTTTTCTTGATTACATTGATGAAAACTATCATGGTTGCATTAATCAAGAATGTGGATATGTGGGTGAATGGACTTTGGTGCCACTAGATGTTATCAATACAAATGAGTTTGAGGACAAAAACTATGATGATATTCTATTAATTTCTAGTGATTATGACCATATTTCAGGATTGATCATAGTTGGTATGTATTTACATACTTTGTATAGGAAATATTTTTGCAGTCATGGTAGAATTTAAAAACATAGAAGGTGTTAGCTATTATTTATTGTGTTGCACTATCCAAAGAGAGAAGCTAACAAAGATGAAAATAAGTGACGGACCTATGTTTCCCATAGGTTAGTATATAGTTGAGTCATGTACATGTATGTACATCTATGTTTTCTTATGAAATCAAATTTATTGACTTATTTGATTAACCTATATGTAGGTTCTGTTGTTGTATGGGGAACATATTTGAAGCAAAATAAATTACTTAAGAATGAGATTCTTTTCACTGATATCAACCTAACAATAAGGTATATCAGTAAAGTAACCATGTTATTGCCACTGGTGTAACTCTTCATCCAGTCAAAGGACCTGGAATATGTAAGTGGAGGCTCAATATTGATTATCATAGGAAAATATTAAATGTTATCTAGCAACGAGCTGACTCACTTGATATGAGATAGAAACAACTTGTTGAACTATTTGAAATCTAAAATTTGGTTGAACTATTTGAAATCTAAAATTTCGCTGAATTATTTGAAATCTGAACTTTGCTTCAACAATTTGAAATTTGGTTGAAATTCTAGGACTTACGTCTTAAATGAATGAAATTTAGACTTGTAACTAATTATATATTACTTCTACTATTTCATTTATCTTGTGAAATTTAAATTGTGATGTGTAATTAATTATAGTTCAATTAGAAACTTGTATACAACTAATTAGGACTTGTGCCTCAAGGGGAAGAAATTTGAACAATTTTCTTAAGGGGATCAAATTAGGACTTGTGTCTCAAGGGGATGAATTTAGGACTTGTAACTAATTACATATTACTTTTACTCTTTCATTTAACTTGTGAAGTTTAAATTGTGATTCATAACTAATTATAGTTCAATTAGGTACTTGTATGCAACTAATTAGGAAATGTGCCTCGTGGGGAAGAAATTTGAACAAATATCTTAAGGGGATGAAATTTGAACAAATATCTTAAAGGGATGAAATTTGAACTAAAGGGGATGAAATTAGGACTTTTAAGTAACTATATATTACTTTTAGTCTTTTATTTAACTTGTGAACTTTAAATTGTGATTTGTAACTAATTATAGTTCAATTAGAACTTCTAACTAATTATATATTACTTTTACTCTTTCATTTAACTTGTGAAGTTTAAATTGTGATTTGTTAATTATGAATTATGTAACTAATTAGGAATTATGTAATGTTAATTACCTAATCGTAACCCTGACATAATCATAATCTAACATAATCCAACATAATCTATCATAATCTAAGATAATTTCCAAGATAATACAACATTATCCTTGACATAATCTAGTTCATAATTTCCAACATAACTACAACATTTAATCTAATATAATATACAACATAATAGAACATTGTCCAACATAATCTAACATGTAAAAGAACATAGTCTAACATAATCCAACATAATGTAACATATAAGAACATAACTATATATGTATGTCAATCATAAAATATGTAAAATCTAGATGAAAGTCTACATCAAATAAAAAATAACAAAAACATGTATAATCTGGATGAAAGTCTAGATCAAATAATCTATCATTAAAAAAAAACTATGGATCATTAGGTGCAAGACTATTATCATGATGTCTCCTCATAGTGCAGTCTGAAGACTGACTATCAGGATGCTCTCTAGTATGTGCTAACCCCTATATATATTAAAGAGAAATTGAAACCAATGTACATAATTTCATATTTAATTAAATCTCTTTTAAATTTACAAATTGGATGCAATTTAAATATTACATTTAAAACTCACATGTCTAATTCAAAAAAATTAAAAATCACCTGTCCACTATTGACATCATCAAATTAGTCTCAATGACATACATGATCAGGCATCAAAGATGGAGTAAATAGAAGAATGTCCCTCTAAAATACATACATACATGTATGCAAAAACTCATATTAAAACATGTACATGCATAAATTATTAGTTGAACAAATGTTTGAAATTGAAATTTTGACATGAAATGTAAAAACACTATAGATTTACTTGTGTAGATGTTGGCATCTAATAATACTTAGACTACCTAGCATCGGTCATTTCCACTATTGTGTTGTCATTTTGCATGATGTTTAATGACAGGAATCCTTTCAAACTCCTCTCTTGGAAAGCTAATCCAAGGATCAACTCCAACATTCTGGGAGATCTAGAATCTGCTTACTATCAATAAGAATAAAATACACAAAAAGAACTATGTTTTTGTATTTTTCTATTTTTAAATGAATGTAATCTAACAATGCAAATATATGAATTATTGATTTAACCAAGGGGTTTGTAAAGAAAAGAACAAAGATAGGGTAACAAGAGATTTACGAAAATGACATGAAAAGTAAATCCTAACAGACATAAACTAAGAAAACAACACGTCTGCAAGTTAAGCTTTTGAAAAGATCAGTGGGTAACCAATGAAAGTAGGAGTAGCACTTCTTTAATTCCATTGATGCAATCTCAGTGGGAATTCAGTAACCATATGATGTTTCACTTTTCATCAAATCACAAGGCCACAATGAGTGTGTTGATGTGAGACAAAAAGTTATGTAGGAACAAAATGGGTGATCTCTTCTTAAACTAGATACATTAGCAGAATTTGTAGACCCATACCAAACATCATAATTAAAAGGTCGCACAACTAGAATCAATGCAATAAAATTTTGGCTCAATCACATTCCATGAACATACATGCACAAAATATAACACACTTAGGAAAGAATCACTAAACTCCAAATGAGAGCACCAAAAGCATATATTATTACAAGATAATGGTGGCCTAGAATACATGTTACATTTTAGAATTTATAAGAAATCTTGTCCTGAATTTGTGTTGAGAATGAGAGATATATTTATGCAATCATATGCTTCTAAACTAATAAAATAAATCTATTTATGTACAAACTAACTATCTAACAGGTGCTAAGTAGGACTCCATCCATTTTATATCATTAATTGGATGCATGAGCTTTTACATGTCATAAAACAAAGAAAAAATGAAAGAATAAGAAGAAGAAAGCTGTGAGTTGATGTAGAAGTGACTCAAAGTGCCAAAAATAGAAGCTCCATCTTCACTAAACATCCGTAGGAGTTAAACTGCCATCAGAATGCATTTCCAATGCATGGAAAGCTCTAATTTTGAAACTAATAGTTAACTATCGACACACCTATGACTTCTAAAAATCTTCCAAAACACCATTGAAGAAGTGCACTAGCACACCTGATGCACCAACACAGCTCGGAGGTAGACTCTAAAAAATACAAAATTTCAATAAGTGTCAAAATTGAAATTATGGCTTTTGGGTTTTGTTCCCCTTTATACCAGAGCTATATCTAGTTATTTTCCCTTGAATTTCTCAATTATCACAATGATTTGGGTTGCATATGCCAAATCTAAGGCTGGGTATTTACCTTTCACTTTCTTCCTATAGTTGCCCACTTCTATATGAGTTTTTGCAAAATCCTCAAGCTTTCCATCTAGTTCTAGTAATGCCTCTTCTATCTAAAATGCCTATCTAATATCATCATCATTGAAAAATTCTTCAAAATTCCTTCATAATCTCTCAACTACTATCTCTACTAGTATTAACTTCTCATGTGCATCATCCTCAAAAATTTCTAGACATGCATCACTATAAAGTTTCTCAACTTCCAAAATTTTCTCTTGGGCTTGGTCCTTGAGCCTGTCAATCTCCGCATGTAATGCTTCCATTAATTTATTACCATCTACAATTTTCTCTATCTATTCATCTACTTTATCTAACTCCTCAACTATATATACATCCATCAACATCTAATACCTTTAGCCTTTAATTGCCTTTAGTTCCTACAAGTCTTTTCCCTAGGTATGTACTTCATCTATTAGACAAAAATATTGATTGAAAATAGCTCCTAACTTATCCTCATTATCCTTCATGACATTTAGTAGCTTCAAATTTCCTTGTATAACTAGTACACATGTCTCCTAAAAACTTTCCTTCCATTGTTGACAAGCTCTCGAAAATGGATCCAATTGGGCTATACCCCTGTCACTTCTCTTGATTGTTGCATTCAGAGTATCTTCTAGATTTGTGGGAACAAAGGGATGAAAAACATTGCTTAGATATCCCTTTAGGATTTTATTTTGCCACTAAAGTGTTATTAATTTTTCCCCTTCTTGCTCTAGGCTTCTAAACACCTCCTTCATCCCAATTGTTACCATCAACTTCATAGTTTCCAAGGTTGGCTTCCCATGCATAACTTTGTGGATCTGATAATCCCTCGGAGTTAATTTTTCAACATTTTATTGTGCAAGAGGGATAGCTACATGAGAAAAAAGGTCCTAATTCTGATCACTCATAACAAAGGCTAGTGCTCACACATCCTTTGGATGTGAATCGGGTTTTCTTAGAACTTCTATCAATTCCATTCTATCATGCTCCTCTGTAGTGAATTGCTTTTTTCTTATTCCTTACTATTTCTTTTCTCAGCCACCTTGGGATATGTTGTACTAGGGGTTTTCTATTAAAGAATGAAGGAGTTTTTTCTACAATGTCATTCCCCTTATCACTCATTTTTAGAGTTCTCTCCTTTTGCAAGAGATCTGCATTAGGAGTCTCTATATCTGTGAAGCCAATAGTTCTCTCCTCTTTGTCCTAGGAAGTTTGTTGAGGTTGTTCACTCATCTACCCTTCTTCTAACAACTCATCGATGGATACTTGTTGTGGCTCTTTGCCTTGTACATATTCTTCTTCATTTTTTTTGTGGTAGAGGAGTAGTTGATCCCTTGTCGATATAGAATATGACTTATAGTTGGGATGACAAAACTACCTCGAGTCCTTGTGATTCGGGTGGTTGTTGACTCCAATCCTTGTGTTGAGGCTGATTTTTTGGAGTATCTCTTATTTTATCCCTAACCAATTTGGTACCCATGGCCATAAAGTCAAAACCTAAAATCTAAAAGACATTAGCACCCTCCAGATCCTGCTCATTTATCCACTACTGCATCTCATCTTCTGATGTGATAGTTTGAATGGAATCCTCGGGGATAGGTAGTGGTGTGATCATGGAGCTTCTTATCCATTCTTCTCCTATGGATTTAGCAAGTTGAGTCCTTGAATTCAAAGGTAAGTTATCCTCTTCATCCTCATCATCCTCTTCTTCTTCTTCTTCTAGAGTAGGTTCAGGGACTAATGGGAAAGGAATTACTTTCTTGATCACCTTTTTTCTCCTTTTGACTCAAGTCTTAATCTTCCTTCTCTTCTTAGAGGTAGAGGGAGATGCTTGTACCTACTACTAAGGTATTTCTTGGACTTCCATTTCATCTCCTCCTTATCCTTCTTTTGCAAGTAGTACTTGTGGATTATCTTGGGCTTGTGTGGCTTCTATATTTTCTGGCCCTTGTATGTTTTCCTCTCCTTGCTGTGAAGGTGATAGAATTTCTCTCTCTTTAGGTTCGACTTGTTGAGGATAATTCCTCTTCCTCGTTCCCTTAACGTTACCCTTTTGAGCTTGATAATAACCAACTAGCCTATCAAGTTGGTGCACCTTTTCTATTCTTACTAGTGACTGAGCTATAAACGTAGGGATGATGACCTTTCTTCTCTACCTCTTGTTGGACAGGCTTGTGCATGGAAGACCACTATCTCAAGAAAGGGATCAAGTTTTAAAGGTCTCTTGATCCAATCATTTGTCAATTCGATGGCATTCCTTGCCCTACGATTAATGTCCAAGTTCTCTTCTTTGTCAACCTTGACATTCATGATAGGTTAGTCACCAATCTTATCCTTGTTGAATAATGGATCAAGCAACTCCTTCGTGTCTTGTTGCAATATCTTCAACTAAATCTTTATCTTCCAAGCTTTCTCTACAAGATACAAAGTCATCCTACAATAATCCTTTATGTAGACATCGTAGTCATTTGTCACATTCATCTCATGATCCTCAATGGTTTTCTCATGTCAAAATGTTTTTCCTACTAAGTATTGCACTCTCACAATGTTATCAAAATAAGGCCAAGGGGAATCGTAATCATCCAAGGGATATTGATCCCATTCACACTCAAATGATGGAATATCTTATCTTTGATCTAACTGAAAAGGTCCTATGGTCATAGGCCATGTCCAACATGCTTTATGTTGCTTTCTCACTCTATCATATGTAGACAAGAGTTGTTGGGAAATCTTCGAGAGAGTTAATCTGTCACTGGTATACATAGGGAGCTTCTTAGGGTTGATAGTTGTACCCACTACCCTCAAATATGTGAATGTATGGAATTAGATATAATAAGCCTTGATTAATGAAATCTATACAACTACCTCCTCTGATTTTCTCTTTAAATAATCTCCCTCTATAATCTAGATTATTGCGAAGATAAAAGCATCATTTACAATCCTATAAAAAAAGAAGAATTAAGTTTCCCTTCTTCTGTGTGCTCCGCATCAAGAAAACCAAATATGGGCTTTATTGAACACAAGCCCTCATCTATTATTTTTATAGACAAATTCATATTATATGCTATCTAAATGACATCTATATTGTAGAATAGAGTTAGCCGGAATATTTATTAAAATTGACACATGTTTATCATACATAATTTATATTGTGCCCTAATTAGCTAAGACTGTTCTACAAATTATATGTACCTGCCATACATATTTGATGCTAATAAGTTTTTATTTTTTTTCACATATAGCATTTGCTGAATATTCATATATCCTTGTTTTTATAGTTTTGAAGAAAATGGTATAAAACTTTCTAGTCTGAATAAATACGTAGCTGTAAACTGATTAGTGATCTTCAATTGCTAATATTAATGGGTTACACCTCTTAATGCAACTAATATAGTTAACGACAAACTGCTGATTGATTTTAAATAAAGAGATTGTTCTATGTTAACACCACATCTCCTGACTTTGTCTTTTAACGGCCAATTGCATCGTCTCCAAAACGGCATACGACTTTGAATACATCACCATGGAAGAAATTATGGGTATGTTATCGGCCTGCCCTTAAATGGGTTGCCATGATGCATTGCATACCATCTCAATCTTTGGCTCCAATCTAATCGTTAATAATCCTCTCTGCATTTTGGGTTAGTAAAGACACACAACTCCGAACATGGGAAGTTTGGCGCGCATGAAAATAAGCACAATATTAATGCTTGTTCTTCTCTCCCTTGCAAATTTGAGGCAGTCGGCTGCTTCCCGCCACGGCAGCTCTCTGTGCCCTCCCCCACCACCACCACCAGCACTACACAAAAATGGCGCTTTATCAAATGATAATGCAGCTCTAAAAATGGTGGAGTTAACTCTTTCTAGCTCAACCTGTGGCGATTCTCCATGCCCTCCACCACCACCAACATTGCTATACAAGCAAGTTGCCTTGTCAGACCATAATAATAATAATAATAATAATAATAATGTGCTCACAAAAATGGAGCAGTCAGCTGTTTCTAGTCACAACTGTGGCTCCTCTCCATGTGTTGCTTCAGATATTCAGCGTAAGGACATCTACTAAAACACGTTTTTCTTTCCTCGTCTATTCTTATCCCTGAACATTAGTTGCTCCGCATAAAAAAAACCTGTTGTTTTCTATGATTCTGTCCTTAAATTATTTTTATTCCTTCAATAAAACATTGACTAGAATGCATCTGTCCATAACAAAGCAACCACCTGTTGGTTGTGTATAAGCTCTCTAAATAAATAGGAGTAGCACCACACAAACAGAATTGTTTGTTTTCTGTAATTCCTTGCTTTTACCTTTTTATATTCCTTCACATTCATTTGCATTACCGTTGCATTGCTATGAATAAATCATTTTTACATTTTTGCGTTGTACAGAACTAGTGGAAACATGACAAGCGCCATATAAAAGGGAGAAGTTAATAAAGAGTTGCAACTAATGTATTAAAGACAAAAATATATAAATGGTTAAGGACTAATGAAAACGTGAGAAATCTGACAAATGTCATGTTCTAAAAAATTAGTAGAGCTAAAGACAGAAATATAAGTGAGCTAATGGAACTTTTAAGCTTTTTCCAAATATAATGCATGGGATGATGTAAAACCAGAATTATGTATAGTCACATGGAGAAGTTTTATGAATAAATATGATTGATTAAGATTCTTTCTTTATCATTGACATTTTAATTACAAAATAAGAAATTTAATGTCAGGAATGTGATAATAAATCATAAATAATTTCATTAGATTGTAATGCATACTAATGTGTATTAATAATATGTTGTAATAAAGGTTCTCATCATTTAAATTCATGTAGTTATCATAGTTTTCAATTATTTATATATTCGTATAACATTGAATTGGATGTTTAATTCTTCTATCAGCAAAATGTTAATGTATATAATGATAACTGAAAAAACATGTATTCTTCCATGCTGCAAGAAATATGTCTTTTGGGTAAATTAGAAGTAAATAAGATTGTGCTCTAAGATTTATTCTATCATAGTACTACTTGGCTCAACAATTTTATACACTTGCCACATGATTTTAAAATTTGAATGCAACAAATGACTAGTTGTGGTTATTTGGAATTATCCATTTATACCCTACCAATAAGGTCTATGGTTCTTTTTAATGTGTAAAAAAGAGTAACATGAAATCATAGGGAGAATTTAATTTGAGTGAAGTTTCACCTGGAATATATTGTATAGAACATGAAATTTTAGGAAGAGGACACATTTAGTTGTAGCTTGAGAATGATTGAATGGTTTAAGCCAAAAATAACTTCTTTGCATATTAACTAACTAATCATTTACTTTATTTATGGTGTTTCCCATTATTGGAAACAACTTCAGTGTCCCTTAAGAGATTTTAATTATCTAACATTAATTTTGATCCATTCAAGTTTTTGTGCGAAATACAATTTTAGAGAATTATTTATTAATACTTTTCTAAGAGATCTTGTATTAGATAGATATAAACCCATTTTTGTCTTTAAAATTAGATATGGGCGTCAGTTTGAGAGATTGTGATAGATAAAGAACAAGATAAATGGGCATTTTTTAAAGGAAGGAGAAGAGAAAGAATAAAATAGGTTGTGTTGGGAAGATGAGCAAAAGGCCATGTAACAAAGCAATTTTATAATTAGGTTGTTTTGTAGTAAACAACAACCTAGCTAATGCTACTTAGTAAAATTAGATAGGTTATTATTGGCTCTAATCATTTTCTCATTTCCTTTGTGGTTGATCCATTGGTGGTCAAAAGAAACTTGCCTTTCAAATGTGAGACTATGCAAATGGAACACCCAAATCTTGGGATTAAAATTTAAGAACAATGACAAGTGAATATTGATGGATCAACTATGTTTAGGATAGCAAAGAAATATTCTTTCTTTAAATTTTATTATTCTTTGCCACTTCAATATTCAAACTTTGTGGACTTTTTTTACCAAAAACTTGAGTTTGGCTGTAGAAGAAATTGATCATCTTACATGTTGCTCCTACATATTTCTTCATTTTTTGTCAATAGACTTTAAAAACTCAACTTTAAATTATGATAGTTTTGAGAGAAAATACCTTTCATAATAAATTTGTCAATGATTATAATTTTGTCTTTAAAACAAAAAGACATTTTTATAAGACCAAGAAACATTATTTCTTTAAGTCATCTTATGCTTCTCTCTTCGATCTTCAAACTTTGTGCCACTTTTTGTACCTGAATCTTAAGTTTAGTCTTTAGAAGAAATTGATAATCTTAGATGTTGCTCCTACATATCTGTGCAATTTTTTTTAAATAGACTTTATAAATTAAACTTTCAATTATCATCATTTTGACTAAAAATACCATTCATAGTAAATTTCATAATGATTATAATTTCATCTATAAGGGCTTAATACTAATCTTATAACCCATCAAGCTTATATCTAAGCGATATAACCTGAATGGTAGCTCTATTCTATGGAAGAACATTTTGAAAAACTAAGAGCCTAATTAGAAGAGGCGGTAGAAACAACATAAGAAATGGTAGAAAAAGCATATTCTAGGGGGAAAAAATGGAGGGATGAGGCTCCTATCAAGATGCTAGTAAATGATCTGAGTCTGATAGATTGGTTGAAGGTGAATGCAGGGGAGAAAGTGGGAAAATGCTTAGAATGGGAGAATGGTAGTGCCAGATGGAAGTACGCTATTAGACTGTGGCATGTTCACTATGAGGCAAGAAGAATTAGTTCTTAGGATATAATAAGAATGGTCTATTTTATGTTAGTTTAGCCTAGAGATCACATGAAGATACTTTAACTGCTGATAAATTTTGGAAAAGTCTCTAGAAACATAATCTTCTAGCAAAAATTAGCTATTTTTCATGGGCTATGGTTCATGGAAAAATCCTCACACTAGAAAATCTATCTAAACTTGGTCTCATGTTAGCTTATACATGTGCCCTATATGAAAAGAATGTTGAGTCTATCAATCACATTCTATTACTCATTCTAGATGAAAACTTATTCTATTTTCCACATCATCAAAAAAAATCACCAAGGATAGTATAAATTACTCATGTTTTCCCAAAAGCCTTATGTTCCCTAAACTTCTTGATCTAAGACTGATAAAAAACTAGAATATAAAACAAAGTTTAATAGATATCAATTGGTGGAAGATCAAGAAATGGAAAACATGTTACTAGATTTTACCTGAGAAAGGATGCTTGGAGTGTAATGTGGATGGATGTTTCAAATAAAACCCTAGTGTCACTAGAGCCTAAGGAATTAACCAATACTAGTAAGGCAATATCATTCTTTTCTTTGCCAAGTTGTTGGGAATGAGGTCCAACAACTATGCTAAGGCCATAGAAATGTAGTTTGGTATTAAAACCATGCAAGACTTAGAAGTGGAAAAAGTTGCATTGGAAGGAGAGTCAAAGCTCATTATTGACCTTGTTTTAAAAAATGTCAAATTCCCATGGAGTGTTGTCCCTTTAACTGATGATTACAAAATAAGACTGTCATCATTCAATAGTGCACTAATCAAGCACACCCTTAGAGAAGGTAAACAAGTTGTGGACTACCTAGATATGTGGGGTCTAAACCACAAGGAATGGAAGATGGTTACTATTGAGATAATGGGTGTTGCACACATTGCATAATATTGTTATATATATATTATTTTATTATATTATGTAATGTTTCACCTAGGAGCGCCTAGATGAACATGTAACATGTAAATATTCTTGTGAGATATACTTGATGAGCTCTATTGGAACATTGTAATAATATCTAATGTAATTATTTAATATTGAGGAAAATAACTAAATGTCCAATATTAAATATGGGGTTAGTGGGTTAGGTAGCACATGGTTTTTTCTCATGCTTAATGTAATACTATTGGTGGTTTTGTGGAACTTGCTACTATATAAGCAGTGACAAGGGTAGTTGTAGAAACAAGATAGAAGGCAAGAAAAACAAGAGTGGACCAAGACAAGACTTGACAGGTTAGCCAAGGTAGCATTTGTGAAGGTTGGAAGAATGACATAGGATGTCTGGATTAATGCTTGTTCACATGGATTTCTCAATGTTGCTATGAATTTGTATTTTTCCATGGTTATATTGCAATAGTATTTTTGTTGAATAATACATGGTTATGGATGCTTTTGGATGTCATGTTTTTCCCTTAATGAAGGTTTCCTAGGCTATATCCTGTGTCACGTTTTTTGTGGGTACATTGTCTATTCTCTTGTATGTGGATTTCAATTGCATATTTATTTTAGATTTGGTATGGGTTATGTAGAAACAATTATATTCTTTTGTGCAAATTTCCTTACAAGTGGTATCGAAGCTATAGTTTTATTAAGTTGTAACCCTAGATTGATTCCTTTGGAATGAATGAAAGCAAGGTATTTTTTAGTGGCTAACATTCATCAATTGGCTAATTTTTTAAAAAAATCGCTAGTATATTGGATAATATTTTCATATTTAATGCAAAACAAATTGCCACATTTTTTAGAAAATTTAGTTCTAAAATATTTAAAATTGCT
Organism: Cupressus sempervirens; assembly: GCA_028749045.1. Lineage (NCBI taxonomy): Eukaryota > Viridiplantae > Streptophyta > Pinopsida > Cupressales > Cupressaceae > Cupressus > Cupressus sempervirens. The sequence goes on from CM053791.1 coordinate 235,479,000, forward strand.
CAATAATTTATTTTATTAAAATAATTAAATTTAAAAGATTTGCCACCATATTTAATACATGCTTATATTTGATTCATGTAAATATTATATATTATTAAAGAAGTTATATTTAATTGACTAATAATTTTTATAATTATTTGCTACTTTAGTGATATATCACCAATATTTAGTTTTCACTATTTATTTAAAAATATAATGTAATGGTCTCCATAATATTCTATGAGTTAAAAAAATTTTCAATTTTGATTTGTAACATTCCATGATGATTAATGAACTTCCTAAAGATTTGTCAATATTTGCTACACAAAAATTATGATTCTAAAATAATTGCTCATATAAACAATATTTTAAATTAAAAAAATTGAGAGATTCACCAGTAGAAATAAATTTTTTTTCCAAAATAATGAAAGATTCACCAAAATTTTATATCATTTTGTAGAGGGGGGTTCATGGATGTGATTGTTGTGCCATGGATTTTGGCATGACATGATGAGATATATATGTACTATATTGGTGCTCATTGGTTTCGATTACTAATTTAGTTAAGGTGGTATATCTACTTGGTTGAAGATTGTGGTCATTTGGTTTCTTTTAATGAGCTCATGATGTGCACTTTGAGTTATATGATGGTTTAATTACTTAGTTGGTTCTCATGGCTAAAGGATGGTTCTTCGTCATCTTTTCATGGATAGCTTGAATACATGATTCAGTGGGAGCTTGTGGTAGTGACAAGATGATAGTGTAGGATTAGTTCCTTGTTTGGTTTGTATCTTCTTGAGTTGGAGATCTTGGTTTCACATGGTATTGAAACTTTGGTTGTGTGTGTAGACCTAGAGGATCCTCGTGTAGTAGATATATTTTATGATGCCAAGGGTGACTTGGTACCATGGTTGAGTGGGATTTATTGGCATTTATATATTTAGTGACTATTTTGAGATGTTGGAGGTTTGTCTTAGATCCTATTGTTGCTGAAGCTTCTTTGAAATTTGCATGGTGCACTTGTTATCTACATGGTGTGTGAATATTGTTAGATCTTTAGGACTCATGGGGTTCTTGGTTATTTTAATGGTGTATGAAGATGGTTCTTCATGGTGTGGGGAGATGGCTTTTATCATGTTGTATGGAGATGGTTGCATCTTGAGGACTGATGGGGTTCTTCGAAAAGGTTTTTTTTTTATGCCTTCATTTGGAATGTTATCCTTGGTGTGAGAATGGTTTCATTATTTCCATTGTATACTCTTGATATGGATTTAGAGTTTTGACATGTTGTGGTATGTTTATATGGAACATGTTATATCTTTTGTTGAAATGGTTAGATCATGTTGTCATGTTTTTGTTCCTACATCCATGGTTTGAACTTTCACATTGACCTTGGTTTAGTTTCTTAATATTGAGTACGTTGATCATTTTCTGGATATTTCATAATATTTATATGTTCCCATTCGAATAAAATAGGATTATGGCTAGATCAAAACTTGGCAATAGTAAAAACTAAGAACTCATGAATGATGTTCTAGTTTAAGGATAAAAGTAATATGTCCACCGTAGCCTACAATTAGGTTATTCTTGGAGCACATGATGGAGCAACTAAAACTCCTCTTCTATAGGTCTAGATCCTAGAGCTCCCCGACGAAAAAATCATGAAGATCTATCATTAAGTCCAAAAAGTCAATGATACCTCCATATTATTTTGGTGGAAAAAGAGGGTGTTGAAATACACTATCACCATCCACTAATCTAGTGTATTTTTCTTACCATCCAGAGTGATCTGCTCCTAATAAATCTTCCTAGCTCCAACTATAGTTGGGGCATAAACATTAGTTATATCCCACAGTAGGTCTTGGTTGGCATGAGTAAAGAGCATGTGCTAAACTTTCTTAATAAGGTTCTTAACTAACATCTACATCAGAAAATTGTTGAGACATCTTAGATTTAGGGGAAAAATATCATTGATAATGTTTGGATTAAAGATTCTCAAGAATTAATGTCCTTCTCATTGAACTTATTCACCAAGTCTCTAACCAAATCCCACCGATTCTTCTACAACATAGCCACATCTTCTAACTTCTAGGTATTCAAGAGGGAGGAGATAGGAGGATAATATTGGGGTGGGGAGGGAGAGGGGGAGGCAAAGAGGATACCAATAGGGAAGATAAAGAGGGGGAAATGAGGGGAAGGGGGTGGCTAAAGTGGAGAGGGGTGGGGTAAAAAATTAAAAAGGCCAAGAAATAGAGGAACCAACTCCCAGTGTGAGGAGGAAGGTAGGAGAACAACCAGAGAAGAAGAAGCAACTAGGGAAAAGAAAGGAGTGGAAAAGGTGAGTGAGGGGAAGGAAGAAATGAGAGATAACTTGACACCAATTCCCATGGATAGTAGTAAAGTACATAAAGGTATCCCAGAATCAACTACTACTACTTTAGGAGAAGTATTGGTAGTAGGATCCTTAATGAATGCATTCGAGAGGTGGCCCACTATGGAAAAAATTTATTAGTATAGCACATAATTATCATACTACAAAGGTAGGGAAATGAAACCTAACCTAGATTTAAGGACAAATTTCACAAAATAAGTTATCAATCCCTTCTAACAACTCCTTATCCATAAATTATAGGATAAGGATAGGAAGGAAAACCTAGATAGAAACTACACTAGAGAGATGGGCCACTAGGTCAAACCCCAGACACTACATACAAAGATATAAGGGTAGCCAAAAACCACTGACCACCCACCAGCATGTGCAACGGGTCCCCCTTGAGAGAGAAAGAGACATATAAAAATCCTTTGGGATGCACATAAACTATGATAAAACCTTTAAGAGCTCAAGTAGAAAGAACCCACTTCTTTACAAAAACTAGGTTAGGTATCCTCCCTCTAAAGTTACCAAAAAAAAAGCTAGTGAACCTCAAAAGATATCTAAGGAAGAATCATTGAGATTGAAACACATTCAATCCACCTATTTAGAGACTATAATACCTCCCTAGAGAGGCTTTAACATATTACCAAAATGGGTGTTCTAGTTTCCTAGAGGACCTAAATTACAAACCTCTATTAGTGGGGTAGTCACCAGAGTTGGGGTCTTTAGGACCAATTTTTTTTGTATTTTTGTGAAGAATAGAGTAGAGAAATAGGTGCTAGGAAAAGAAGACTCACCTTCAAAATTATTACCACCATGTGGTAGAACCCCATACACCATCGAGAAAGACACAACAACAACACCCCCTACCTTCAACTTGAAAATGCTTTTAGAGGTTTCTTTAGCTCGACCTCCAACCTACTTTAGCTCAAAGTTGCACAAGACATTTCAAACACACACACACACACACACACACACACACACACACATGTATATGTGTGTATGTGTTTGTTTTCCAAAAATTCTATGATGTGGGCTTTCAAGAAAGTTTAAGGCATTTATATTTAGATGAAATTTGTCGGGTTTGAAAGGTAGATCCAATTAAAGCCTAATGTGATGGGTCTTATAAAAAATAAAATGTGATTCATATAATCAAAACTCATATTGTGTACCAAAACAAGGTTTGCAAATTTATAGTATTTTGACAGATAGTTAATTAAATTATTATGAAGTTTAAGTTAGTGTTTAATTCTAGCTCAACATTTCATTGGTGCATAATTTAACAATCACCATTTTAACTGTAGTGTTAACCACCATATATGAATGATCATATACTTCTTTTTTGATTGCATATTAATAGCAAGAGAACTAATGTTATTTTAGATTTAAACCTCGTTGTAGTTTCTATTTTAAATGGTGGTTAGTTATGATTAAATCTTATAGTTTGTAATAATTGAAGACAAGATAAAGAAAATTTTATTCATTTTAGCTCCATATTTGGTGTTCTTGAAAACATTATTTTCCTCTTTTTAGGGTAAATCTATAATTTATTGCATAGTTATATCTACCAAATTCTACATAGTATCATAGCTAAGGTTGCTAGATAGGAGAGAAATTTTTATTTTTATTTTAGGTAATGGAGATTATGTTTTTAAGAATGGAATTTTTAGCAACTGTCATTCTCATTACATTCAACCAATAATTCATCTTAGGCCCAAAAGTAGAGGTTTTCATAGAAGACTCATGGCAAAAGATATTGAATTAAATTTTGTATCAAAGATTGGTAAAGGTCATGCTATCTTTGTATGGTTCTTGTCTTCTTTTTCTCTTCAATGTTGCACTAGTTTTGTGGATCTATCATGCCTCCTTATACCAATATTCTTCTTCTTCCCCTTTATCAATAAAAAAAACATTACTCTTCTATTTTCAACTACCAATCTATTCTTGCATAATTGAGTATCATTTTAGGGTCACTTGTATAGATTCATGTGTCATCTACATCCTTGAATGATATATATTTTTTCTTTATTTGTCATCAATTCATTTCTTTGGAACACATATGAAGATTATTGTCTTCTTTATCTTTCATTGGCAGATGTTTTCCTGTGTTTGTCATATCTTCATTATTTGAGTAGTGTTGTTGGGGAAACTCATGCATATTGACCATGATCTTCGTCTTGGTTTTAGAGAAGTCTTTTCATTTAGCTCCTTGGTAGTTATGATTCGACAGATGTCCACAAGTTTTCTTGTTACATCGCTCTTTCCTTTTCACTTTCATTAATTTTTCTTTTGTCCTTAGTTAATATTAAGGTGGCGTGTTGATGTTTAGTACCATCTCAATGTTTCACTAATGCACAATTTTCCAATTACCGTTTTAAGCTTTAGTTTGAACCATGATTTATTGATCATCATGGCCATCTTTTATGATTGCATGTTAATTTGGATTTAAACTTCACTATAATTTGATCATTAGTTGTGTATAAATTTTATACTTTGTAGTGAATGAAGATAATGAGATAAATATAATTTTATTTAATTCAACTCTATTTTTGGTCTTTTGCAAAGATATATTTCTTCATCTTTTAGTTTGATAATTATGCAGCTATAGCTATAAAATTCTATTTTTTCTAGAGCAGGAGTGGAACTCTTGGCTGTAGGCTTTAGAGTTCTTCCTTGTTTCCACTATAACTGATCACTTTTTATCATGTGAAAATATGTTGAGCAATGGATGTTGCTGCAAACACACAGTTTAGGATTCATATTTATGTATTGTCATTGGATGAATTGGATCTTCTGACAACAAGGGTGTACTTGTACAGAATAAAAAAGTACATGTATAATGTGGGCCAAAGAATTTTACACGAAAGTAATATTTTTTAATGCTCTTGACTATAAATAGGAAAAACGGGATTATTTCCATAGAAAACATAAAATTAGTAGAAGCTTTTATGATATGTATCTTTATTCATTTCTTTTATGTGGTTGAGAGTACATAATACCTTACCGAATTTCCTAAAATATTTTGATATTAACCAACTTAAGTTGTTCAAAACTTCATGCACGATAATATATTTCTTGTATAAGCAAATTAAACATGAAATCAATGTATTGACATGATATTGTAATGTGCACGATAGTGAAAAGCAAAAGAAATTAGTAAATTTAATGTTACTTTGTTAGCCTCATTCTTACCTTAAACTTGTATTCCATTGGTAGCATATAGTTTTAATGTCTTTGGTAAACCATTTCTTGACAACATGAATTATCATGTAATCGGACATGTCACACAAAACATTACCTTCCAGCAATTTGATTGCAAATTATAGTGAACTCATTCTTTCTTTATGCTTTGTAAATTTAATCTTCAATCTTTGTGGCAGTTTTTGTAGTTGAAACTTAAGTTCGGCCTTGAGAAGAAAGTATACATAATTTAGAGAACGTCTTATATGTTGCTGCTACATATTACTATAATTGTTATTGATAGACTTTATAAACTCAACTTTCAATCATGATTGATTAGTCTTAAAATACCATTCATAATAAACTTGTAAATGATTATTATTTTATTTTCATCATAACAAACCATTTATAGAGCATTAGCTGAAAATTAATGCACTTACCTTATGGGCAAATTAATAAACCTATCTTCTGGGATATTGTTCACTAGTCTCATTTATACCTCAAACATCTTGCACAGTACTCTTACCCTTTGACTCTGATACCAAGTTTTAAAAATAAGGGAAATGAAGAAGAGAAATCTAAGGAGAAAACCAAATATGGGCTTTACTGAACACGAGCCCTCATCTATTATATTTATAGACAAATACATATTAAATTCTATCTAAATGCCATCTATATTGTAGAATAGAGTTAGCCAGAATATTTATTAAAATTGACACATATTTATCATGGACAATTTATATTGTGCCCCAATTAGCTAAGATGGTTCTACAAATTGTATGTACCTGCCATACATATTTGATGCTAATAATTTTTATATTTTTTTTTTACATATAGCATTTGCTGAATATTAATATATCCTTGTTTTCATAGTTTTAAGAAAAGGATATAATTTCTTCATAAAAATTTCTAGTGTGATCTTCAATTGCTAATATTAATGGGTTACACCTCTTAATGTAACTAATAAAAATTTCTAGTGTGATCTTCAATTGCTAATATTAATGGGTTACACCTCTTAATGTAACTAATATATTTAACGACAAACTGCTGATTGATTTTAAATAAAGAGATTGTTCTAGGTTAACACTACATCTCCTGACTTTGTTTTTTAATCAAATGGATGGGTTACTTGGTTCTAGCTTCTAGCTTGAACGGCCTATATACGAAAAATGAAGAAAAGGAATGGTCATTGAGTGAAAATAAATTCCTACACGTTCAAAACAAAAATAGTTAACGGCCAATTGCATCGTCTCCAAAACGGCATACGAATTTGAATAAATCACCGTGGAAGAAATTATGGGTATGTTATCGGCCCGCCCTTAAATGGGTTGCCATGATGCATTGCATACCATCTCAATCTTTGGCTACAATCTAATCGTTAATAATCCTCTCTGCATTTTGGGTTAGTAAAGACACGCAACTCCGAACATGTGAAGTTTGGCACGCATGAAAATAAGCACAATATTAATGCTTGTTCTTCTCTCCCTTGCATATTTGAGGCAGTCGGCAGTCGGCTGCTTCCACCACCACCACCACCAGCACTACACAAAAATGGCGCTTTATCAAATGATAATGCAGCTCTAAAAATGGAGGAGTTAACTGTTGCTAGCTCAACCTGTGGCGACTCTCCATGCCCTCCACCACCACCAACATTGCTATACAAGCAAGTTGCCTTGTCAGACCATAATAATAATAATAATGTGCTCACAAAAATGGAGCAGTCAGCTGTTTCTAGTCCCAACTGTGGCTCCCCTCAGATATTCAGCGTAAGGGCATCTACTGAAACGCGTTTTTCTTTACTCGTCTATTCTTATCCCTAAACATTAGTTGCTCCGCATAAATAAAACCTATTGTTTTCTGTGATTCTGTCATTCAATTATTTTCATTCCTTCAATAAAACATTGACTAGAATGCATCTGTGCCTAACAAAGCAACCACCTGTTGGTTGTGTATATGCTCTCTAAATAAATAGGAGTCGCACCACACAAACAGAATGGTTTGTTTTCTGTAATTCCTTGCTTTTACCTTTTTATATTCCTTCACATTAATTTGCATTACCGTTGCATTGCTATGAATAAATCATTTTTACATTTTTACGTTGTACAGAACTAATGGAAACATGACAAGCGCCATATAAAAGAGAGAAGTTAATAAATAGTTGCAACTAATGTGTTAAAGACAAAAATATATAAGTGGTTAAGGACTAATGAAAACGTGACAAATGTGACAAATGTCATGTTCTATAAAATTAGTAGAGCTAAGGACAGAAATATAAGTTAGCTAATGGAGCTTTTAAGCTTTTTCCAAATAGTGCATGGGACAACGTAAAACGAGAATTATATATAGTCACATGGAGAAGTTTTATGAATAAATATGATTGATTAAGATTCTTTTTTTATCATTGACATTTTAATTACAAAATAAGAAATTTAATGTCACGAATGTGATAATAAATCGTAAATAATTTTATTAGATTGTAATGCATACTAATGTGTATTAATAATATGTTGTAATAAATGTTCTCATCATTTAAATTAATGCGATTATCATAGTTTTGAATTATTTATATATTCATATAACATTGAATTGGATGTTTAATTCCTCTATCACCAAAATGCTAATGTATATAATGATAAGTGGAAAAACATGTATTCTTCCATCCTGCAAGAAATATATCTTTTTGGGTAAATTAGAAGTAAATAAGATTGTGCTCTAAGATTCATTCTGTGTATAGGGTTAGCTATTAAATAATTTAAAAAATTGTACTTTTGAATAAATGTTCTTCATTATTTGCATTCTTAATAAGTTTTTTATATTAAAGCACCAATGTGTTAAACATATGTTAATGTAAAAGATGATTATTTAAGAAATTACCCTTTTATTTATACGAAGTTGTAAATAGCTCTCATACTGAATGTTTTGCAAGATATGAATAGTTAAATTTATATCATAGTACTACTTGGCTCCACAATTTTATACACTTGCCACATCATTTTAAAATTTGAATCCAACAAATGACTAGTTGTGGTTATTTTGAATTATCCATTTATACCCTACCAATAAGGTCTATGGATATTTTTAATGTGTAAAAAAGAGTAACATGAAATCCTAGGGAGAATTCAATTTGAGTGAAGTTTCACCTAGAATATATTGTATACTCTATTTATTAACATGTAGATCATGAATTTTTAGGAAGAGGACACATTTAGTTCTAGCTTGAGAATGATTGAATGGTTTAAGCCAAAAGAAACTTCTTTGCATATTAACTAACTAATCTTTTATTTTATTTATGGTGTTTCCCATTATTAGAAACAACTTCAGTGTCCCTTAAGAGATTTTAATTATCTAACATTAATTTGTGATCCATACAATATTTTGTGCTAAATACAATTTTAGAGAATTATTTATTAATACTTTTCTAAGAGATCTTGTATTAGATAGACATAAACCCATTTTTGTCTTTAAAATTAGATATGGGGGTCAGTTTGAGAGATTGTGATATATAAAGAACAAGATAAATGGGCATTTTTTTAAAGGAAGGAGAAGAGAAAGAATAAAATAGGTTGTGTTGGAAAGATGAGAAAAAGGCCATGTAACAAAGCAATTTTATAATTAGGTTGTTGTGTAGTAAACAAAAACCTACCTAATGCTACTTAGTAAAATTAGATAGGTTATTATTGGATCTAATCATTTTCTCATTTCCTTTGTGGTTGCTCCATTGGTGGTCAAAAGAAACTTTCCTTTCAAATGTGAGAGTATGTGAATGGACCACCCAAATCTTGGGATTAAAATTAGAGAACTATGACAAGTGAAGATTGATGGATCAACTACGTTTAGGATAGCCAAGATATATTCTTTCTTTAAATTTTCTTATTCTTTGCCACTTTAATATTCAAACTTTGCGGACTTTTTTTACCTAAAACTTAAGCTTGGTCTGTAGAAGAAATTGATCATCTTACATGTTGCTCCTACATATTTCTTCAATTGTTGTCAATAGACTTTATAAACTCAGCTTTAAATTATGATAGTTTTGAGAGAAAATACTTTTCATAATAAATTTCACAATGATTATAATTTTGTTTTTAAAACAAAAAGACATTTGTATAAGCCCAAGAAACATTATTCTTTTAAGTTGTCTTATGCTTGTCTCTTCGATCTTGAAACTTTGTGTCACTTTTTGTACCTAAATCTTAAGTTTAGTCTATAGAAAAAATTGATCATCTTAGATGTTGCTCCTACATATCTGTGCAGTTGTTTTTTAATAGAATTTATAAATTAAACTTTCAATTATCATCATTTTGACTAAAAATACCATTCATAATAAATTTCATAATGATTATAATTTCATCTTTAATGGCTTAATACTAATCTTACAGCTCATCAAGCTTATATCTAACCAATATAACCCAAATGGTAGCTCTATTCTATGGAAGGACATTTTGAAAAACTAAGAGCCTAATTAGAAGAGGAGGTAGAAACCAAATAAGAAATTGTAGAAAATGCATATTCTGCAGGAAAAAATGGAGGGATGAGGCTCGTATCAAGATGTTGGTAAATGATCTAAGTCTGATAGATTGGTTGAAGGTGAATGTAGGGGAGAAAGTGGGAAAATGCTTAGAATGGGAGAATGGTAATGCCAGATGGAAGTAGACTATTAGACTGTGGTATGTTGACTTTGACACCAGAAGGATTAGTTCTTAGGATATAATACGAATGGTCTCTTTT
>CM053791.1:235491757-235539257 GCA_028749045.1 Cupressus sempervirens
CTCATAGAAACAATATTTTAAATAAAAAAATTGAGAGATTCGCCAATAGAAATAATTTTGTTTTTCAAAATAATGAAAGATTCACAAAAATTTTATATCTTTTTCTATAGGGGGGTTCATGGATGTGATCATTGTGCCATGGATTTTGGCATGACATAATTAGATATATAGGTACTTTATTGGTGCTCATTGGTTTGGATTACTAATTTAGTTAAGGTGGTATATCTTCTTGGTTGAAGATTGTGGTTATTTGGTTTCTTTTAATGAGCTCCTGATGTACACATTGAGTTATGTGATGGTTTAATTACTTATTTGGTTGTCATGGTTAGAGGATTGTTTTTCATCATCTTTTCATGGATAGCTTGAAAACATGATTCAGTGGGAGCTTGTGGTAGTGACAAGATGACAGTGCAGGATTAGTTCCTAGTTTGGTTTGTATCTTCTCAGGTTGGAGATCTTGGTCTCACTTGATATTGAGACTTTGGTTGCGTGTGTAGACCTTGAGGATCCTCATGTAGGAGATGGATTTTATGGTGCCATGGGTGACTTGGTACCATGGTTGAGTGGGAGTTATTGGCATTGATATATTTAGTGAGTTTTTTGAGATGTTGGAGGTTTGTCTTAGATCCTATTGTTGAAGCTTCTTTGACATTTGCATGGTGCACTTGTTATCTTCATTGTGTGTGAATATTGTTAGATATTTAGGACTCAAGGGGTTCTTGGTTATGTTCATGGTGTATGAAGATGGTTCTTCATGGTGTGTGGAGATGTCTTTTATCATGGTGTATGGAGATGGTTGCATCTTGAGGACTGATGGGGTTCTTTGAAAAGGTTTGGTTTATGCCTTCATTTGGAATGTTATCCTTGGTGTGAGGATGGTTTCATTATTGCCATGGTATACTCTTGATATGCATTTAGAGTTTGACATGTTATGGTATGTTCATTTGGAGCATGTTATATCTTTGGTTGAAATGGTTAGATCATGTTGTCATGCTTTTGTTCTTGAGGCCATGGTTTGAACTTTCTCATTGACCTTGGTTTAGTTTCTTAATATTGAGTACATTGATCATTTTTTGGATACTTCATAATATTTTTATGTTCCCATTTGAATAAAATAGGATTATGGCTAGATCAAAACTTGGCAATAGTAAAAACTAAGAACTCATGAATGATGTTCTAGTTTAAGGATAAAAGTAATATGTCCACCATAGCCGACAATTAGGTTATTCTTGGAGCACATGATGGAGCAAATAAAACTCATATTCTATAGGTGTAGATCCTAGAGCTCCCCGAAGAAAAAATCATGAAGATCTATCATTAAGTCCAAAAAGTCAATGATACCTCCATTTTTTTTGAGGGAAAAAGAGCGTGTTGAAATATGCTATCGCCATCCACTAATCTAGTGTATTTTTCTTACCATCCAGAGTGATCTGCTCCTAATAAATCTTCCTAGCTCCAACTATATTTGGGGCATAAACATTAGTTATATCCCACAGTAGGTCTTGGTTGGCATGAGTAAAGAGCATGTGCTAAACTTGCTTACTTTGAAAAATATTAGAGCCAACGAGAAGGACTAACTTATATAGCATAGAAGGACCACCAAACACACCTAAAAATTGAATGGTAAAATAAAGGGAAGTAGGCCAAATATCACTCGTACAAAAACAACAATTTATTACTTAATAAACTACTAAAAAATGTAGATATGTGACTAATTTTGATCACATGAACAATGGTAGTTTATTGCCAGACATTTATCTCCCAACCAAATTTATGACTAAACTATTTTAATCATTGATTAGTTTATTGATTTAGTCATTTATTGTTGTTACTTAGTAGTTTATATGGTAGTTTATTTGGTAAATTTGGTAATTTATTTTGTATTTTTTGGGTAGTATATCTAGTAGTTGATTTGGTAGCTTTTTGGGTAGTATATATGGTAGTATATATGACTATTTATTTAGTAGTATATTTGGTACTATATATGGTAGTATATTTGGTAATATATTTGGTAGATTATTTAATAATTAATTTAGACATATTAGGGCACGATGGAATTGAACCACCATCCTCCTATTTGTAAAGTAGGTGCTCTTCCATTGAGCTAGTACCCTTTAAAGAATAATGCAAAAAAGTGACAAATTTGTCTTCCCAACATTAGATTTACCATGATCATGGTCACTATAACATGATATACTCTTCTAAAATAACACAAATTTTAGTTATTATGAAAAGCAATAATCTAAATCTTTACCAATAACAATTCAACAAGTTTATAATTTTTTGTTCATGCATTTTAAAATTATATTTCATGTTAATTACACTTCTTTAAGTTATTGTAGTGCTAGAATCTTATAAAATATAATTTGGAGCACTTTGGCCACACACAAGCATTGTTTCTTTTGCTAACTTCTCAAAAAAAAGATACAAATGATTATGCAATTTATGTCAAGAAAATAGACCTTTGCATTAAATAAAAATTTCAAACCCCATTAAAAAATCGCATCTATTAAAAACTATGAAATACAATTAGTTGATATACTCACCTTTTAACAATTGAATCTCTTTAGTTGTTGTAACTGATATTTCTACTTAGGATTTCATACGAAAAAAATGAATACTTGAAATGTATGGTGTGGATGACTCTTGCATTCATGGTATAGGCAACAATAGAAGAGTATTCTACTTTCACAAGGGTTGGGCATGTGGGGGAAGTGGGGCAATTTTGTTCGGAGGAGATATAAATATTCACATGAAGTGGTTCATATAAAGCACATTCCTCAACCTTTGCCAGTATCCTACTAAACTTGCATTGGCCAGAGGAAGTTTGAAATAGGGCATCTATCAATGGTTGTTGAAAGGCAATATGATAAATTAAGTTTAGGAACTTTTTATTAAAATAAATGCAACTATGAAGGTATGAAGCCATATGCAATAGCTACTAGATTTTTTTACCAGCATCTTCCTTTGACTGAATGTGAGGGATGAAGAATGAATAACTATCAAATTTTGGTTGGTTGCTCGATATGCATCAGAATGGAACAAAAACTTTAACCATGTAAAATCCGTATTCCACAACATTCTTTAGGCATCTAATAGTAGCCATATACCACGACTTTACCATTATCCTTGCTTACACAAATTGTGGTAGCAATAGAATGCTTGAATCTCATTGATAAAAATTTAGGTTAGGTGCAATGTTCAATGGATAGAAAGTTTCCCTTTTTTTTAACTATTTCCATTGTGATGTCATTTATTTTGTTGGTCTGAGACTTTTGGGCACCACCGATCAACTATGTGATTTCTGTTTGGTGGGTCTTTCAATTCCACACAAAGGACATTTTGCACCAATGTTGTATGATTGTAAGCTATTGAAATCTACTAATAATTATCAATTTACATCAAGTGTTGTAAGGGTTTGAGACAATTCAAGTTCCATTAAAAAAGAATCGAGAGATTCATTGTATTGCAAGATCTCTTGGAACATATGATGCAGATTCATTTGAACTAAAATAAAAGACTCTGTGGTCATTTCAAATTAGATCCAATGTGAGTGTCCTATTACAATCAACAATTGCATCTATCACTTGTCTAGATGACTGAAAGGAAGCTACATGATATGCATAGCATTCAGCTAAGAAGCCCTGGTAAGTTCCTTTTTGGCTATCAATAATTTTAGATAAATTCCTTATTGCCTCTAGGTAATGACCAACATCTGGTGTAGCCAGACCATCTACTCTTATTCTTAGAAATTGTTTAATGTTCCATGTATTTTGGTTACAATATCAGATTCAGAACTGATCTTTGAAGAGAAACAATCTTGACCTCTGCTTATGCTCTTGTGTCTAAAGGTTGCATAAGAATATCTTTTATCACTTTGAAGAAAAAGTAATGTGTCTTCCATCATATGCAAATGATAGTAGACCTGTCCAAGAACCAAGTGCTTTCGTTCCTTTCTATAAGCTCTCTTGCAATACTCTACACACATCAACATGTTCAATTTGGGTAACCTAAGCTAGAACACTTGAATAAATTTGTTTCCACTAAATGTTCAATTCTATTGTAGTTGTGAAGAATTTCTATGGTGTCTCTTGACAATGCCATGTAATAGAGAGCTGGCTTACCCAAATATTTGTTAATCAACTAGTTACTATTGTTTCCAACCATTAGATGTCACAATTTCCCATGACAGCCATTAGATAGTAATGCCACTTTAGTACGTACATTATGATACACTACCTACAATTCAACTACACATCTCATCCATAATTTTGAAATTAATATTTTATATGATTGTAATTTTTTTCTGAATAGGTTTTTTCAATGATTGTTTCTGAAATGGAAACTTATTGTTGTATTTAACATGAATTAGAACTATGAGTTTCTTAACTAAATTTTGTATTATTTTGTGGCTTAGAACTATGTAATTTGGGTTTCTTTATAGGAGAGTTTGCCACCACAATAGATGCATCAGCAGCAAGAAATATTGAGTAATAACTACAGTCTATGAAACCACATCTTGTTGATGTATTTTTAAAAGCAATTTGTATGATCTTTGTATGCTTCCAAATTTTGTGTACATTTCCACCAGAGCATTCACAAAAATGTCATGTGATAAAATTAAATTTTAACAATTTTTCCATGAACCTCCCTACCTTCTTCTAAAGCTCAAATTTTGGCACAAGATTGAAGTATACTGGCCAAGGTTGTAGAATTCAGGTTTGCAAATTCCAATTTCATTTGCTTCAAAATCTTTAAGGAATTTTTCAGAAAGACCTTTTCTTTGCATATCAACTAATGAGTGTACTCCTTGAAAGTGTGCTTCTTTGAGGCATTTAATCAAATAGTTTATCTTCCTTCTTTAAGCTTCCATGCTCCCCATACATTGTTATCAATCTATTAAAAAATTTAACATTCAAAATAGACCCACTTCCTACTATTGTTTGATGGTTTTCCCTACCATACTAGTAAAATCCAAGCTTGGAATAACTAGGAACAATACTAAAAAAATATTTTTGAGTTTCACTTTACACTTGTACTTGCATTTTCTCAGATATTTGCAAAGATTTCTCAACAAGCCAATTTTTTGTGTATCCACTAATAATTTCATTCCATGAGATAGTAACTCATTGAGGCATTTTGTCGAACAACTCATGTGCATCAAAGGAATATAAAATGAGACATTTAGAAGGTAGAAGATACTTTATGTTAGAGCCCATAGAAAAGAAAAATGTATGGAATGTCGATCTAAGGGGAAAATATTTCACAAATAAAACTCATTACCAAACACCTAACTCGACTCCACCATATCTCCCTTACACAGATTACAAATAAGCATATTCTGGAAATGGTAAACAACCACCACCATATAGCCAAACATATGAGATATCCTTCACACGGAGGAAATAGGGGCTAAATCATGACAAAAAACCAAAGTAAAAGAAGATATAGAGTCAACATATTTTAAATCAAGAGATTTGGGGTTGGAAGGAGGGAAAGAGAGTATTTGGCCAATTCGGTGTGGGATGGATCATTGGTGTGCAAATCAATATTTGGTGTGGTTGTGATGATAGAGGTGTTCTCTAATAATGGATCATACATCTCACTTCTCCCCAATTTTATGAGACTAGTTATCATACTATGCCATTTACGAGATTGGTTCTTATTTCTATGTTGGCATGAGTTCTTGTTTCTTGTTTGATCAGAAAATGTGGGAAGAACTTGATCTATATGGTTTTTAAGATTACGTTGATAATGTTTAGTCTAAAACCATTATTGAACCAAATCCTGATGACTTTTTAGAAGGCCATTCCATGCTTGTATCTTATCAGGATAATAGTTTAAAAATTGATGTGATGGAAGTACCTTATCTAGATGATTGTCTAGATGCAAATTGCATGGCCGAATGTGATCTTGTTGACCATTACAAAAGTAAAATTATGGTGTAACAAAATCTTGAGGATCATGTTAAAGGTGAAACTATCATAGTACCTGATATTGATCAGCTAAAATGTTAAACTAATGTTGAACCTTATATAGATGACCCCATGAAAATAGAGACCATGGCTGAACCTGATCCTGATGACAATTTAAAAGGTGAATTATGGTTGAACATGATCCTGATGACTACATGAAAAGTGAAACAATGGTCTAACCTAATCTTGATAACTATCTAAAAAATGAAATTCTGTTAGAACTTGATGTTGATGACCATATAAAAATTGAAACCAGAAACAAATTATAATTGTTGAATTTGGAGAATCCTCCACTGTGTACACAAAACTCACACATTTATGTTATCTGATAATAAATACCAGTTAAGATGAATTTGATGCATAGAAAGATGATATGTGTCAGATTAAGTAATGGTCTTGATTTTCTACTAACTAGGCATATCCTTGATTATTACATCATTCTGTTTGGTATCTCTTAAGTCATTTTCAGTTTCCCTTTCATTTTGTTTTGACCTGTGAAAGGTTTTGATAAAGCACTACTACAAATCTGTAGCCAATGAAGTATGGTGGTTAAATACTTATGAGTAAACCATATCAGCAAAATATTGTTTTTTAAACTTTATATGCATTCTATACTAAAATTTAACCTACAAAGAATCAAAAGGAGAAAACAATCCATGCTTTGTAAAATAATAAATGCATTGATGATTGAGTAGAATGTGATAATAGTTATGGTAACATTCCTAATTTTCCAGTGCTACATGGCTCAAGGGGCAGTGAAATAGAAGATTGATCTCTATGGATAAAGTGAAACAACACAAAAGTGAAGGAGATGTTTGGATAGTTCTTAAAGGTTGTGTACGCAACATTTCCCCTTATATGAAGTTTCATCCTGGAGGTATGAATTTTATATTGTTGTTGATCACAAGTCTTTTATTATAAAGTGTGAAATAAGGCTCAATTTTATTTTGAATAGTGGCAATATTGTGGTAGTCTTACTATTATTGTAAAAATATTACAGTAGTAATTGATTTGATGACCAATGAGAGAATTGTCAAATTCTAATAATTTTGAGTATGATCTGGGGGCTGGAATACATGTAGATAGGTCAAGATTATTACTTGAAGACAAGCAAGATTAGAAACAATGATCTGCAGTTATTTTTAAATTATTCTTGGCAATAAAATGGTGAATCAAAAGATAAAGATGTTTTTAAATTTTTATATATAATCAAGGAAAAAATCAGGTTAGGGTATCAAATTGATAATTATTTTGAACTAGATGTCTTAACAGAAAAAATTGGGAAATCCAAGTAAAACAATGTGTCTTGTGCTGCAAAATATTTGGAAACATTTCATTCTTCCATATTTTGAACTTTTGTGTACTTCCATACAAATCAAGTTTATTGCACACTCGGTAGCATCACATCCATAATTCCTAGAATGGTCCTAATAGCGAGATACTAAATAAGTGAAGTTCTTGTCTTTGACTACTGAAAACCCTCAAATCTGGATTATGGAGGTTGAACAAAGGGTTGTATTTATCATGTTCAGTAAATATTTATCTCTTGCTATGCTGACATAACACACATCTCTGAATTCCTCACGTCTACTCGATGTAGAGACCTTTTCCAAAATAGACGTGTACAAAAATTGGGTACACACAGTAGAAGCGAAAGTAGGATCAATAATATATTGCAAAATAGTTGTTTTCCTGTGTAGAAAATATGCGTACCTGTAATCCCTGAAGCCTGTGTCATCTCCTCTGCTTCTTTGAAATGTCCTGCATACCCTCGGCGATCCTGCTGTTTGAAATCCGCATCCCAAAATAATTTATTTCGTTCTTAGAAATGATTTGATTTTTGAAATTGTAGTTTGAATGAAGGTTGAGATTGTAGCTATATCTAGTTTGGGACATATTTTTCATGGTAACAGTCAAATTATCGGTGTGCCAATAGTGGGTGTTGCTCAGAATGAAAATATTATGATTATAATTTTGCAGATTTGCCCTTCTCTCTCCTCCATGCCATATGAAGATCCTTGAAATATGTCATTTGAGTAGATACATACCAATATAATATATGGTGAGCATGTATTTGTGCGTCATCATAAATATATATATATTTTAATTGCATGTTTTTATATATTAAAATTTAAATTATTCAAATAATAAATATATTATATAGCATTATTATTAAATTAAAATAAGTAGAGTAATATAATTTATTTGTGAATAATAGAGTATAATAGATTAAATACATATGTTTTCAATTCATATAATAATAGGTTGATTTCAAGTATTTTTTTAATGATATAGTTTTAGAAGTCTCATAATTTATATTTTTCACTTAATTTAAATAAGCATGCTAAGGAAATTATAGAATTAGTTTTAGTTTGTATTTCTCTTTAATTAATTGGATAAATTTTAGAAAATAATTTTAAATGAGAAATTTGAAGCTAATTTCGGAGATATTTTAGTCTATATGAGTATAAAGTCAATATGGAGTTGGCATTAATTTAATAGAACTGAATAAGTAAATATCATTCATGAGGAAAAAGTTAGTACCTGTAATTAATTGGTTTTCATAGCTTTAGATGCTTTATTAATGTCAAGCCTTTTGGGAAATCAATTTCCAATGGTAAAGGAATGTAGAAAAGTCTACTCTTCTTTAATAATGATCTACAACACAAGGTGTACTAGTTTGTACACTCATTTACATCAAAGATTCTATGATTCATAAAAAAAAAATTATATGATTTTGTCTAATTATTTGAAAATAACATTATGATTTTTGCATTACTTCAAATGTATTGCTTTGAATTTCTTATATATAAATAAATACTAATTTTATTTTATATATAATTACTAAGGTTTATGAAAAATAATCTATTTTAAAGGTTTGTGAAAAGGTGCAAGAAAAAAATTAATACAATAACTAGTGAGGAAATATAGAACGTCATATAGATTTAATATGAAGTTGTACATTTAAGTGAAATACATCAACAATGGGATTAGGCGTGTCATAAAAATTAGAAGTCTTAAAAATCAAATTATTTATTTATTTATATTTTTTAATTAGTTTCCCTTGTGCCCTTAGAGAAAGGTTATCTATTTCTCAAAAAAGAATTTAGTTTATTTAATTAATTTATATTTAAAAATGGGAAAAACTTTCCTTGGACTAAGCTGATAGAGCCCTAGCCTATGCCATAGACTTGAGGATAGTCTTCACTTAATAATAGAACATCCAAATATTAATGAATTTTGTTTTTTAATCTTTTTCCTTAATCTTTCAAACCTTTCCTCTCGAATTGCCTTAGTTTTCTAAAACTTTAATTCAACTTCTCCTTCACAAATAATATTTCAAGAGAAATGATGAAAATACCTATAATTGGTTTTGTTGGAAATATTAATTTATACTAATTCTTCTATACTTCTAGATTATTAGGTTTAGGTTTAGCGTCTGACGGCTAAAGTATTTTCTAGAAGTTGGGTCAGCCGTACCATTTTCTTGAAACAGGTAGATATTTGTCCCTTGTCGGCTAATGTAGATTTTTTTAGAAATAAATTAAGACCTCTATAAATAGAGGCATCATGTAATGCAATCGGCAATGGGAAAACGATGAATGAAATATAATATAGTTTATTGTGCGGCAGCACATTGTGTTTGTGTTTGGTATTTTGTATTGTTCTATGTTTTTGTTATTTTTCATGCTGCCCACCCAACAGATTGGTATGAGAGCTAGGTCAGAATCAGAGCTAGGTCCGATAGAAGGTTGGACAAATTTTAGATTGTGATAAAAGAGCAAGTGGTGTGTTGGTGCTACTAAATGGTGGGGGAATGTTTGTGTTATGAGAAGGATAATGATTTTGAAGAAGACCACACAGGAAGTGTTGAGCAGGAAAGAGGGTAAGTCAGCAAAAAAGGTATGGTTTGAATTTTTATAATTATATTTGAGAAATTATAACAGCAGAAGAATATTGTGAGGATTTTAGCTATCTAAAGATTTGTTCAAGTTGTTCAAAGTTTTAATTCTAGAAGTAAAAAGGTGTTTAGAATTTTCTAAAAAAAAAGAATAAAGTGTGTTAAATTGTTGATTTCAATGGGAAAAGCTGGTAGAATTCAAAAGGATAAAACAAATAAGTTAGAAGAAGAACTAATGATGGTGAAGAAAGAAAATGCCAAATTATTGTGTGAAAAAGATATTTTGCAAAAGGAATTTGAAAAAGTAAGAAATGAAATGGGAGAAGAAAAATCTAAATTGTTAAATGAAATTAGTATCCATATAGAGGCTATTGAAGAGCTAGACGATAGGTTAAAATTTGTGGAAGAAGTACATAATTGGCAAGTGAAGGAAACATTTAAGCTTAGAGAGAAAATTAAAGAATTAGAAGAAAAGTTAAATTTGTTTGATGATGTTGAGAAAATGAACAAAGATTTTATAAAAAAATGTGAAAAAATTGGAAGAGAAAAATAGTATGCTAAAGAAGGATCTGTCTACTTTGAGACAAGAGAAAAAATGTTTGAGTGTAAAACCATTTGTATGTGATGTATCTTGTGACACAAATGATTTGTGTGAATGTGATTTTTCTGAAACTGAAAGTGTTTGTGATAAAAAGTGTAAGAAAGTAAATGGCAAGAAGTTTGCAGATTATGTTTGTTATGATAATAATAGTATTGGCTTGAAGATTATGAAAATAATGGGTTTCAAAGGTAAAGGTTTAGGAAAGGATGAACAGGGATTAAGGAATTCGATTGAGACTATAGTCAAGTCAAAATATGTAGGATTTGGATATGATGCAAGTAGTGAAAATATGAATAAAAGTTCAAGAGAATCAATTGAAAGCATTAAGATTGTACAATGTTCACACTATAATAGGAAAGGGCATACAAAGGATCGATGTTGGGATTTAAATCCATGTAATATATGTCGCTTGAAAAATCATTGTGATAAGAGATGTTGGAATAAAGAGTGCAATAAAGATTTTATGGCTGGTTGTATCAAAATAGATTGTGGATGGAACTATGAATCAAATTGGGAGAAAATTGCAAGAATGATCAGAGGGTTATTCAAGTATAAATGTTCAAGCATAAGGAGGACTTCAGTACCAGTGGGAAATAGATCCAAGCAAGGCATCAAAGAGGCAAAAAGTTATTGGCATTTGTGACAAATGAGGCAGCATTATCAGTGGATCCTATGAAAAGAGGAAATTGTTGGTAGTGAATCATTTGTAGAAATTAAAGGCCGCAACCTTGGAAGACACTATTCACGAAGGCATTAATTGATATGAAGATTTTTTGAAAAGTAGCTTTTTGGGATTTGGATTTGTATGCAGTGTAATTTGATAGTAGAAATTAGGGGGGAGTGTTGGAAATATTAATTTCTACTAATTCTTCAATACTTTTAGATTATTAGGTTTAGGTTTACGGTGTGTCGGCTAAAGTATTTTCTAGAAGTTGGGTCAGCCGTAGCATTTTCTAGAAACATGTAGATATTTGTCCCTTGTTGGCTAATGTAGATGTTTTCAAAAATAAATTAAGATCTCTATAAATAGATGCATCATGTAATGCAATCGGAAATGGGAAAACGATGAATGAAATATAATATAGTTTATTATGCGGCAACACATTGTGTTCTGTGTTTGGTATTTTGTCTTGTTCTGTGTTTCTGTTATTTTTTAATGTTGCCCACCCAACAGGTTTGACCTTTGAAGAGAAGAT
Source organism: Cupressus sempervirens (assembly GCA_028749045.1). Classification (NCBI taxonomy): domain Eukaryota; kingdom Viridiplantae; phylum Streptophyta; class Pinopsida; order Cupressales; family Cupressaceae; genus Cupressus; species Cupressus sempervirens. Next base: position 235,503,431 of record CM053791.1, read on the forward strand.
TTTGATTCTAATGGAAAAATATTTTAAAATCCATTAGTGAGCACTATAAGTTATAAATAAGTTAAAGAATGTATCAATATGATAAAAAAAATACAACGATCATTCATTTATTCATTTGTTTGTTTGACTAGTCATTAGTGACCAATTATTTAATCATTTATTTGGTCTCTTATCTTTGTCTAACCTTGTGGTTTTACTTTATGACCAAATTAGTCTTGTACTTAGTTGCTTATGCTTATAAATTATAAAATATTACTAGAATTTAATCACTTTTAGTCATATGACTAAAAGTTTTGATCTTCTGACTAAAACTTTTAGTCATGTAGTCATTTATTTGCAAAAATTCTACTAGTGTATTACTTCTTACTAAAGAAAATGAGGAGGCAAACATTTTTCTTCTTTTAATAGAGCAACATCCTTATTTAGACAGTTAATAAGGTTCTTAACTAACATCTACTTCTACAAATTGTTGAAACATCTCATATTTTAGGAAAAAAATATCATTGATAATGTTTGGAGTAAAGATTCTCAAGAGTGCTCTGGCTCACATTAGTAATGTCCTTCTCATTGAACTTATTCACTAAGTCTCTAACCAAATGCCACCAATCCTTCTACAACATAGCCACTTCTTCTAACTTCCAAGCATTCAAGAGGGAGGATATAGGAGGATAATATTGAGGTGGGGAGGGAGAGGGGGGAGCAAAAGAGGATACCAATAGGGGAGATAAAGAGGGGGAAATGAGAGGAAGGGGGTGGCTAATAGGGAGAGAGGTGGGGCAGAAAATGAAAGAGGCCAAAATAGAGGAACCAACTCCTAGTGTGACAAGGAAGGTAGGAGAACAACCAGAGAAGAAGAAGCAACTAGGGAAGAGAAAGGAGTGGAAAATGTGAGGGAGGGGAAGGAAGAAATGAGAGATAACTTGAGACCAATTCCCATGCATAGTAGTAAAGTAATTAAAGGTATCCTAGAATCTGTTGGGTGATGCAACGCGCTCCCCTGCCCACAGGTGGTTAATTATGTGGTGTTCCATGTTCACTAACAGTCATGGCTTTTGGTGCAACGACAAATGGGCCCCATAGAATCAACTACTACTATTTTAGGTGAAGGATTGGCAGTAGGATCCTTAGGGAATGCATTCGAGAGGTGGTCCACTATGGAAATTTTTTATTAGTATAGCATATAATTATCATACTACAAAGGTAGGGAAATGAAACCTAACCTAGATTCAAGGACTATTGAAATCAGGAGCACCATCCTAGAGACCATTGAAATGTACAAACCCAAACATAGATAAAGTGAGGCCAATTATGGGTGACAACATCAACATCTGGGAATTCACAAAATAAGTTATCAATCGCTTCTAACAACTCCTTATCCAAAAATTGTAGGATAAGGATAGGAAGGAAAACCTAGATAGAAACTACACTAGAGAGATGGGCCACTAGGTCAATCCCAAGAAACTACTTACAAAGATATAAGGGTAGCCAAAAACCACTGACCACCCACCAACATGTGCAACAGTTCCCCCTTGAGAGAGAAAGAGACATGTAAAAATCCTTTAGCAATCACTGAAAATATGATAAAACCTTTAAGAGCTCAAGTAGAAAGAACCCACTTCTTTACAAAAACTAGGTTAGGTATCCTCCCTCCAAACTTACCAAAAAAAAAGGTAGTGAACCTCAAAATATTTCTAAGGAAGAATCATTGAGATTGAAACACATTCAATCCACCTATTTAGAGACTAGAATACCTTCCTAAAGAGGCTTTAACATATTACCAAAATGGGTGTTCTAGTTTCCTAGAGGAGTTGAATTGCAAACCTCTGATAGTGGGGGAATCACTAGAGTTGGGGTCTTCAGGACAAATTCTTTTCTATTTTTGTGAAGAATAGAGTAGAGAAACAGGTGCTAGGGAAAGAAGACTCACCTCCAAAATTATTACCACCATGCGGTAGAACCCCATACACCACCGAGAAAGAGATAACAACAACATCCCCTACCTTCACCTTGGAAATGCTTTTAGAGGTTTCTTTAGCTCCACCTCCAACCTACTCCAACTCAAAGTTGCACAACACATTTCAAACACACACACACACACACACACAAATGTATATGTGTGTATGTGTTTGTTTTACAAATATTTTATAATGTGGGCTTTCAAGAAAGCTTAAGGTATTTATATTTGGATGAAATTTGTCGGGTTTGAAAGATAGATCCCATTAAAGCCTAATGTGATGGGTCTTATAACAAATAAAATGTGATTTATATAATCAAAACTCATATTGTGTACCAAAATAAGGTTTGCAAATTTACAAGATTTTGACAGATAGTTAATTAAATTATTATGAAGTTTAAGTTAGTGTTTAATTCTAGCTCAACATTTCACTAGTGCATGATTTAACAATTGCCATTTTAATTTTAGTGTAGACCACCAAATATAGATAATCATAGACTTCTTTTCTGATTGCATATTTATTGAAAGAGAACTAATGTTATTTTAGATTTAAACCTTGTTGCAGTTTCTATTTTAAATGCTGGTTATTTATGATTAAATCTTACAGTTTGTAATGATTGAAGAGAACTAATGTTATTTTAGATTTAAACCTCGTCGCAGTTTCTATTTTAAATGCTAGTTAGTTATGATTAAATCTTACAGTTTGTAATGATTGAAGACAACATAAAGAAAATTTTATTCATTTTAGCTCCATATTCGGTGTTCTTGCAAACATTATTTTCTTCTTTTTCAAGTAAATCTATAATTTATTGCATAGTTATATCTACCAAATTCTACATAGTATCATAGCTAAGGTTGCTAGATAGAAGAGAAATTTTTATTTTTATTTTAGGTAATGGAGATTATATTTTTCAGAATGGAATTTTTAGCAACTACCATTCTAATTACATTCAACCAATAATTCATCTTAGGCCCACAAGTAGAGGTTTTCATAGAAGACTCATGGTAATAGATATTGAATGAAATTTTGTATCAAAGATTGGTAAAGGTCATGCAATCTTTGTATGGTTCTTGCCCTCTTTTTCTCTCCAATGTTGCACTATTTTTGTGAATCTATCATGCCTCTTTATGGCAATATTTTTTTGATTCCCCTTGATCAAATTTATAAAAAAAAAAATTACTCTATTATTTTCAACTACCAATCTCTTCTTGCATAATTGAGTATCATTTTAGGGTCACTTGTGTACATTCATCTCTCATCTGCAACCTTGACTGATATATTTTTCCTTTATTTATCATCAATTCATTTTTTTGGAACACATATGAAGATTATTTTCTTCTTTATCTTTCATTGGTAGATATTTTCCTGTGTTTTTCATATCTTCATTATTTGAGTAGCATTGTTGGGGAAACTCATCCATATTGACCATGATCTTCATCTTTGTTTTAGAGAAGTCTTTTCATTTAGCACCTTGGTAGTTATGATTCGACAGATGTCCACAAGTTTTCTTGTTACTTCGCTCTACCCTTTTTGCTTTCATTAATCTTTCTGTTGTCCTTAGTTAAAATTAAAAAGGTGTGTTGATGTTTAGTACCATCTCAATGTTTAACTAATCCACAATTTTCCAATTACCATTTTAAGCTTTAGTTTGAACCAAGATTTATTGATCATCATGGTCATCTTTTATGATTGCATGTTAATTTGGATTTAAAATTCACTATAATTTGATCGTTAGTTGTGTATAAATTTTATACTTTGTAGTGAATGAAGATAATGAGATAAATATAATTTTATTTAATTCAACTCTATTTTTGGTATTTTTGAAAGATATTTTTCTCTGTCTTTTATTTTGATAATTATGCAGCTATTTATATAAAATTCTATTGTTTCTAGAGAAGGAGCGGAACTCTTGGGTTGTAGGGTTCAGAGTTCTTCCTCGTTTCCACTATAACTAACCACTTTTTATCATGTGAAAATATGTTCAGCAATGGATTCTACTACAAACACGCAGTTTAACCATCATATTTATGTATTGTCATTGGATGAATTTGATCTTCTGACAAGGGTGTACTTGTATAGAATAAAAAAGTACACGTATAATGTGGGCCAAAGAATTTTACACAGAAGTAATATTTTTTAATGTTCTTCACTATAAATAGGAATAATGGGATTATTTCCACACAAAACATAAAATAAGTAGAAGCCTTTATGATATGAATCTTTATTCATTTCTTTTATGTGGTTGAGAGTACATAATACCATACCTACTTTCTTAAAATATTTTGATATTAATCAACTTAAGTTGTTCAAAACTTCATGCATAAAAATATATATCTTGTATCAAAAAATTAAAAATGAAATCGATGTATTCACATGATATTGTAATGTGCGCGATAGTGAAAAGCAAAAGAAATTAGTAAATTTAATGTTACTTTGTTAGCCTCATTCTTTCCTTCAACTTGTATTCCATTGGTAGGATATAGTTTTAACATCTTTGGTAAACCATTTCATGACAACATGGATGATCATGTAATCGGACATGTCACACAAAACATTACCTTCCAACAGTTTGATTGCAAATTATAGTGAACTCATTCTTTCTTTATGCTTTGTCAATTTCATCTTCAATCTTTATGGCAATTTTTGTAGTTGAAACTTAAGTTCGGCCTCAAGAAGAAAGTTATACATAATTTAGAGAACGTCTTATATGTTGCCGCTACATTTAACTTTAATATTTATTGTTATTGATAGACTTTATAAACTCAACTTTCAATCATGATCGTTTAGTTTGAAAATACCATTCACAATAAACTTGTAAATGATTATTATTTTATTTTCATCATAACCTATCTTCTGGGATATTGTTCACTAGTCTCATTTATACCTCAAACATTATTTCTTTAAGTTGTCTTATGCTTCCCTTCGAAGTTCAAACTTTTTGCCACCTTTTGTACCTGAATCTTAAGTTTAGTCTACAGAAGAAATTGATCATCTTATTTGTTGCCCCTACATATATGTGCAATTTTTTTTAATAGACTTTAGAAAGTAAACTTTCAATTATCATCATTTTGACTAAAAATATCATTCATCCTAAATTTCATACTGATTAAAATTTCATCTTTAAGGGCTTAATACTAATCTTAAAAGCCCATCAGGTTTATATCTAAGCAATATAACCCAAATGGTAGATCTATTCTATGGAAGAACATTTTGAAAAACTAAAAGCCTAATTAGAAGAGGCGGTAGAAACAAAATAAGAAATGGTAGATAAAGCATATTCTGGCGAAAAAATGAAGGGATGAGGCTCCTATAAAGATGCTAAGTCTGATAGATTGGTTGAAGGAGAATGTAGGGGAGAAAGTGGAAAAATACTTAGAATGGGAGAATGGTAATGCCACATGGAAGTACACTATTAGACTATGGCATGTTCACTATGAGGCCAGAAGAATTAGTTCTTAGGATATGTTAAGAATGGTCTATTTTATGTTAGTTCAGCCTAGAGATCACATGAAGATAATTTAGCTGCTAATAAATTCTAGAAAAGTCTCTAGACCCATAATCTTCCTGCAAAAATTAGCTATTTTTTGTGGGCTATGTCTCATGGAAAAATCCTCGCACTAGACAATCTATCTAAACTTGGTCTCATGTTAGCTTGTACATGTGCCCTATGTGAAAAGAATGTTGAGTCTATCAATCACATTCTATTACTTATTCTAGATGAAAACTTATTCTATTTTCCACATTATCAAAAAAATCACCAGGGATAGTATAAATTACTTGTGTTTCTCTAAAAGCCTAATGTTCCCTAAATTTCTTGATCTAAGACTAAAACAAAACTGCAATATAAAACAAAGTTTGATAGATATCAATTGGTAGAAGATCGGGAAATGGAAAACATGTTACTAGATTTTACCTGTGAAAGGATGGTTGAAGTGTAATGTGGATGGATGTTTCAAATAAAACCCTAGTATCACTAGAGCCTAAGGAATTAACCAATACTAGAAAGGCAATATCATTCCTTTCTTTGCCAAGTTGTTGGGAATCAGGTCCAACAAATATGTTAAGGCTATAGCGATGTAGTTTGGTATTAAAACATTGCAAGACTTAGAAGTGGAAAAATTTGTATTGGAAGGACACTCAAAGGTCATTATTGACCTTGTTTTAAAAAATGTCAAATTCACATGGAGTGGGTTCCCTTTAATTGATAATTGTAAAACAAGACTCTCATCATTCAATAGTGCACTAATCAACCACACCCTTAGAGAAGGTTTAAAAGTTGTGGACTACCCAGATATGTGGGGTCTGAACCACAAGGAATGGAAGATGGTGACTATTGAGATGATTGGTGTTGCACACATTGCATATACATAATTATATTATATTATGTAATGTTTCACCTAGGAGCGCCAAGATTAACATACAACATGTAAAGATTCTTGCGAGATATACTTGATGAGTTCTATTGGAATATTGTGATAATATCTAATGTAATTATTTAATATTGAGGAAAATAACTAAATGTCCAATATTAAATAATGGGTCAGTGGGTTAGGTAGCACAAGAGTCGACTGAGACAAGACTTGACAGGTTAGCCAAGGGAGCATTTGTGAAGGTTGGAAGAATGACATAGGATGTGTGGATTAATGCTTGTTCACATGGATTTTTCAATGTGGCTATGAATTTGGAGGTTTCCATAGTTATATTGCAATAGTATTTTTGTTGAATAATACATGGTTATGGATGCTTTTGGAGGTCAGATTTTTCCCTTAATGAGGGTTTCCCAGGCTATATCTTGGGTCACATTTTTTGTGGGTACATTGTCTATTCTCTTGTACGTGTATTTCAATTGCATATTTATTTTAGATCTAGTATGGGTTATGTAGAAATAGTTTGTCATGCCCAGAACTACGTGGACAAAAACACACAATTTTTTAAAATTATAATTAAAATTCTATGAGATGATAAGGTTATGCTTACAGTTTAGGTATAAGTCCTCTAAACTATTAAATTATTACCCTCATGAAGTATAACATTACTAATATAACATTATATTTAAAGAAGTATTGAATATCAATTCAAATGAATACAGTTCTAAACACTAAAACTAACTGTTAATAACACAATAACAATGAACTAAATTTAAAAAGGAAATAATAATAAAACAAACATATAAATTATATTTATTCTACAACTACTTAATTACACAAACGAAAGTAAAATTATTGACATAATAAAAGAAAATTTAACTTAATTAAATTTAAATAAAACTAAATTTCAAACTTAATTTATAACTAAAAAAACTATACTAACAAAATTTCTAACCTAAACTAACAGTCCAACACCTAACTTAAATCTAAGACTAACTTAAATTTTAAAACTAACAAACTTTAATATAAACTAACTACAAACTAACTTTATTACAAAAGAAATACTAGCTCCCTAAATTAAAACTAAATCTTAATTCTAACATCACTAACTACCAATAATTTTTAAAACATACTAATTCTGATAAATAATTTTACTAAATCACTAATAAAATTAAAACTAATAAATTAACATTTAACTATATTTAACAAAGACTAACCAGCACATAACTAAAAAAGCTAATCTAAACATAATATACTAACAAAACTAAACCTACCAAACTAAGCTATTGATTTTAAAGTTAAAAAAAAAAAAAAAACTAAACCTACCAAACTATGCTGCCCCAAAACTAACTTTAACTAAACTTTTCACTTTACACAATTACGTACTACGTCCAACTTGGAGAGGAGGGAGAGTGGGGTGACGTCACTCCAAATTATGCCAAATCTGACTTGTTAAATTTTTTTTAATAAAACCTCTTTTAAAATGCATCCTTAGAAATGACGCCCAAGGGGAGATGGGTAAGCATTTAAGAGATAAAGTTTATTTGGTGAGAATGGATATTAGGATAGTTTAAAATGTTAAAAGTTTATTTTTTTATTTTTTACATTGCTATATTTATTTATAATTTGATTTATTTATATTTATATTTTTCAATCAAAATATAAAAAGAATCTTTTAAGATTCTCTGTTGTAATGAGGGGAATAAAATCTTCTCTCCATACAAAAACCAGAGAGTTTTTACTCTCTTGGAATACATTTTTTTTTGTCAAATTTTTTTCTAAGTATAGATTTACAAAGCATTGTAATTTTTTTTCAAGGTGAATATTTTTTAATAGATTTAAAACACTGTTACAATAGTTTGTGTGACATTAACACCATATTTATTTGATCTACTAAACAAACTTGAATTGAAATATATCGACCATATCCATTATTTTCGTTCCTTAACATAATTTTCATTTTGAACATATAAGGAACTAAAAATTTTGCTTAATTAAACCATCATCATTCATCCTATTTCTAATGTGCATCCATCTAATTTAAAATTATTATTAAATCTCATGATAAACAAATATACTCAATCACCATTTTTATTGGCAAACCTGATTCAAAGGCTTAGCCATGAAAGAACTAGGAAGAAAACCCGGCTTTGTTGCCATTACAACAAATTTTCAAATACAAATTACATAGGAACTCAATCCCAAATTACAAAAATTTACTTGAACTTTCCTCATGACCCTCATCATGGGATTCATAACAATTTCTACAACACATTTCTAGAACCATGGAGGGAACAGAATTTGATCAGGTGACCACAGGCATGACCAAGAACAACTCAAACATGCATATTCATACAAGGTTATCACAATAGGATTCACAATGAATCAAAAGTAGGGAAAGGTGGATTTTTCCAACAAGAGATGTCAGACACAACACCAAGCCAGGTGCCCAATCGGGGTTATAAATCAAGAACTTTTGTTCTTCCATTCTTACATACCAAAACTCATACATGGTTTGTGCTGACAGGTAGGGGCCCATAACACCCTACCCTCTCTCCCTCTTCTCATCCTAAGAAGAGACTCTACAATGGTGGAGTCCAACTAAAATGCCCTTTCTCAAAATTGGCCACTTCTGCCCTCTCCAAGGGTGAGTAATGCCAAAACACCCATGCAAGAACATCTCAAAATTCAAACATAAACATGAAAGGAAATCATTCAAAGTAACATGGTTTTCAAATCTTCCCAACATACCCACAATCATAAAAGCATTCAAGTAACAACAAGGTAGCATAAACATGAAACAAACATGAAATATGAACAAGGGAGATGAAAATTCCTACCTGCACAAAGAGGTAATGGAAAATGAACAAGTTTGAGTAGAGATTTTCGAAGACTCCTCTCTAAATGTAGAGATTGGGTAACAACCTAAACTATTCCAAGAAGGGCCTCTAAATAAGCCTCTAACTCAACCACCAAAAGGATCCATAACTTCTCCCACCTACCTAAGATTCTAGAAACTCCTAACTCAACCCACACTATGGTTAAACACTAAGTGGAGGTGAGGTGAGGAAACTCAAGATAACCACTTCCAATTTTCGCACAAAGGTAAAATGAGACTTTTTGAGTGATCTCCAAAATCAACAAAAAGGGGCTTAGGGGTTGGAAAAGACCCCCAACCCATACCCATACCCCTTGGGTATAAATATTGCATGTTTTAAAGACTTAGGAAAAGGTTTGGAACCAAACAATAGTTAGGAAATAATTAGGACCAACCAACAACTCTAAAATGCAAATTAAGCACTAATCTGGATTAAGGGTGACTAAACTCAATTAAGAACCTAATTAGCAAACTAACACTAACTTAAACCAACTTAGCTCCAAGGGTTACATAGCTAACCCTAACTAGCATGCTGAAGAGCATACACAATTCATGAGTGTCAAGTGACACTAAAGAAACATAGTTACAAACATTAACCTTTACTGATCACATAAGGATACATACATACATCTTAATTTGATTATGATTAACAAGGTTTCCAAAATTAGCACATAGAGATCAATTTTGTTCCTCCCTCAATTTTCTCGAGTAAAATATCTGCACACTCATTGCACACATCAGTAGTCCCATAAAATCAAATGCGCGCGCGCACACACACACACACACAAATATATATATATATATATATATATACACACACACACACACACACACATATCAGAAATTCACATAAATTGAAACATACATCAATTAGGGTTTCTTTCATCATGCTTAATTTTTAACCATTTAAAATCTCTTAAATCAAAGTATCAATCCTACATTTACTGATTTCATCAACATACATACACATAAAACATTAAATGATAACCATCAAATATTTGAAAATAACATCACACAGCATGAAATAATATAATATGTTCAAGTATCTGATAATGTCTCGATAGCTCTAGTTGTGGGTATCAAAATAATAATGTAACAACTAAGGCTACGAAGGGTCAGGGTGAGGCCTCACACAATTATATTCTTTTGTGCAAATTTTCTAGACAAGTGGTATCAGAGCTATGGTTTTGTTAAGTGGTAACCCTAGATTGATTCCTTGGGAATGAATAAAAGCAAGGTATTTTTTAGTGGCTAATGTTCATCAATTAGCTCAGTTTATAAAAATTTTGCTAGTAATTTGGCTAATATTTTTGTATTTAATGCAACCCAAATTGCCACATTTTTATAAAATTTAGTTCTAAAATATTTAAAATTGCTAAATAACTTATTTTATTAAAAAAATTAAACTAAAATATTTGCCACAATATTTAATACATGCTTAGATTTGATTAATGTAAATTTTATATATTATTAAAGAAATTATATTTAATTGACTAATAATTATTATAATTATTGGCTACTTTAGTGATATATCACCAATATTTAGTTTTCACTATTTATTTAAAAATATAATGTAACGGTCCTCATAATATTCTATGAGGTAAAACATGTTCAATTTTGATTTGTAACATTCCACGATGATTAATGAACTTCCTAAATATTTGTCAATATTTTCTACATAAAAATTATGATTCTAAAATAATTGCTAATATAAACAATATTTTAAATAAAAAGATTGAGAGATTTGCCAGTAGAAATAATTTTGTTTTTCAAAATAATGAAAGCTTCACCAAAATTTTATATCTTTTTCTAGAGGGGGGTTCATGGATGTGATCATTGTGCCATGAATTTTGGCATGACATGATTAGATATATAGGTACTTTATTGGTGCTCATTGGTTTGGATTACTAATTTAGTTAAGGTAGTATATCTTCTTGGTTGAAGATCGTGGTTATTTGATTTCTTTTAATGAGCTCATGATGTGCACTTTGAGTTATATGATGCTTTAATTACTTAGTTGGTTCTCATGGTTAGAGGATGGTTTTTCATCATCTTTTCGTGGATAGCTTGAATACATGATTCAGTAGGAGCTTGTGGTATTGACATGATGATAGTGCAGGATTAGTTCGTAGTTTGGTTTGTATCTTCTTCGGTTGGAGATCTTGGTCTCACTTGATATTGAGACTTTGGTTATGTGTGTAGACCATCTGAAGGTTAGATAAAATTGTATTTAATAGTTCATTTGTTATGTATATGCACATATGTGGACACTAAAGAAACGTTGTATCTTAAGTCTTTATTTTAATTTATCTTGTAGCCCAAGATCAAAAAAAATATGAGAATGTTAATCTAGCTCAATGTTTGAAGAGAAAAATTAATCATAGAAACGTAGATCATTTAATTGAAATGGATGTGGAAAAATTGAGAGGATATTCTAGTCAACCTACACATACTACGAAGAGGAAATTGAATAAAAAGTCTAAAGAAATAATTACACAATTTGAGAATCTTGATACAGTGGAGAAAACTCAACTATTATCAATTTCACTTCTTAAAGATGAATTCAAAGAGCCATTGAAACTATTGCATATAAATACAATTGTAAAAAAGAGGAAGACTTCTAAACTACAAAAAGATATTATTGAAAGTGTTAAGGAAGGGTTACACGCCATTGGGAAAAAATCTAGATCTAAAAATAAATCCATTGCACAAAGAGGGATATTACATCTATTTTAAATAAGAAATTATGGCAAAAAAGATAAATCTCTTCACTATCATCTCATATTGAGTATAGTCGAAAGACCATATTTCATTATCTGAAAAGTAGAAACAATTTGGATGATAGTACATTAGAAGGAAACTAGGTGCTAATGTGTAGAGTTCCTCGATTTGATAGGATTGTGGAAATAATTAAGAACTTAGCCATTCAATTTTGGATTGATAATACTCATCCTTGATCAAATAGAAAACATATCGTCAAGTACATGATTGGACCTAAAGAGTATCTTCAACACACAAAACATTGGTTAGATCTCACACAACATGAATTGTATCTCTCATTTTGTAATTTAAATCCTGACACAAAGATTGGACAAACAATGTTTGAAAGATTGAAACCCCATTTTGTGAAAATAAATAGATCTTTGGAAACATGTTGTTGTTGATATCATGTTGAATTTGATTTTTACTATCAAGGGTTCAGAAAGATGATAGAAGAAAGTGGTGGTTCAAAAAATGTTTTTCATAAATGGCCAAGCCAATTCATAACATCAATCTTATGTGACAAACCAAATGATCATGCAATAGGTGAAATAGATTGCATAGGAGGAACTTGTGAAACATGTGGTAACTTGACCAAATTTCCTTTGAGAGATGAAGATACTGATATGAAGAGGATAGTAAAATGTAAGAGACATATGTACATAAAGTTAGAAACAAAATTTGGAAAAGAATCAACAAGGTTGGAATATGTAGACGATGACATACATGTTGGAGAATTGATGTCAAATTCTCATAAATAGATTCAACCATACATTATTATTTTTTTGCTAAGTGGCAAGAAAAAAAATTTCAAGCACTAAGAGAAACTTTCCCAGTTGGGAAAATTTTATCTATTGTTGACTTTGCAAAGAATTACTCATTCATTTCTCAAAAACAACTTCAAGTAGAATACTATTATGTAGAGCAGGATACTATTATGGTTCAAGTGTCTTATTGACATGCACAAATTGATTTGAATGGTGTGTAAAGTATAGATCAAGCACGAGTCATTAAAAAGAGTAGCACTTTTAGATTATTGATGACAAAGAACATGACATACATTTTGTGGAACATTGTTTTAAGACATTTTTTTATTATTTGAAAAACAAAGGCATAAAAATGGGAAAACATTTTGTATGGTTAGATGGATGTGCAACACAATTTAAATCAGCTAGACCATTTTATGCATTATGTAGATATCATCGATACCTAAATATACCACACATTTGGAGGATTTTCGAGAGTGGAGATGGAAAGGGTGAGCATGATGTTGTAGGAGCTTGTATAAAATGTTCTTTAAGAAAGTATCAAATGGACTATAAAGGATATCACATTAATAATTATCATGATGTGGTTGAGTGGTGCAAAACACATTTTATAGTGCCAACAAATACAGATAACATGTCATCACAAGCGGAGTGAGTCATACCATTTAGAGTGTTTTGGGAGGTATCAGGTATAAATTAATCTTCAAATATTATAATTGAATCAATTTTATATTTAATATGTAATTTAATAACTAAATTATGGTATACACATGTTTAAAACTCATTTTTTATATGTATGTATGGACCTTACATTCAGGTGTTGATAGAAGATCAATGCATGCATGCAAGAGGCTAGAGAAGACATGATCATTGCATTCAATTATGAGTACAAATAGTAATGTGTGGTCATTGTACACAAGAGAATACTCATGTTTTTTTCTTGATTACATTGATGAAAACTATCATGGTTGCATTAATCAAGAATGTGGATATGTGAGTGAATGGACTTTGGTGCCACTAGATGTTATCAATACAAATGAGTTTGAGGACAAAAACTATGATGATATTCTATTAATTTCTAGTGATTATGACCATATTTCAGGATTGATCATAGTTATGTATTTCATAATTTTATATATATATATATATATATATATATATATATATATATATATATATATATATATATATATATATATATATATATATATATATATATATATATATATATATATATATATATATATATATATATATATATTCATGTACATGACACATGGAATTTATATACATATACTTTGTATAGGCAATGTTTTTCCAGTCATGGTAGAATTTAGAAACATAGAAGGTCTTAGCTATTATTTATTGTGTTGCACTATCCAAAGAGAGAAGCTAACAAAGATGAAAATAAGTGATGGACCTATGTTTCCCATAGGTTAGTATATAGTTGAGTCATGTACATGTATGTACATCTATGTTTTCTTATGAATTCAAATTTATTGACTTATTTGATTAACCTGTATGTAGGTTCTGTTGTTGTATGGGGAACATATTTGAAGCAAAATAAATTACTTAAGAATGAGATTCTTTTCACTGATATCAACGTAACAATAAGGTATATCATTATCGTAACCATGTTATTGCCACTGGTGTAACTCTTCATCTAGTCAAAGGACCTAGAATATGTAAGTGGAGGCTCGATATTGATTATCATAGGAAAATATTAAATGTTATCTAGCAAAGAGCAATGAGATGGAAACAACTTGTTGAACTATTTGAAATCTAAAATTTGGTTGAACTATTTGAAATCTAAAATTTTGCTAAAGTATTTGAAATCCGAACTTTGCTTCAACAATTTGAAATTTGGTTGAAATTCTAGGACTTACATCTTAATTGAATGAAATTTAGACTTGTAACTAATTATATATTACATCTACTATTTCATTTATCTTGTGAAATTTAAATTTTGATGTGTAACTAATTATAGCTCAACTAGAAACTTGTATACAACTAATTAGGACTTGTGCCTCAAGGGGAAGAAATTTGAACAATTGTCTTAAGGGGATAAAATTAGGACTTGTGTCTCAAGGGGATGAATTTAGGACTTGTAACTAATTATATATTACTTTTACTCTTTCATTTAACTTGTGAAGTTTAAATTGTGATTCATAACTAATGATAGTTCAATTAGGTACTTGTATGCAACTAATTAGGACATGTGCCTCGCGGGGAAGAAATTTGAACAAATATTCTAAGGGGATAAAATTTGGATTTGTGTCTAAAGGGGATGAAATTAGGTCTTGTAAGTAACTATATATTAATTTTAGTCTTTTATTTATCTTGTGAACTTTAAATTGTGATTTGTAACTAATTATAGTTCAATTATGACTTCTAACTAATTATATATTACTTTTACTCTTTCATTTAACTTGTGAAGTTTAAATTGTGATTTGTTAATTATGAATTATGTAACTAATTAGGAATTATGTAAAGTTAATTACCTAATTGTAACCCTAACATAATCATAATCTAACATAATCCAACATAATCTATCATAATCTAACATAATTTCCAACATAACTACAACCTTATCCAACATAATATAGCAATGTCCAACATAATCTAACATGCAATAGAACATAGTAGATAACATAATCTAACATAATCTAATATTTAATCTAATATAATACACAACATAATAGAACATTGTCCAACATAATCTAACATGTAAAAGAACATAGTCTAACATAATCCAACATAATGTAACATATAAGAACATAACTATATATGTATGTCAATCATCAAATATGTAAAATCTAGATGAAAGTCTACATCAAATAAGAAATAACAAAAAAAAGTATAATCTGGATGAAAGTCTAGATCAAATAATCTATCATAAAAAAAAAACTATGGATCATTAGGTGCAAGACTATTATCATGATGTCTCCTCATAGTGCAATCTAACGTCTAACTATCAGGATGCTCACTAGTATGTGCTGACCCCTATATATATTAAAGAGAAATTGAAACCAATGTACATAATTTCATATTTAATTAAATCTCTTTTAAATTTACAAATTGGATGCAATTTAAATATTACATTTAAAACTCACATGTCTAATACAAAAAAATTAAAAATCACCTGTCCATTATTGACATCATCAAATTAGTCTCAATAAAATACACGATCAGGCATCACAGATGGAGTAAATAGAAGAATGTACCTCTACAATACATACATACATGTGTGCAAAAGATCATATTAAAACATGTACATGCATAAATTATTAGTTGAACAAATGTTTGAAATTGAAATTTTGACATGAATGTAAAAAACTATAGATTTACCTATGTAGATGTTGGCATCTAATAATACTTAGACTACCTAGCATCGGTCATGTCCACTATTGTGTTGTCATTTTGCATGATGTTTAATGACAGGAATCCTTTCAAACTCCTCTCTTGAAAAGCTAATCCAAGGATCAACTCCAACGTTCTGGGAGATCTTGTGACCTATTGGAATTCACTCAGTTGAAGATAAATGTGAATGTTCACAAGGAGGCCTTTGTTGATTCGAAAACTTCGGATGAGATGTAGAGTCTGCTTACTATCAACAAGAATAAAATACACAAAAAGAGCTGTTTTTGTATTTTTCTATTTTTAAATGAATGTAATCTAAAAATGCAAATATATGAATTATTTATTTAACCAAGGGGTTTGTAAAGCAAAGAACAAAGATAGGGTAACAAGAGATTTACAAAAATAACATGAAAAGTAAATCCTAACGGACATAAACTAAGAAAACAACACATCTGCAAGTTAAGCTTTTGAAAAGATCAGTGGGTAACCAATGAAAGTAGGAGTAGCACTTCTTTAATTCCATTGATGCAATCTCAATGGGAATTCAGTAACCATATGATGTTTCACTTTTCATCAAATCACAAGGCCACAAAGAGTGTGTTGATGTGAGACAAAAAGTTATGTAGGAACAAAATGGGTGATCTCTTCTTAAACTAGATACATTAACAAAATTTGTAGACCCATAGAAAACATCATAATTAAAAGGTCGCACAACTAGAATCAATGCAATAAACTTTTGGCTCAATCACATTCCATGAACATACATGCACAAATTATAACACACTTAGGAAAGAATCACTACACTCCAAATGAGAGCACCAAAAGCATATATTATTACAAGATAATGGTGGCCTAGAATACATGTTACATTTTAAAATTTATAAGAAACCTTGTCCTGAATTTGTGTTGAGAGTGAGAGATATATTTATGGAATCATATGCTTCTAAACTAATAAAATAAATTTATTTATGTACAAACTAACTATCTAACAGGTGTTAAGTAGGACTCCATCCATTTTATATGATTAATTGGATGCATGATCTTTTACATGTCATAAAAAAAAGAAAAAATGAAAGAATAAGAAGAAGAAGAAAGCTGTGAGTTGATGTATAAGTGACTCAAAGTGCCAAAAATAGAAGCTCCATCTTCACTAAACATCTGTAGGAGTTAAACTGCTGTCAGAATGCATTTCCAATGCATGGAAAGATCTAATTTTGAAACTAATAGTTAACTATCAACACACCTATGAATTCTAAAAATCTTCCAAAACACCATTGAAGAAGTGCATTAGCACACCTGACGCACCAACACACCTCAGAGGTAGACTCTAAAAAATACAAAATTTCAATAAGTGTCAAAATTGAAATTATGGCTTTTGGGTTTTGTTCCCCTTTATACCAGAGCTATATCTAGGTATTTTCCCATGAATTTCTCAATTATCATAGTGATTTGGGCTGCATATGCCAAATCTAAGGCTGGATATTTACCTTTCACTTTCTTCCTATAGTTTCCCACTTCTATATGGGTTTTTGCAAAATCCTCAAGCTTTCCATCTAGTTCTAGTAATGCCTCTTCTATCTAAAATGCCTATCTAATATCATCATCATTGAAAGCTTCTTCAAAAGTCCTTCATAATCTCTCAACTACTATCTCTACTAGTATTAACTTCTCACGTGCATCATCCTCAAAAATTTCTAGACATGCATCACTATAAAGTTTCTCAGCTTCCAAAATTTTCTCTTGGGCTTGGTCCTTGAGCCTGTGAATCTCCGCATGTAATGTTTCCATTAATTTATTACCATCTAAAATTTTATCTATCTATTCATCTACTTTATCTAACTCCTCAACTATATATACATCCATCAACATCTAATACCTTTGGCCTTTAATTGCCCTTAGTTCCTGCAAGTCTTTTCCCTAGGTATGTACTTCATCTATTAGACCAAAATATTGATTCAAAATAGCTCCTAACTTATCCTCATTATCCTTCATGACATTTAGTAGCTTCAAATTTCCTTGTATAACTAGTACACATTTCTCCTAAAAACTTTCCTTCCATTGTTGACAAGCTCTCAAAAATGGATCCAATTGGGCTATACCCCTGTCACTTCTCTTTATTGTTGCATTCAAAGTATCTTCTAGATTTGTGGGAACCAAGGGATGAAAAAAATTTCTTGGATATCCCTTTAGGATTTCATTTTGTCACTAAAGTGTTATTAATTTTTCCCCTTCTTGCTCTAGGCTTCTGAACACCTCCTTCATCCCAATTGTTACCATCAACTTCATAGTTTCCAAGGTTGGGTTCCCAAGCATAACTTTGTGGATCTGATAATCCCTTGGAGTTAATTCTTCAACATTTTATTGTGCAAGAGGGATAGCTACATGAGAAAAAAGGTCCTAATTCTGATCACTCATAACAAAGGCTAGTGCTCACACATCCTTTGGAGGTGAATCAGGTTTTCTTAGAACTTCTATCAATTCCATTCTATCCTCCTTGGTAGTGAATTGTTTTTTTCTTATTCCTTAATATTTCTTTTCTCATCCACCTTGGGATATGTTGTGCTAGGGGTTTTCTATTAAAGAATGAAGGAGTTTTTTCTACAATGTCATTCCCCTTATCACTCATTCTTAGAGTTCTCTCCTTTTGCAAGAGATCTGCATCAGGAGTCTCTATATCTGTGAAGCCAATAGTTCTCTCCTCTTTGTCCTAGGAATTTTTTTGAGGTTGTTCATTCATCTACCCTTCTTCTAACAATTCATCGATGGATACTTGTTGTGGCTCTTTGCCTTGTACATATTCTTCTTCATTTTTTTGTGGTAGAGGAGTAGTCGATCCCTTGTCTATATAGAATATGACTTGTAGTTGGGATGAAAAAACTACCTCGAGTCCTTGTGATTCGGTTGGTTGTTGACTCCAATCCTTGTGTTGAGGCTGATTTGTTGGAGAATCTCCTATTTTATCCCTAACCAATTTGGTACCCATGGCCATAAAGTCAAAACCTAAAATCTAAAAGACATCAGTACCCTCCACATCTTGCTCATTTATCCACTACTGCATCTCATCTTCTGATGTGATAGTTTGAATGGAATCCTTGGGGATAGGTAGTGGTGTGATCGTGGAGCTTCTTATCCATTCTTATCCTATGGATTTGGCAAGCTGAGTCCCTGAATTCAAAGGTAAGTTATCCTCTTCATCCTCATTATCCTCTTCTTCTTCTTCTTCTGGAGTAGGTTCAGGGACTAATGGGAAAGGAATTACTTTCTTGATCACCTTTTTTCTCCTTTTGACTGGAGTCTTAATCTTCCGTCTCTTCTTAGAGGTAGAGGGAGATGCTTGTACCTACTACTAAGGTATTTCTTGGACTTCCATTTCATCTCCTCCTTATCCTTCTTTTGCAAGTAGTACTTGTGGATTATCTTGGGCTTGTGTGGCTTCTATATTTTCTGGCCCTTGTATGTTTTCCTCTCCTTGCTGTGAAGGTGACAGAATTTCTCCCTCTTTAGGTTTGACTTGTTGAGGATAATTCCTCTTCCTCTCGCCCTTAACTTTACCCTTTTGAGCTTGATAATAACCAACTAGCCTATCAAGTTAGTGCACCTTTTCTGTTCTTACTAGTGACTGAGCTATAAACACAGGGATGATGACCTTTCTTCTCTACCTCTTGTTGGACAGGCTTGTGCATGGAAGACCACTATCTCAAGAAAGGGATCAAGTTTTAAAGGTCTCTTGATCCAATCATTTCTCAATTTGATGGCATGCCTTGCCCTATGATTAATGTCCGAGTTCTCTTCTTTGTCAACCTTGACATTCATGATAGGTCAGTCACCAATCTTATCCTTGTTGAATAATAGATCAAGAAACTCCTTTGTGTCTTGTTGCACTATCTTCAACTGAATCTTTATCTTCCAGGCTTTCTCTACAAGATACAAAGCCATCCTACAATAATCCTTTATGTAGACATCATAGTCATTTGTCACATTCATCCAGTGATCCTCAATGGTTTCCTCATGTCAAAATATTTTTCCTACTAAGTATTGCACTCTCACAATCTTATCAAAATAAGGCCAAGGGGAATCGTACTCATCCAAGTGATATTGATCCCCTTCACACTCAAATGATGGAATATCTTATCTCTGATCTAACTAAATAGGTCCTATGGTCATAGGCCATGTCCAACATGCTTTATGTTGCTTTCTCACTCTATCATATGTGGACAAGAGTTGTTGGGAAATCTCTGAGAGAGTTAATCTGTCACTGGTATACATAGGGAGCTTCTTAGGGTTGATAGTTGTACCCACTACCCTCAAATATGTGAATTTATGGAACTAGATATAATAAGCCTTGATTAATGAAATCTATACAACTACCTCCTCTGATTTTCTCTTTAAATAATCTCCCTCTATAAACTAGATTATTGCAAAGATAAAAGCATCATTTACAATCCTATAAAAAAAGAAGAATTAAGTTTTTGGTTCATATCTTGTGGTTTCTTCATTTTCATAGTTATAATTCTCTGTTTGTAATTCTTTGTATTGTTATGAACTGAGTATATTATAAAGCCTTATCATTTACATTTCCCTTCTTTTGTGTGCTCCGCATCAAGAAAACCAAATATGGGCTTTATTGAACACAAGCCCTCATCTATTATATTTATAGACAAATACATATTATATGCTATCTAAATGCCATCTATATTGTAGAATAGAGTTAGCCGGAATATTTATTAAAATTGACACATGTTTATCATACATAATTTATATTGTGCCCTAATTAGCTAAGACTGTTCTACAAATTGTATGTACCTGCCATACATATTTGATGCTAATAAGTTTTTATTTTTTTTCACATATAGCATTTGCTGAATATTCATATATCCTTGTTTTTATAGTTTTGAAGAAAATGGTATAAAACTTTCTAGTCTGAATAAATACGTAGCTGTAAACCGATTAGTGATCTTCAATTGCTAATATTAATGGGTTACACCTCTTAATGCAACTAATATATTTAACAACAAACTGCTGATTGATTTTAAATAAAGAGATTGTTCTATGTTAACACCACATCTCCTGACTTTGTCTTTTAACGGCCAATTGCATCGTCTCCAAAACGGCATACGACTTTGAATACATCACCATGGAAAAAATTATGGGTATGTTATCGGCTCGCCCTTAAATGGGTTGCCATGATGCATTGCATACCATCTCAATCTTTGGCTACAATCTAATCGTTAATAATCCTCTCTGCATTTTGGGTTAGTAAAGACACACAACTCCGAACATGGGAAGTTTGGCGCACATGAAAATAACCACAATATTAATGCTTGTTCTTCTCTCCCTTGCAAATTTGAGGCAGTCGGCTACTTCCCCCTACGGCAGCTCTCCGTGCCCTCCCCCACCACCACCACCAGCACTACACAAAAATGGCGCTTTATCAAATGATAATGCAGCTCTAAAAATGGAGGAGTTAACTGTTTCTAGCTCAACCTGTGGCGATTCTCCATGCCCTCCACCACCACCAACATTGCTATACAAGCAAGTTGCCTTGTCAGACCATAATAATAATAATAATGTGCTCACAAAAATGGAGCAGTCAGCTATTTCTAGTCACAACTGTGGCTCCTCTCCATGCCCTGCTTCAGATATTCAGCGTAAGGACATCTACTGAAACACGTTTTTCTTTACTCGTCTATTCTTATCCCTAAACATTAGTTTCTCCGCATAAATAAAACCTATTTTTTTCTATCATTCTATCCTTAAATTATTTTCATTCCTTCAATAAAACATTGACGAGAATGCATATGTCCAGAACAAAGCAACCACCTGTTGGTTGTGTATATGCTCTCTAAATAAGTAGGAGTCGCACAACACAAACAGAATGGTTTGTTTTCTGTAATTCCTTGCTTTTACCTTTTTATATTCCTTCACATTCATTTGCATTACCGTTGCATTGCTATGAATAAATCATTTTTACATTTTTGCGTTGTACAGAACTAGTGGAAACATGACAAGCACCATATAAAAGGGAGAAGTTAATAAAGAGTTGCAACTAATGTATTAAAGACAAAAATATATAAATGGTTAAGGACTAATGAAAACGTGAGAAATCTGACAAATGTCATGTTCTAAAAAATTAGTAGAGCTAAAGACAGAAATATAAGTGAGCTAACGGAACTTTTAAGCTTTTTCCAAATATAATGCATGGGACGATGTAAAACCAGAATTATGTATAGTCACATGGAGAAGTTTTATGAATAAATATGATTGATTAAGATTCTTTTTTTATCATTGACATTTTAATTACAAACAAAGAAATTTAATGTCAGGAATGTGATAATAAATCATAAATAATTTCATTAGATTGTAATGCATACTAATGTGTATTAATAATATGTTGTAATAAAGGTTCTCATCATCTAAATTCATTTAGTTATCATAGTTTTCAATTATTTATATATTCGTATAACATTGAATTGGATGTTTAATTCTTCTATCAGCAAATGTTAATGTATATAATGAGAAGTGAAAAAACATGTATTCTTCCATGCTGCAAGAAATATATCTTTTGGGTAAACTAGAAGTAAATAAGATTGTGCTCTAAGATTTATTTTATCATAGTACTACTTGGCTCAACAATTTTATACACTTGCCACATGATTTTAAAATTTGAATGCAACAAATGACTAGTTGTGGTTATTTGGAATTATCCATTTATACCCTACCAATAAGGTCTATGGTTCTTTTTAATGTGTAAAAAAGAGTAACATGAAATCATAGGGAGAATTTAATTTGAGTGAAGTTTCACCTAGAATATATTGTATAGAACATGAATTTTTAGGAAGAGGACACATTTACTTCTAGGTTGAGAATGATTGAATGGTTTAAGCCAAAAATAACTACTTTGCATATTAACTAACTAATCATTTACATTATTTATGGTGTTTTCCATTATTGGAAACAACTTCAGTGTCCCTTAAAAGATTTTAATTATCTAACATTAATTTGTGATCCATTCAAGTTTTTGTGCTAAATACAATTTTAGAGAATTATTTATTAATAATTTTCTAAGAGATCTTGTATTAGATAGATATAAACCCATTTTTGTCTTTAAAATTAGATATAGGCATCAGTTTGAGAGATTGTGATATATAAAGAACAAGATAAATGGGCATTTTTTAAAGGAAGGAGAAGAGAAAGAATAAAATAGGTTGTGTTGGAAAGATGAGAAAAAGGCCATGTAACAAAGCAATTTTATAATTAGGTTGTTGTGTAGTAAACAACAACCTAGCTAATGCTACGTAGTAAAATTAGATAGGTTATTATTGGCTCTAATAATTTTCTCATTTCCTTTGTGGTTGATCCATTGGTGGTCAAAAGAAACTTGCCTTTCAAACGTGAGACTATGCAAATGGAACACCCAAATCTTGCGATTAAAATTAAAGAACAATGACAAGTGAATATTGATGGATCAACTATGTTTAGGATAGCAAAGAAATATTCTTTCTTTAAATTTTCTTATTCTTTGCCACTTCAATATTCAACCTTTGTGGACTTTTTTTACCTAAAACTTGAGTTTGGTCTGTAGAAGAAATTGATCATCTTACATGTTGCTCCTACATATTTCTTCATTTTTTGTCAATAGACTTTATAAACTCAACTTTAAATTATGATAGTTTTGAGAGAAAATACCTTTCATAATAAATTTGTCAATGATTATAATTTTGTCTTTAAAACAAAAAGACATTTTTATAAGACCAAGAAACATTATTTCTTTAAGTCGTCTTGTGCTTGTCTCTTCGATCTTCAAACTTTGTGCCACTTTTTGTACCTGAATCTTAAGTTTAGTTTGTAGAAGAAATTGATCATCTTAGATGTTGCTCCTACATATCTGTGCAATTTTTTTTTAATAGACTTTATAAATTAAACTTTCAATTATCATCTTTTTGACTGAAAATACCATTCATAGTAAATTTCATAATGATTATAATTTCATCTTTAAGGGCTTAATACTAATCTTATAACCCGTCAAGATTATATCTAAGCAATATAACCTGAATGGTAGCTCTATTCTATGGAAGAACATTTTGAAAAACTAAGAGCCTAATTAGAAGAGGCGGTAGAAACTAAATAAGAAATGGTAGAAAAAGCATATTCTAGGGGAAAAAAATGGAGGGATGAGGCTCCTATCAAGATGCTAGTAAATGATCCAAGTCTGATAGATTGGTTGAAGGTGAATATAGGGGAGAAAGTGGGAAAATGCTTAGAATGGGAGAATGGTAATGCCATATGGAAGTATGCTATTAGACTATGGCATGTTCACTATGAGGCAAGAAGAATTAGTTCTTAGCATATAATATAAATGGTCTATTTTATGTTAGTTTAGCCTAGAGATCACATGAAGATACTTTAACTGCTGATAAATTTTGGAAAAGTCTCTAGACCCATAATCTTCTAGCAAAAATTAGCTATTTTTCGTGGGCTATGGCTCATGGAAAAATCCTCACACTACAAAATCTATCTAAACTTGGTCTCATGTTAGCTTATACATGTGCCCTATATGAAAAGAATGTTGAGTCTATCAATCACATTCTATTACTCATTCTAGTTGAAAACTTATTCTATTTTCCACATCATCAAAAAAATCACCAAGGATAGTATAAATTACTCATGTTTCCCCAAAAGCCTTATGTTCCCTAAATTTCTTGATCTAAGATTTTAAAAAAACTAGAATATAAAACAAAGTTTGATAGATATCAATTGGTAGAAGATCAAGAAATGGAAAACATGTTACTAGATTTTACTTGAGAAAGGATGCTTGGAGTGTAACGTGGATGGATGTTTCAAATAAAACCCTAGTGTCACTAGAGCCTAAGGAATTAACCAATACTAGTAAGGCAATATCATTCTTTTCTTTGCCAAGTTGTTGGGAATGAGGCCCAACAACTATGCTAAGGCTATAGAAATGTAGTATTGTATTAAAACTCTGCAAGACTTAGAAGTGGAAAAAGGTTCATTGGAAGGAGACTCAAAGCTCATTATTGACCTTGTTTTAAAAAATGTCAAATTCACATGGAGTGTCGTCCCTTTAATTGATGATTACAAAATAAGACTGTCATCATTCAATAGTGCACTAATCAAGCACACCCTTAGAGAAGGTAAACAAGTTGTGGACTACCTAGATATGTGGGGTCTAAAACACAAGGAATGGAAGATGGTGACTATTGAGATAATGGGTGTTGCACACATTGCATAATATTGTTATATATAGATTATTTTATTATATTATGTAATGTTTCACCTAGGAGCGCCTAGATGAACATGTAACATGTAAAGATTCTTGTGAGATATACTTGATGAGCTCTATTGGAACATTGTAATAATATCTAATGTAATTATTTAATATTGAGGAAAATAACTAAATGTCCAATATTAAATATGGGGTTAGTGGGTTAGGTAGCACACGGTTTTTTCTCATGCTTAATGTAATACTATTGTTGGTTTTGTGGAACTTGCTACTATATAAGTAGTGACAATGGTAGTTATAGAAACAAGATAGAAGGCAGAAAAAACAAGAGTGGACCAAGACATGACTTTATAGGTTAGCAAAGGTAGCATTTGTGAAGGTTGGAAGAATGACATATGATGTCTGGATTAATGCTTTTTCACATGGATTTCTCAATGTGGCTATGAATTTGTATTTTTCCATGGTTATATTGCAATAGTATTTTTGTTGAATAATACATGGTTATGGATGCTTTTGGAGGTCAGGTTTTTCCCTTAATGAAGGCTTCCTAGGCTATATCTTGTGTCACATTTTTTGTGGGTACATTGTCTATTCTCTTGTATGTGAATTTCAATTGCATATTTATTTTAGATCTGGTATGGGTTATGTAGAAACAATTATATTCTTTTGTGCAAATTTCCTTACAAGTGGTATCAGAGCTATAGTTTTATTAAGTTGTAACCTTAGATTGATTCCTTGGGAATGAATGAAAGCAAGGTATTTTTTAGTGGCTAACATTCATCAATTGGCTAATTTTTTAAAAAAAATCGCTAGTATATTGGTTAATATTTTCATATTTAATGCAAAACAAATTGCCACATATTTAGAAAATTTAGTTCTAAAATATTTAAAATTGCTCAATAATTTATTTTATTAAAAAAATTAAATTCGAAAGATTTGCCACCATATTTAATACATGCTTATATTTTATTCATGTAAATATTATATATTATTAAAGAAATTATATTTAATTGGCTAATAATTATTATAATTATTGGCTACTTTAGTGATATATCACCAATATTTAGTTTTCACTATTTATTTAAAAATATAATGTAATGGTCCCCATAATATTCTATGAGTTAAAAAAAAATTCAATTTTGATTTGTAACATTCCACGATGATTAAATAACTTCCTAAAGATTTGTCAATATTTTCTACACAAAAATTATGATTCTAAAATAATTGCTCATATAAACAATATTCTAAATAAAAAAATTGAGAGATTCACCAGTAGAAATAATTTTGTTTTCCCAAATAATGAACGATTCACCAAAATTTTATATCATTTTGTAGAGGGGGGTTCATGGATGTGATTGTTGTGCCATGGATTTTGGCATGACATGATGAGATATATAGGAACTACATTGGTGCTCATTGGTTTGGATTACTAATTTAGTTAAGGTGGTATATCTTCTTGGTTGAAGATTGTGGTCATTTGGTTTCTTTTAATGAGATCATGATGTGCACTTTGAGTTATATGATGGTTTAATTACTTAGTTGGTTCTCATGGCTAGAGGATGGTTTTTCATCATCTTTTCATGGATAGCTTGAATACATGATTCAGTGGGAGCTTTTGGTAGTGACAAGATGACAGTGTAGGATTAGTTCCTTGTTTGGTTTGTATCTTCTTGAGTTGGAGATCTTGGTTTCACATGGTATTGAAACTTTGGTTGTGTGTGTACACCTAGAGGATCCTCGTGTAGTAGATATATTTTATGATGCCAAGGGTGACTTGGTACCATGGTTGAGTGGGAGTTATTGGCATTCATATATTTAGTGACTGTTTTGAGATGTTGGAGGTTTGTCTTAGATCCTATTGTTGCTAAAGCTTCTTTGACATTTGCATGGTGCACTTGTTATCTTCATGGTGTGTGAATATTGTTAGGTCTTTAGGACTCATGGGGTTCTTGTTTATTTTAATGGTGTATGAAGATGGTTCTTCATGGTGTGGGGAGATGGCTTTTATCATGGTGTATGGAGATGGTTGCATCTTGAGGACTCATTGGGTTCTTGGAAAAGGTTTTTTTTATGCCTTCATTTGGAATGTTATCCTTGGTGTGAGGATGGTTTCATTATTGCCATTGTATACTCTTGATAGGCATTTAGAGTTTTGACATGTTGTGGTATGTTTATATGGAACATGTTATATCTTTGGTTAAAATGGTTAGATCATGTTGTCATGTTTTTATTCCTACATCCATGGTTTGAACTTTCACATTCACCTTGGTTTAGTTTCTTAATATTGAATACGTTGATCATTTTTTGGATATTTCATAATATTTTTATGTTCCCATTTGAATAAAATAGGATTATGGCTAGATCGAAACTTGGCAATAGTAAAAACTAAGAACTCATGAATGATGTTCTAGTTTAAGGATAAAAGTAATATGTCCACCGTAGCCTACAATTAGGTTATTCTTGGAGCACATGATGGAGAAAATAAAACTCCTCTTCTATAGGTCTAGATCCTAGAGCTCCCCCAAGAAAAAATCATGAAGATCTATCATTAAGTCCAAAAAGTCAATGATACCTGGATATTTTTTTGAGGGAAAAAGAGGGTGTTGAAATACACTATCACCATCCACTAATCTAGTGTATTTTTCTTACCATCCAGAGTGATTTGCTCCTAATAAATCTTCCTAGCTCCAACTATAGTTGGGACATAAACGTTAGTTATATCCCACAGTACGTCTTGGTTGGCATGAGTAAAGAGCATGTGCTAAACTTTGTTAATAAGGTTCTTAACTAACATCTACTTTGGCAAATTTTTGAGACATCTTAAGATTTAGGAGAAAATATCATTGATAATTTTTGGAGTAAATATTCTCAAGAAGTAATGTCCTTCTCATTGAACTTATTCACCAAGTCTCTAACCAAATCCCACCGATTCTTGTACAACATAGCCACATCTTCTGACTTACAGGTATTCAAGAGGGAGGAGATTGGAGGATAATATTGGGGTGGGGAGGGAAAGGGAGAGGCAAAGAGCATACCAATAGGGAAGATAAAGAGGGGGAAATGAGGGGAAGGGGTTGGCTAAAAGGGAGAGGGGTGGGGCAAAAAATTTAAAAGGCCAAGAAATAGAGGAACCAACTCCCAGTGTGAGGAGGAAGGTAGGAGAACAACCAGAGAAGAAGAAGCAACTAGGGAAAAGAAAGGAGTAGAAAAGGTGAGTGAGGGGAAGGAAGAAATGAGAGATAACTTGACACCAATTCCCATGGATAGTAGTAAAGTACATAAAGGTATCCCAGAATCAACTACTACTACTTTAGGAGAAGTATTGGTAGAAGGATCCTTAATGAATGCATTCGAGAGGTGGCCCACTATGGAAAAAATTTATTAGTATAGCACATAATTATCATACTACAAAGGTAGGGAAATGAAACCTAACCTATATTTAAGGATAAATTTCACAAAATAAGTTATCAATCCCTTCTAACAACTCCTTATCCATAAATTATAGGATAAGGATAGGAAGGAAAACCTTGATAGAAACTACACTAGAGAGATGGGCCACTAGGTCAAACCCCAGAAACTACTTACAAAGATATAAGGGTAGCCAAAAACCACTGACCATCCACCAGCATGCGCAACGGGTCCCCCTTGGGAGAGAAGGAGACATATAAAAATCCTTTGGGAAGCACATAAACTATGATAAAACCTTTAAGAGCTCAAGTAGAAAGAACCCACTTCTTTACAAAAACTAGGTTAGGTATCCTCCCTTTAAAGTTACCAAAAACAAAGGTAGTGAACCTCAAAAGATATCTAAGGAAGAATCATTGAGATTGAAACAAATTCAATCCACCTATTTAGAGACTACAATACCTCCCTAGAGAGGCTTTTAACATATTACCAAAATGGGTGTTCTAGTTTCCTAGAGGACCTAAATTACGAACCTCTATTAGTGGGGTAGTCACCAGAGTTGGGGTCTTCAGGACCAATTCTTTTTGTATTTTTGTGAAGAATAGAGTAGAGAAATAGGTGCTAGGAAAAGAAGACTCACCTTCAAAATTATTACCACCATGTGGTAGAACCCCATACACCACCAAGAAAGAGACAACAACAACACCCCCTACCTTCACCTTGAAAATGCTTTTAGAGGTTTCTTTAGCTCCACCTCCAACCTACTCTAGCTCAAAGTTTCACAACACATTTCAAACACACACACACACACACACACACACATGTATATGTGTGTATGTGTTTGTTTTCCAAAAATTCTATGATGTGGGCTTTCAAGAAAGCTTAAGGCATTAATATTTAGATGAAATTTGTCGGGTTCGAAAGGTAGATCCAATTAAAGCCTAATGTGATGGGTCTTATAACAAATAAAATGTGATTCATATAATCAAAACTCATATTGTGCACCAAAACAAGGTTTGCAAATTTATAGTATTTTGACAGATAGTTAATTAAATTATTATGAAGTTTAAGTTAGTGTTTAATTCTAGCTCAACATTTCATTGGTGCATAATTTAACAATCACCATTTTAACTGTATTGTTAACCACCATATATGAATGATCATATACTTCTTTTTTGATTTCATATTAATAGCAAGAGAACTAATGTTAGTTTAGATTTAAACCTCGTTGTAGTTTCTATTTTAAATGGTGGTTAGTTATGATTAAATCTTATAGTTTGTAATGATTGAAGACAAGATAAAGAAAATTTTATTGATTTTAGCTCCATATTTGGTGTTCTTGAAAACATTATTCTCCTCTTTTTCAAGTAAATCTATAATTTATTGCATAGTTATATCTACCAAATTCTACATAGTATCATAGCTAAGGTTGCTAGATAGGAGAGAAATTTTTATTTTTATTTTAGGTAATGGAGATTATGTTTTTAAGAATGGAATTTTTAGCAACTGTCATTCTCATTACATTCAACCAATAATTCATCTTAGGCCCAAAAGTAGAGGTTTTCATAGAAGACTCATGGCAAAAGATATTGAATTAAATTTTGTATCAAAGATTGGTAAAGGTCATGCTATCTTTGTATGGTTCTTGTCTTCTTTTTCTCTTCAATGTTGCACTAGTTTTGTGGATCTATCATGCCTCCTTATGCCAATATTCTTCTTCTTCCCCTTTATCAATAAAAAAAACATTACTCTTGTATTTTCAACTACCAATCTATTCTTGCATAATTGAGTATCATTTTAGGGTCACTTGTATAGATTCATGTGTCATCTACATCCTTGAATGATATATATTTTTTCTTTATTTGTCATCAATTCATTTCTTTGGAACACATATGAAGATTATTGTCTTCTTTATCTTTCATTGGCAGATGTTTTCCTGTGTTTGTCATATCTTCATTATTTGAGTAGTGTTGTTGGGGAAACTCATGCATATTGACCATGATCTTCGTCTTGGTTTTAGAGAAGTCTTTTCATTTAGCTCCTTGGTAGTTATGATTCGACAGATGTCCACAAGTTTTCTTGTTACATCGCTCTTTCCTTTTCGCTTTCATTAATTTTTCTTTTGTCCTTAGTTAATATTAAGGTGGCGTGTTGATGTTTAGTACCATCTCAATGTTTCACTAATGCACAATTTTCCAATTACTGTTTTAAGCTTTAGTGTGAACCATGATTTATTGATCATCATGGCCATCTTTTATGATTGCATGTTAATTTGGATTTCAACTTCACTATAATTTGATCATTAGTTGTGTATAAATTTTATACTTTGTAGTGAATGAAGATAATGAGATAAATATAATTTTATTTAATTCAACTCTATTTTTGGTATTTTTGCAAAGATATATTTCTTCATCTTTTAGTTTGATAATTATGCAGCTATAGCTATAAAATTCTATTTTTTCTAGAGCAGGAGTGGAACTCTTGGCTGTAGGCTTTAGAGTTCTTCCTTGTTTCCACTATAACTGATCACTTTTTATCATGTGAAAATATGTTGAGCAATGGATGTTGCTGCAAACACACAGTTTAGGATTCATATTTATGTATTTGCATTGGATGAATTTGATCTTCTGACAACAAGGGTGTACTTGTACAGAATAAAAAAGTAAATGTATAATGTGGGCCAAAGAATTTTACACGAAAGTAATATTTTTTAATGCTCTTGACTATAAATAGGAAAAACGGGATTATTTCCATAGAAAACATAAAATTAGTAGAAGCTTTTATGATATGTATCTTTATTCATTTCTTTTATGTGGTTGAGAGTACATAATACCTTACCGAATTTCCTAAAATATTTTGATATTAACCAACTTAAGTTGTTCAAAACTTCATGCACAATAATATATTTCTTGTATAAGAAAATTAAACATGAAATCAATGTATTGACATGATATTGTAATGTGCACAATAGTGAAAAGCAGAAGAAATTAGTAAATTTAATGTTACTTTGTTAGCCTCATTCTTACCTTAAACTTGTATTCCGTTGGTAGCATATAGTTTTAACGTCTTTGGTAAACCATTTCTTGACAACATGAATTATCATGTAATCGGACATGTCACACAAAACATTACCTTCTAGCAATTTGATTGCAAATTATAGTGAACTCATTCTTTCTTTATGCTTTGTAAATTTAATCTTCAATCTTTGTGGCAGTTTTTGTAGTTGAAACTTAAGTTCGGCCTTGAGAAGAAAGTTATACATAATTTAGAGAACGTCTTATATGTTTCTGCTACATATTACTATAATTGTTATTGATAGACTTTATAAACTCAACTTTCAATCATGATTGATTAGTCTTAAAATACCATTCATAATAAACTTGTAAATGATTATTATTTTATTTTCATCATAACAAACCATTTATAGAGCATTAGCTGAAAATTAATGCACTTACCTTGTGGGCAAATTAATAAACCTATCTTCTGGGATATTGTTCACTAGTCTCATTTATACCTCAAACAACTTGCACAGTACTCTTACCCTTTGACTCTGATACCAAGTTTTAAAAATAAGGGAAATGAAGAAGAGAAATCTAAGGAGAAAACCAAATATGGGCTTTACTGAACACGAGCCCTCATCTATTATATTTATAGACAAATACATATTAAATACTATCTAAATGCCATCTATATTGTAGAATAGAGTTAGCCGGAATATTTATTAAAATTGACACATATTTATCATGGACAATTTATATTGTGTCCCAATTAGCTAAGATGGTTCTACAAATTGTATGTACCTGCCATACATATTTGATGCTAATAATTTTTATATTTTTTTTTTACATATAGCATTTGCTGAATATTAATATATCCTTGTTTTCATAGTTTTAAGAAAAGGATATAATTTCTTCATAAAAATTTCTAGTGTGATCTTCAATTGCTAATATTAATGGGTTACACCTCTTAATGTAACTAATATATTTAACGACAAACTGCTGATTGATTTTAAATAAAGAGATTGTTCTAGGTTAACACTACATCTCCTGACTTTGTTTTTTAATCAAATGGATGGGTTACTTGGTTCTAGCTTCTAGCTTGAACGGCCTATATACGAAAATGAAGAAAAGGAATGGTCATTGAGTGAAAATAAATCCCTACACGTTCAAAACAAAAATAGTTAACAGCCAATTGCATCGTCTCCAAAACGGCATACGAATTTGAATATATCACTGTGGAAGAAATTATGGGTATGTTATCGGCCCGCCCTTAAATGGCTTGCCATGATGCATTGCATACCATCTCAATCTTTGGCTACAATCTAATCGTTAATAATCCTCTCTGCATTTTGCGTTAGTAAAGACACGCAACTCCGAACATGTGAAGTTTGGCGCGCATGAAAATAAGCACAATATTAATGCTTGTTCTTCTCCCCCTTGCATATTTGAGGCAGTCGGCGGTCGGCTGCTTCCACCTGCGGCAGTCGGCAGTCGGCTGCTTCCACCACCACCACCACCAGCACTACACAAAAATGGCGCTTTATCAAATGATAATGCAGCTCTAAAAATGGAGGAGTTAACTGTTGCTAGCTCAACCTGTGGCGATTCTCCATGCCCTCCACCACCACCAACATTGCTATACAAGCAAGTTTCCTTGTCAGACCATAATAATAATAATAATGTGCTCACAAAAATGGAGCAGTCAGCTGTTTCTAGTCCCAACTGTGGCTCCCCTCAGATATTCAGCATAAGGGCATCTACTGAAACCCGTTTTTCTTTCCTCGTCTATTCTTATCCCTAAACATTAGTTGCTCCGCATAAATAAAACCTATTGTTTTCTGTGATTCTGTCATTCAATTATTTTCATTCCTTCAATAAAACATTGACTAGAATGCATCTGTGCCTAACAAAGCAACCACCTGTTGGTTGTGTATATGCTCTCTAAATAAATAGGAGTCGCACCACACAAACAGAATGGTTTGTTTTCTGTAATTCCTTGCTTTTACCTTTTTATATTCCTTCACATTCATTTGTATTACCGTTGCATTGCTATGAATAAATCATTTTTACATTTTTACGTTGTACAGAACTAATGGAAACATGACAAGCGCCATATAAAAGAGAGAAGTTAATAAATAGTTGCAACTAATGTGTTAAAGACAAAAATATATAAATGGTTAAGGACTAATGAAAACATGACAAATGTGACAAATGTCATGTTCTATAAAATTGGTAGAGCTAAGGACAGAAATATAAATTAGCTAACGAAGCTTTTAAGCTTTTTTCAAATAGTGCATGGGACAACGTAAAACGAGAATTATCTATGGTCACATGGAAAAGTTTTATGAATAAATATGATTGATTAAGATTCTTTTTTTATCATTGACATTTTAATTACAAAATAAGAAATTTAATGTCAGGAATGTGATAATAAATCGTAAATAATTTTATTAGATTGTAATGCATACTAATGTGTATTAATAATATGTTGTAATAAATGTTCTCATCATTTAAATTAATGTGATTATCATAGTTTTGAATTATTTATATATTCATATAACATTGAATTGGATGTTTAATTCCTCTATCACCAAAATGCTAATGTATATAATGATAAGTGAAAAAACATGTATTCTTCCATGCTGCAAGAAATATATCTTTTTGGGTAAATTAGAAGTAAATAAGATTGTGCTCTAAGATTTATTCTGTGTATACGGTTCTCTATTAAATAATTTAAAAAAGTGTACTTTTGAATAAATGTTCTTCATTATTTGCATTCTTAATAAGTTTTTTATATTAAAGCACCAATGTGTTAAACATATGTTAATGTAAAAGATGATTATTTAAGAAATTACCCTTTTATTTATACGAAGTTGTAAATAGCTCTCATACTGAATGTTTTGCAAGATATGAATAGTTAAATTTATATCATAGTACTACTTGGCTCCACAATTTTATACACTTGCCACATCATTTTAAAATTTGAATCCAACAAATGACTAGTTGTGGTTATTTTGAATTATCCATTTATACCCTACCAATAAGGTCTATGGATATTTTTAATATGTAAAAAAGAGTAAAATGAAATCCTAGGGAGAATTCAATTTGAGTGAAGTTTCACCTAGAATATATTGTATACTCTATTTATTAACAAGTAGATCATGAATTTTTAGGAAGAGGACACATTTAGTTCTAGCTTGAGAATGATTGAATGGTTTAAGACAAAAGAAACTTCTTTGCATATTAACTAACTAATCTTTTATTTTATTTATGATGTTTCCCATTATTGGAAACCACTTCAGTGTCCCTTAAGAGATTTTAATTATCTAACATTAATTTGTGATCCATACAATTTTTTGTGCTAAATACAATTTTAGAGAATTATTTATTAATACTTTTCTAAGAGATCTTGTATTAGATAGACATAAACCCATTTTTGACTTTAAATTTAGATATGAGGGTTAGTTTGAGAGATTGTGATATATAAAGAACAAGATAAATGGGCATTTTTTAAAGGAAGGAGAAGAGAAAGAATAAAATAGGTTGTGTTAGAAAGATGAGAAAAAGGCCATGTAACAAAGGAATTTTATAATTAGGTTGTTGTGTAGTAAACAAAAACCTAGCTAGTGCTACTTAGTAAAATTAGATAGGTTATTATTGGATCTAATCATTTTCTCATTTCCTTTGTGGTTGCTCCATTGGTGGTCAAAAGAAACTTGCCTTTCAAATGTGAGAGTATGCGAATGGACCACCCAAATCTTGGGATTAAAATTAGAGAACAATAACAAGTGAAGATTGATGGATCAACTACGTTTAGGATAGCCAAGATATATTCTTTCTTTAAATTTTCTTATTCTTTGCCACTTTAAGATTCAAACTTTGCGGACTTTTTGTACCTAAAACTTAAGCTTGGTTTGTAGAAGAAATTGATCATCTTACATGTTGCTCCTACATATTCCTTCAATTGTTGTCAATAGACTTTATAAACTCAGCTTTAAATTATGATAGTTTTGAGAGAAAATACTTTTCATAATAAATTTCTCAATGATTATAATTTTGTCTTTAAAACAAAAAGACATTTGTATAATCCCAAGA